>JARBWK010000004.1:14240752-14545236 GCA_030556195.1 Anolis apletophallus
AGCAGACTGAAAGCCAAAACCAAGGTTACAACAACATCTGTCCTAGAACTCCAATATGCTGATGACAACATTGTCTGTGCGCATTGAGAAGAAGACTTACAAGCCACTCTAAACACCTTCGCAGAAGTATACAAGAAGCTCAGCCTGTCATTGAACATCGAGAAAACCAAAGTGCTCTTCCAGCACATACCAGCCAATCCCTCTGCAATGTCAGAAATATAGCTCAATAGTGTAATATTAGAAAATGTTGACCATTTCCGCTACCTTGGCAGCCACATCTCCACAAAAGTCAACATTGACACCGAAATACAGTACCGCCTGATCTCTGCAAATGCAGCATTTTTCCGAATGAAGCAGGGAGTGTTTGAGGACCAGGACATCTGTAGGGATACGAAGGTGCTTGTTTATAAAGCTATTGTCCTCCCAACCCTGCTATACACCTGCGAGATGTGGACTGTCTACAGACGTCACATGCAACTCCTGGAATGATTCCATCAGTGTTGCCTCCAAAATATCCAGCCAAATGTCTGCATGCTGGAAGAAGCAAAGGCCACCAGCATTGAAGCGATGGTCCTCCGCCATCAACACTGCTGGACTGGCCATGTTGTCCAGATGCCCGACTACCGTGTCCCAAAACAGTTGCTCTACTCCGAACTCAAGAATGGAAAATGGAACGTTGGAGGACAGGAAAAGAGATTTAAAGATGGGCTCAAAGCCAACCTTAAACATTCTCACATATACACTGAGAACTGGGAAGCCCAGCTAGAGATCAGCTGTGACCAGCAGTGCTGCAGAATTTGAAGAGGCACGAATGGAGGGCAAAAGAGAGAAACATGCCAAGAGAAAGGCATGTCAAGCCAACCCCGACCAGAACCGCCTTCCACCTGGAAACCAATGCCCTCACTGCAGGAGAAGATGCAGATCAAGAATAGGGCTCGACAGTCACCTACGGACCCACCGCCAGTACACCGATCTTGGAGGACAGTTTACCTGTCCAAACATATTCTCCCCTATGAACCATCAAGGCAGTTAAGATCTTCTAGAGGCACCCTGCTCTTGGTCCCACCACATTCGCAATTGCGGCTGTTGGGGACAAGGGACAGGGCCTTTTCTGTGGTGGCCCCTCAGTTGTGGAACTCCCTCCCAACTGAGATCAGATCTCCCCCCTCACTCCTGACCTTCAGGAAGCTATTGAAATCTTGGATCTGGAAAGAAGCATTCCCGGAATAATGACTGAATTTAATAATAGACTAAGTCATCGATTATGTATGCGGACCGAAATTGGACATATTTTTTATCTTGGCGATCTGGTTTATGTGTATTTTTATGTATTTTAATCTATGTGTATTTTAATATTTTATTGTTTTCATGATGTTTTAAATCGTAATTTGGCATTGAATCCTTCCTGTTAACCGGCCTGAGTCCCTCTGCGGAGGTCGAGAAGATCGGTATAGAAAAGTTTTAAATAAATAAATAAATAATAAAATAAATCCTCGGACAACAAGGAATTGCCAAAGTACTAGAATTTACCAATAAAATTCATAAACCTGTGATAATTTTAAGTGTCTGGCTTGAAACTTGTAGGTTGGTAGGTTAATTCACCATATGTGCTAAATTTCAAGACATTATAGCTGTGTAGACATCATCATACAAGCCATTTGGATATATCCGTTATTAAAAAATAAAATAAAAGTTCTATTCGTTCATATCCTCTCTGTGACATATTCATTTCTATCCAATAATCTTTGCCAAAGAGTTCCAGAGGAAGTCACTTGCTCTGGCAGTATAACAACTTGATGCTGAACATTATACACTTCTCATATTAATGCAACAATTTGATGCTGAACATCATGTTTTGGACCTTTAGTGAAATAACTAAATGAAGAGGGGAGTGATTCTGTCCTTCGGGAAATGAGTGTTCCTGAAAGAACACACTGAGGATCTAGAAACCAAGCGACTACATGGAATGAAGAAAAGAGAGAAAGTGCTAAGGCCCCATCTACAGTGTGATATAATGCAGTTTGACATGTATTATAATGGTCAGTGTAGACAAAGATAAGCAAGACTGAACTGCATTGAATCGGATTATATGAATCTATACTGCCATATAATCCACCTCAAAGCAGTTAATCTGCATTCTGAAACTGCACTATATGGCTGTGTAGATGGGGCTTGTAGAGGGTGCTGCTCACAGTGGTAGTCCCATGACAAGTTACACACTGCAAGACATAGTATAATAAACCATTTATCAATAACCAAAATTATTGAACCCTTGAAGGGTTAATGTACACTTATTTTTAGTACATATAATCAAACCAAAAATTGGTAATCAATCACATAAGGCAACCTTGCAACATTGTTTCAACATAAACACAGTAGAAAACAGCTTTGGAGTTATGCAGGTGTGGGGGATAGACTGGGGAGGGGATACAATATAACAAAAATACAAGCTCAATATGGCAATATCACTTCCAATGCCACTATCCCCATACACTGGTTCATTTAGAATTGATACAGTCTCAAAGCTGGAGTTCACAATATATCCGTGTGGTTGCAAAGGTTTGAAGCACATTAACGGCTTGGGACGCTGGAGGGGCCGCAATGGTCGATCTGCAAGGCCTGATCCATTTCACCCTATGGGCTTTCTCAAGCGGCAACATGAAAAGGCATAATGCGCAGCGTCACAGGAATGGGAGACATATACTGTAATATAAATGATAATAAAAGCACATAAGAGTCTGAACTCTGCATGTATAGCTGGTAGGCTAAGTATACAATCATAGTTTCAAAACATACCATCCGGTGGAGGAAAGATTCATATACACTGTGCTCCTGCGGACCTCAAAGGTGGCCCTGGCTCCGATGTGGCTGGTTAAATAATATTGTTGACGGTATGCGTCTCACGCAAGGAGGGCGTTGAGCGGGAGGGGCTCGTTTAGCCCACCCGGAAACTAGCTTTGGAGGGTGACGATCCACCACGTTTCTCTCTTTAATAATATCGTTTGTGGATCACTGTGAATGGGGATCTTCACCTTTTCCACTCCTGCGAACTTGAAGGATTCTGGGCTATGTTTGTGCGTGAGGAAATGTTTGTATAGAATGGTATTGTCGTACTTTTGGCGAATCCGCAAACGATGTTCAGACTCTTATGTGCTTTTATTATGCTTCTTCTGTAAACCGCTCTGAGCTCCGGAGTGAGCGGTATACTAAATCGAAGTTAATAAATAATAATAAATAAATAAATATTATCATTTATATTACAGTATATGTCTCCCGTTCCTGTGACGCTGCGCATTATGCCTTTTCATGTTGCCGCTTGAGAAAGCCCATAGGGCGAAATGGATCGGGCCTTGCAGATCGACCATTGCGGCCCCTCCAGCGTCCCAAGCCGTTAATGTGCTTCAAACCTTTGCAACCACACGGATATATTGTGGACTCCAGCTTTGAGACTGTATCAATTCTAAATGAACCAGTGTATGGGGATAGTGGCATTGGAAGTGATATTGCCATATTGAGCTTGTATTTTTGTTATATTGTATCCCCTCCCCAGTCTACCCCCCACACCTGCATAACTCCAAAGCTGTTTTCTACTGTGTTTATGTTGAAACAATGTTGCAAGGTTGCCTTATGTGATTGATTACCAATTTTTGGTTTGATTATATGTACTAAAAATAAGTGTACATTAACCCTTCAAGGGTTCAATAATTTTGGTTATTGATAAATGGTTTATTATACTATGTCTTGCAGTGTGTATCTTGCTTAGACTCTGCTACTACAAATTGTGTGTGTGCATTAGTCCCATGACAAGTGCCATTGCCCAAGACACTGACTGCTGATCAATGGAGAATTTCCACCAAAGGAAAAAATAACAATTGTAGTCAAGCAGCACTTTAATTGTCTAGTTAGTTATAATTTGCTTTTTTCCCTTAGGATTGAGACCTAATTTGGCCCACATTTAAAAGCCAATGTAATTGAATATGCTGAAAAGGTAAATATTAAAATGAAATTAAACTTACAAAATTCTAAAAAAAATAATTTAAATAAACAATTACAAATCTGTTTAAAACAATTCACTAAACCAAAGCTATACACGTTGGACCTTACTTTTAAAACTTTCTATTTTAAAAGCCTTATTCAAAAAGGAGTTACCCTGCGACCAGAAGGACAAGAAAAGGACCCTTCTGGTCCCCCTAGGAAAGGAGTTCCAGAGTATAGGTGCAGCTGCCAAGCTGCTCACACATCCCCACCAACCGTGCTTGCAATGGTGATGGGACTAGAGAAAAGACTCTCCTGATGATCTCAGATGACCATCAGGATATGGTACTGAAACATGGCACATTAAGAAAAAATAGCTCGAATTAACAATATGTTAATGGTCAACACAGATATTGACAAGGACGGAACAACAACAACACTGACATATATGCATGTATGTGCCTCCAGCCAATGCCAGATATAGCTCTCAGGGCCCCTATAAGTTGTATGTTTCAGGCATACACAATGGTACGTTGAGATTAATATCTCAACCTTGGGCAAGATAAAACAGCACAAAGTCATTACTTTGTGCTGTTTTATCTTGCCCAAGGTTGAGATATTAATCTCAACGTACCATTGTGTATGCCTGAAACATACAACTTATAGGGGCCCTGAGAGCTATATCTGGCATTGGCTGGAGGCACATACATGCATATAAGCCCTCTCTCCCTCGCCCTCCCTATCCACTGAGACTAAAACCTCTCCACAACTGCTAAAAGTAGCAAACTGTCCTTGACACACTGGAGGTTTGGAAAAACAGTCACCTCTCCCACCTCTGAGTAATTCTGCCTGAATTCATTGTCCTGGCACTGCTGTTCATTACAGATGAATCCTATTTACTATGGCGCTCCACAAAGGGGGAAGAAAGGGAATATGTTCTTCACAATTAAGCCTCTAAGGATTAGGATATCCCCTTTCTGATCCTGTATTAGTTTAATTCTGTGCACATGAACAGTGGTGTGTGCTTGTGCATATGAAACCTAACTAAATATTTCAAGGAGCTATTCTGTGCCGCCTGCTGACTTAAGGTGATTTCCTCATATTCCTTGAGTTTTCTTAGGCAAGGAATATTTAGAGATGGTGATGCCAGATACTTCCTCTGAAATATAGCTCATAGTATCTGGCATTTGTTGGAGCTCCGTCATCTCATACTAACAAGGGCTATCCACACTTTGCTTCCAAGATCAGATGGCTGTAGCTGTCATTATCAAATCTATCTATCTTCTATGTATATAATAAAAGTCAGTGTTTGCGGAGGTGCGGAGGGCGGGAGGTGCAGAGGAATATGTGCCAGCGTTTCGATTGGTTGCCACTGTGGGCATATTTGCATAAAGGACTCTGAATGGCCAGCCTCAGAACTCCAACACTCTAAGGCACCAGACAGAGGGAATTGGTTGTCACTTGCATAAAGGACTCAGATTGGCCAGCAAAACAGAATGCAACTGAATGCTTGAGTAAGCCAAATGACAGTTTTTTTCTGTTGGAAATGGAATGTTCATTTTCTGGGAGGTGTGGAGGTGCCAAGGAATATGTGACAGCGTTTTGATAGGTTTCCACTATGGGATTATTTGCATAAAGGACTCTGATTGGCCAGCCTCAGAACTCCAACATTCTACGGCCACAGACAGAGGGGATTGGTTGCCACTAAAATGGTATTTGCATAAAGGACTCCGATTGGCCATCCACATTCCAACATTTTAAGGTGTCGCAGAGAGAAAAGGAAAGGCCTCAGGCAGTCAGACACTGCGGCCCACAGCAGTGATGGATCAGGACCAAACTTGGCACACAGGGGCCCAATGGCCCACTTCACAACGTGACCCTCACCCAATGACCAATACAGACCAAAATTAGCACACAGAGCCCCCTTGACCCACTCTACACCCTGGTGCTGTTTCAGGGAGGATGGACCACAGCTGATGAGACTTGAAATACCTTCACTCACCTTCCGTGACTGCTGCAACCCTCATCCACAGAATTATCAATACCAAATGTGACACACAGAGCCCTCATGACCCACTCTACATCCTGGTGCTGTTTGGAGGAGGATGGACCATGGCCAATAGGACTTGCAGTACATTCACTAAGTTCCTGAGACCACTGCAAGCCACATAAACATCTAATAGGAACCAACCTTGGCACACAATGCCTTCCTCAAATAACCCGGGCACCGCCGGGTCCCCAAGCTAGTTATATATAAATCATATAGTTAAAAATATGTGTTCTAGGTGTATAAATAGAACTGCACAAATTAGCAATATTTTTGCTTAACACTAGATTATCCCATCTGATACAGTACCACCGTGCTCTCAGTTGGCTATTTTTTTATACAGCCCTTCAGTATTATAGCAAAAATAGTACTGTGATATTGTTTAGCCATATCTTCAAGAAAACATAAATGATACCACAATATTATATTTTTCAATTTGTTTTACCCGTAAGTCTATCCAAGTCACTCTTCTACATTATGCCAAAAGAATGTGGTCCATACCAGCACTTACTGTGCTTGCTGAAAATAATGTAGCCAATAGAAAAAGGAGTTTGGACAACACTTTGGGAGTATTTCATAATAAAGTTTTATACAGCTAATTTCCTGATAAAGCTTTTAGACAGATACAAAATTTGGTCAACTGCCCATCCTCCTCACCCTATCACTTTACAAATCCACGTTTGAGACTAACAGATACCATCTGGATGTCATAAGATTATTTTCTCTGACAAGAGCAATTAGCTTCTTGGCTGAAAGGTCAGATCTACTTTGTCTATATTTTCTTGGCATGGTGGGCCTTAGAAAAATGTTGAGTTTAGGAAAAACCAAGGAAGGAATCAGATATGGAGAGTGACCAAAGAAAGAAAGAAAACTGATTAAGTCCACTCCTCTGTTCAAATTGGAGCACCACCAATCCTCGAGCCAGACATATTGTTTCATAATCTGAAACAGGTTTAGTGTCTAAAAATATGGTATCTGAAGAGCAAAAAAGCACGAGGGGGGCCAGCTAACTTGAAAGGTTTACCCCCAGATTAACAATATTCATTCTTTGACTGTGTTCCTGTGAACGGAAATTCATTTTATCCACAGCAAGGATTATCACAATGAATATAGAACAGGGGTTCCATATCTTTAATGTTAACAAATCCTTGAACAGGAAAATAGTATGTAACTGTCACGATGCAGGGACTCGGCCCAGCCCCTTAATCACACACACAGAGACGGTAATCAGCTAACTATTTATTGAAGAATAAGAAACAGGTGAAAAGATAAATTGTCCATAAAAAGTATCCAAAAGTTCAATCCAAAATAGGTAAAGAGTCCGTAGGTAAAATCCAAAGGCAACCGTGGCAAGGCACCGCAAAACTATGCGGATCAAGGACTTGGTCCGTGGCAAAGAACAAGGCAAAGTTCATGAACAACTCCAAGAAACTACTTGGCAAGGCTCGAGCCACCAACTTGGCTCCCTGGAACTCCGCTCGCTTCACTCCTCTTAGAATAGAAGTGGCCGAGCTACTGAGGATCCGTTCCCACGGATCCTATACTTAATCCCCGTGACGGGGTCCCCGACGCTCTAGGCTTCTGCGCCAATCTGTGCTACGGGACCTCGCGCCTCTCTGGCGCTCTAGGCTACGGTGCCAATCCCTCCTGCTGGACTCAATGCTCCGTCTCCTATCAAAGCTCCGTCCTTGCCTCCCAGCACCTGGGTCGCTATCTTCATGAGAGCTGAACTCCCTTTCAGCTTCCATGGGCTCATCCTCCACTGTTTCCCTGATTCTCTCCTGCGACCCGTAACCACCTGGTTTCTCATAATTATCAGAGTCATCACTCTCAGGGTCAGCCTGAACTTCCCAGCTAGCATAGCCGTCAGGCCATTCATCATCCCAGGCCAGGCTCTCTGTGGGAGAGGAAGGCCCAGCTAACTCATCAGCCCCTTCCTCCATGTCCTCATCAACTGCAGCTGGCCCTAATGCAAGTGGGACCCCCGGTGCTGCCCCCTGCCCCCCAGGCACGAAAGGGAACTGGGTTGCTACAGTAACGTTCTGCACAAAATTCCCTTCCTTCTCTTTCCAAACCCATGCTTCAGGTGCAGCATCTTCCACAACAACATCATTTAGTTGCTGACTGAGATATGAAGGCAGAGGAGAAACATTCAACTATGTTGCTATGACTGAACACATGGCATTGAAGAATGAGGTCAGTTCTGTGATTCCAGTTGTAAGAGCATAGCTATACAGTTGTTTGCTACCCTTCCCATACTCCAACAGCCTACAAATAGATACATTGGGCAGGATGTCACTAGGCTGCAGCAAAAGAGGGATGAGGGAGAAGACATTACTTGGTTCCACCAGAAGAAATTTACACTATAACTTCCTGTCCTAAAATCAAGATTAAGATTAAGGAAATAGGAGCTCAGTCCCATGTGTGGCCTGACAACCCAATTTAATTTACAGCACAGGTGGGAATAGGGCACTTCTCCAGGTGTTAGAGAAGTAGAATTCACAACCATATTTACTATGAACTATGTATTGATGGGAGTTGTAGTCCAGTAACATCAGAAAGAATGAACAATTTCCACCCTTGCTCTACAGCAGCGGTTCTCAACCTGGGGGTAGTGACCCCCAGGGGGGTCCTTGGACCATTTTGGGGGGGTCGCAAAGCCGCCTTGGTTGGCCCCTCCCCCTATAAAATGGCTGCCAACCCCCTGCTCAGCAGGGGGCGAGGGCCGGGCGGCAAAAGCTTCCCAGTTGGCCAGGCCATGAGGACGGCAGGAAGAAGTTCACTCTAAATTCTTCCTGCCATCCTCATGGCCTTGCCTCTTGAGAAGCCTTTCCTGCCTGCCTCCCGCACTCTTCTGAACTCAGAAGGGCATGGGGACCAGGCAGAGGGCTTCCCCTGCATGGCTTTGCATTTGGGAAGTCTTTTCTGCCCGGCCCCCACGCCCTTCCGAGTTCTGAGTTTTCTATAATTTCTGGGGGTCTCAGTGGTCTGTGGAAGTCACAGCTGAATCAATTGAAGGTACTGCAAATCCCATCACCCATTGTCCATACTCCCCAAACATTGTTTTTGTGATCAATCACCATGCTTTAATTATGTTCAATTTGTAATAATGAAAATATATCCTGCATAACATATATTCCCTTTATGCTTCATAAGAGTAGCAAAATTACCGTTATGAAGTAGCAATGAAAATATGGGTGGGGGTCACCACAACATGAGGAACTTTATTTAGGGGTCACGGCATTAGAAAGGTTGAGAACCACTGCTCTACAGTGAGCTTTAGATGGCATTCACCAAGCAACCAAGAACAATTTGAAATTGAGTAAATGCATATCAAAACAACAACAACAAAACTAAAAACAATGCAAAAACATGCACAACTCATCAAAATAGCAAAATTATCAGGAAAAAATACTAACAGTGCAAGCAAAATCTCTATGTTAAACAATGCAAGGGTGACTGTCCTTGTAACTGGAACTATTGGGGAAAGTTGAACAAAAGACTCATGGGGTTAATGAAGAAAAGAAAAAAATGGAGAGAAATAAAAACAGAATGGAATCTTTGTTGCCAAGTGGAAACATATCAGTCTGGAGAAGCAATATGCATGAAACACATTTCTTCAACGCCACTGAGACCTAAGGAAGCATCACTGGCAAAATGAGGGCTCCAGTGCTATTGCCACTTACCTGTGATGGAATCCTAATGAACCCAGAAATTTATATATGAGTTATAATGTTATCATGTCATAGGATTGTACTAAATATCTATGTTATATATCTCCTACTGGTTCTCCCAGGCCCTGACCCACATACTTCAGAAGATTTGTAAAGAACAGATACTATGGGGAAAAAAATAGTAAGAGTTTTGTAACTCCTATTTGTCCTTACCTTCAATAAAAGGTTTTGATGTTCCTCTGACTGACTGAAGTTGGAGCCCATCTCAAATATACTCATTGTGCCCTCCTCACACAGATTTAGCCACTTCTGGTATTCTTCATGTCCTGGAAGCCTATCCCAGAAAGTTTTGAAGACTTCCCATACTGCCTCCTGACACACTGAGGAAAAAGAAAAATATGTATTTTTAATATGCAGTTTGTTATGATTATCTATCACTATACAGTTCCTCGCTGGATCAAACTAGTAGACAGCCCTTTTATCTAGCACCATTTTTTCAGCAAGACAAGGGGAAAACTGCTTTGAAAAGTAATTTTGGACCATAACTATCATAACTCCTACATATAGCATGTCAGCTAAAGTAATCTTGGAGTTAGAGTCCAAAAATAATCTTTAATATGTTTTGGGAGCAAAATAAATGTTTGCAAAGTCCACACCAATTTTTGGTGATTCCTCCTTCTTGCTACACCCACCATGCCATATTGCTCTGTTCGAAATGGTTGTTCACCTCTTTAGGAGAAGAATTTGGGAAGTGACCCAAAATTTAGAGTGAACAGAAAGATGTCAGGAAATCCCATAAGTTTCATAAAAACAAGCAAACAATTCAGATATATAGCCAGTATATAGGACATTGATCAGTGCTTATCCTAACCCACCACGCATAGCATCTTCAGCCCTGCAGATCACAGAATGATCTGGTTAGACCTTATGCTTCTGCCTAATTAACACCGCAAGAATACAAATGGAGATGAAAATAGGGATACCCACAAAGCAAATTGATGCTGGGCCAGCCTTCCCTAACCTGATCGATTCTACATGTGTTGGTCTACAACTCCAGATGATAGTTTAGATTAGGGCTTCTTGAACTTTTTCCACTCGCAACCCCTTTCTGCTTGAGCATTTTTTGTCTGACACCCAGATTTTTAGGCATATAAAATACGAATAAAAATCAAAAAAATCTGGGAAAAAACAGCATTTGCAAGGCTTGCTAAACGGTTGTTTTTCCTTTTTGTGGAGTAAAGCTGAAGCATTTTCTGCATGGCACATTGTTGCTAACCGATTTGAGTAAATTATTACATTCTGAAACCTTTTACTTTTGCCAAATTGTGGTGACTCCAACATCATAATCATTATTATTGTTACTATCGTTGCTGTTGTTGTTTTTGTATTCATTCTTATCCCACTCTTTTCCCATGGATAAGATTCAAAGTGGTGCACATTGGGCTAAGGGAATCCCATTGTGGGTCCAGACCCCAAGTTTAAGAAGTGGTTTAATTGATTATTGTAGGATATAATCCGGGTCTCCTTCAAGGTGTTAGTTTTAACTTTCAAGGCCTTATATGGTTTGGGGCCAGTGTACCTGAGGGAGCGGCTTACCCCTTATATGCCCAGGAGACCACTGCGTTCTGAGGGGCTCAACTTATTGGAGGTGCCTGGTATCAAGACCTACAGGCTATCTAGTACGCAGCAGAGGGCGTTTACTGTGGCTGCGCCGACTCTGTGGAACTCCTTGCCTGAGGAGATACGAGTCATGTGGGAGCTGATGCCGTTTTGCAGAGCCATTAAGACCTGGCTTTTCAGGCAGGCATTCGGCTCGGGCCGGTGCCCGCCATAATTTGCACTCTGCCGCGTCATCGTCATCACCATGCCATTATGCTGTAGTTTTATTGGGAATGGGGTTTAACTGGGGGTTTTATTGGTTTTATAGTGTTTTATATGTTTTATCTGATTCTGCTGCTGTAAATCGCTCTGAGCTCCGGAGAGAGCGGTATATTAAGCTGAATAAATAAATAAATAAATAAATAAATAAATATATATATAGTCAACACACTTGGGGAGTACCGTGCTGTGAGAAACTTCGCTAAATATTTTAATATAGCCTTCAACGCATTCTCAATACACAAGAAACTGAAATGGATGGAGAATTGCACCAAGACCAAATGATTACTCTGCAAAAGTGTGCTGGACAAATGGCAGCCAGTAGCTGCCACTGCAGTGAATTGGTGAATACTGTCTTTAGTTTGCATTTTAAAGGACATGTGCTTTTCATCTTAAGAACAGACAAGCATCTCGAGCTCTGAGGATTTCCTGGGAAGGAATCCCACTGGAGCATTGCAGCACACCCAAATACCTGGGAGTTACCCTGGACCGTGCTCTGACCTACAAGAAGCACTGCCTGAATAGCAAGCAAAAAGTGGGTGCTAGAAACAATATCATACAAAAGCTGACTGGCACAACTTGGGAATCACAACCAGATACAGTGAAGACATCTGCCCTTGCGCTATGCTACTCTGCTGCTGAGTGTGCATGGCCAATGTGGAACACATCTCACCCCGCTATAACAAGTGGATGTGGCTCTTAATGAGACATGCCGCATTGTCACGTGGTGTCTGCACCCTACACCACTGGAGAAATTACACTGTTTAGCTGGCATTGCACCACGTGACATCCGCCATGCAACCAATAGTGAAAGTAGCAACCAATAGTGAAAGGACCAAGGCAGTGATATCCAGCCTGTCCCCTGTTTGGGTATCAGCCAGCATGCCAACGACTTAAATCAAGAAATAGTTTTCTAAGATTTACAGAGACACTCGCTGGAACACCTCAGCAAGCAAGAGTCCAAAAGTGGTAGTCTAAAAGCCAGAAACTCAATCAATTGCTGATACCAAATGAAAGACTCCCTCCTGGGCACAAAGAAAACTGGGCAACTTGGAAGGCACTGAACAGAGATGCAGAGCCAACCTTAAGAAATGGGGCTACAAGGTGGAATCCACAACATGTGAGTGTGGAGAAGAGACCACCTACTACAATGCAACCTGAGCCCTGCCACATGCACAATGGAGGACCTTATTGCAGCAACACCAGATACACTCCAAGTGGCTAGCTACTGGTCAAAGGACGTTTAATAGAATACCAAGTCTGCAAACTTTGTGTTTTGTTTGTTTGTTTGCTTGTTTGTTTTTTAATGCAATACATCTGTTTTGGTTCGCTCCTGACATGATAAATAATATTTTAAAGGAGCTATCAAAGGTGCTGAACCTTATTCGCAAAACAGGTTCTGTGCTTTGGATAGCTCTTTTAAAGTTTGGAATTAGGCCTGAAGTGTATTCAGTGGTCTGCTGACATGAGAGTCACCAGCAGCCATTCACGGAGAAGAGAATAAAGCTCCTGTGCCTCTCAGTAAAAGGATAGCTCACCTTTAGCAGGAACTAGACTTCCTGTTAATGTGCACTGAGCTCCTACCTAGTTACTCTCCCTCCCTCCCTTTCCGCTCTCTTCTCTCTGCCGGTCAGAGGAGTTGGTTACATCATGTTCACACAGGAACCTTTCTGTGACCCAGGATAAAAAAGGAACAGGAAGGATTTTCCTAGTTGCTTAATTAATAAAAAGAGAAGAAGTTGGGACGGATCTGAAATTATTTTCCATGGGGACTGCAAATTGAATCTCAGCTATATTGCCAGTGGATATTATTGTGAGACTCTGTTCAGAAGTGTTTTAATTTTTTTTTGTTTTTTTCATGCAGAAGTCTTTAAATTCAGAGCCAGGATATGAAAAAGGAAGACCTTAATGCTATTTTAAGAAAATATAGGTTGAGTGCTCCTTATCTGAAATGCTTGGGGCCAAAAGGGTTTTGG
This sequence comes from Anolis apletophallus, assembly GCA_030556195.1. Taxonomy (NCBI): domain Eukaryota; kingdom Metazoa; phylum Chordata; class Lepidosauria; order Squamata; family Anolidae; genus Anolis; species Anolis apletophallus. The sequence continues at coordinate 14,254,303 of JARBWK010000004.1, forward strand.
ATTTGAGAATGTTTTTATTTGCTTATATATACATATAATCTAAATGCAACATGTGCATATGTTTCATATCCATCCTATACACCAGATATGGACAGACTTTAGCCCTCCAGGTGTTTTGGACTTCAATTCCCACAATTCCTAACTGCTTACCTGCTGATAGGAATTGTGGGAGTTGTAGTCCAAAATACCTGGAGGACTGAAGTTTGCCCATGCCTAGTATACACTCACTCTGAATGTAATTTTATACACAGTATTTGAAATAATTGAGCACATGAAACAAAGTTTCTGTACACCAAATCATCAGACTGCTAAAAAAGGGTGGAAAACAAAACAATTCTCCATTGCTTGCTCTTGCAAATAATCTGAACTTAATTTTGAAGACCAATCAACTCCTTGTCATATCAGCTTCAATTTAATAAAACTCTATGTAATCTAAAATAATTGTTTTCTCTGTCTTTTTCCTGTTCATTGATATACATTTTGTTTCACAGTTTCCTAAACTGTCTCTCTGGCTTCGTGGTAGTAACAACAATAATAAATGTAACCAACTGACAATGTGCTGTCTTTCATTATATTCAATTTATACTAGAGGCAACCATAGCAGACATATTTTCTAAGGATTTCATCATATGCAGACTTTCCCCCGTTTCTAATCGGAGTCCCATGGAGGCCAGCAAATGACACAAGACTATTTCCGGGGGTACCTCTCCGTTGGCACCCCCTTGTTGTGGGGGAGAGGCTTGTGTACCCTAATGAAGTTGTGAGCTATGCTGGCGGTGGCATAATAGTCACCGGTAGGGCCTCCCATGCCAGACAGGTCACAACCAAAGGGTCTGACAAAGAGCGTCAAAGGGCAGGCTCTCTAGCCTTTTGGCAACTATCATAAGAGAAGGAAAACTCTAGTTTCAAACCCAGGCAGATGGTGCTTGTCTAACCCTGTAAAGCAGGGGTGGGCAATTACCGGCCCTCCAGGTGTTTTGGACTTCAACTCCCAGAAATCCTAAGAGCTGGTAAACTGGCTAGGATTTCTGGGAGTTGAAGTCCAAAACACCTGGAGGGTCGGTAATTGCCCACCCCTGCTGTAAGGTTAACCATCTAGAGAAGGAAACTCAAACCAAACCTACGATCTGAGGACCTCACTGCCACCATCCCAGCTTGCTAGGCCCTGACAGGCGAACCTTTGGTTTAAAGGGTGAGGCCAGTTCTGTGCACGCTGCGCTCCACCAAAAAAATCCATTGCACAGGCTCGAAGGACACATCCAACCTCCGAAACATCAACACGCTTGTAGAAAGCGTGGGATGAGTCCTTCCTGAATCTTTGTTCCCGAAGAAAAGCGAAGAAGAATTTCTGGAGGTTGCCCATGGAACTTCAATTTTAACATGTTTAGAAACAGGGCATTTTTGGAGCTGGGTAGCTATTGATTTTAGACATTTCTATGTGCTTAGAAGCAGGAAAAGACATGTACTTTAACATGTGATGGCAACTGTTGGATTTCTTCATGTAGTATGATTTCAGTATGTTTATTTGTGGGCATTTGAGTAGGTAGTTAAGTTTTCCTCATTTCTTCTTTTCTACTTCACAAAGACAGACTCTTGGTGGCCAGCAGTGCAAATAAAACTGTTTCCATTATTAAAAGAAATCACGAACCATACGATCCAAGAGGAAAAAGTCATGTGAACTTGCTAGGTCTCATTTTGACAAGAATCATGACACTTTGCACTTCCGCTATTGGGTAGTTTCCCTTTTATTTTAAAAAAGGAGTACTTTGTTTGAGTACTTTGCATTATTATAAGTGTGAAATATATACCTCCTTTTTACGTTTGTTTGGATTACTTTGCAACCAGCGATATGGGAATAGCTACACTGAGTAGCGAAGAACTTGTGCATTGACACTATTGATTTCACTATGTACTGAACTTTACACCTACCTATATATGGACTTATGATCAGGAATAAGTGACATATGGACGGGATATTTGTATCGGATTATTAAATCTATTACTTATGGACTTATGGACATTGGACTATGTTATTTGGACGTTGCAAGAATCCTACATAGGCGGCCTCAATGAAATTGGGGTAAAATACATATATTTGCTTTATTACTGGTTATTATATATATATTTGGTTTATCACTTATAGCCTTTACCATTCGCCTTTAGCAAGTGTTAGTTGTTAGCAACTTCTCCTGCTGTAACAAGCTTGACACACTGGAACAAGATGGACTATTTAATTGGCTGTGAAGAATAGAGAATTTGGATCATCTGGTCCTATCATGTAATGCTGCAGTTTTTGCTGTGGGGAGGAGAATGTTGCACTTCTGGTATCCGCAGCACTTAAAAGCACAGTAGCTTTGATCCACTTTGCACCTGGCCACCTTAGCTGCTGAGATAATGCCACTTATCATTAATGCTGTCATTCCCCACCAAAACCAAAGAAAAAAGAGCAATGATTTTTCATTATTAGAAAAAAGTAGTAGCATGGTGACAATCTTTGGAATTTCAAAGAAAGAAAGCGACAAATAGAGTTTTCGTTATATGATGTAACTCCATATTGACAAGTTTCAAAGGACTCTGTTCTCCTTACCCTGCCCAATTCCCCAGCCCTATAGTTTGCTGTTCTGCACTTTCCCTGGTTCTTGAATTTGATTTTTTATTTTTATTTATTTATTTATTCGATTTTGTAGACCGCTCTCTCCGGAGCCCAGAGCGGTTTACAATGGTAAAACGGGTAAAAACGCATGAAAACAGATAAAACAGATAAAAAGGCATCATAAAAGCACAATTGACCCCCACTCCCACAATAAAGATCCCAACAGGGCGGCGATAGTGCAGGCGGCAGAGACGTGGCGAGATGGCAGGTTATAGTAGGCATCAATCAAGGCCGAAAGCCTGTCTAAACAACCAAGTTTTTACTGACTTACGAAATGCCATCAGGCCCCGTAGGGCTCTCATCTCCTCCGGCAACGAATTCCAGAGGCTTGGCACGACCACTGAGAACGCCCTCTGCCATGTGCTTGACAGTCTACAGATCTTGATGCTAGGCACCTCGAGTAAGTTGAGCCCCTCTGAGCACAGTGATCTTCTGGGCACATATGGGGTAAGCCGCTCCTTCAGGTACACTGGCCCCAAACCATATAAGGCCTTGAAAGTTAAAACTAACACCTTGAAGGAGATCCGGAATTCAATAGGAAGCCAGTGCAGTTCGCGCAGGAGTGGAGTTACATGCGCCGATCTTGCGGCTCCTGAGAGCAGGCGCGCTGCTGCGTTCTACACCAACTTGAGTTTCCGGATCGCCGACAGGGGTAGGCCAATGTACAGCGCATTACAGTAATCGAGCCTCGAGATGACCGTGGCTTGGATCACCGTGGCCAGGTCGCAGCGGGAGAGGTAAGGAGCCATTGAGGTTTTGAGCATTGATTGGATGGAGTTGTTATGTTAATGTTTTATACTTTTGTGTCTCTTTAACTTTATTTTTACAAATACAAATGGAGATGAAATAATAATAGACAAATATTCTATCTGACTATGTTTTTATTTTAACTGTGTGTTTGTTTTAATGGATTGTTTTGTTTATTGTCTTATTGACATTTGGTCCCATATGAGCAGTCCTGAGTCCCTTCGGGGAGATGGTGGGGAGTATAAGAATGTTGTTGTTGTTGTTGTTGTTTGAAACACTACAAGATGAGTACATGGCAAACAAGATCACTCTGCTGGCTGTTGTATTGGATCACACGTCGAACACTTCCCAAGTGTCTAGGACTGTGTGATGTATCAGCAAATAATGCATGCAGATCCCAATAGGATGGCCTTTTGCAGCTGGCAGATGGTAATTTTGTCAGTGCCGCTTGTGTTTAAGTGCAGGCCAAGGTCTTTAGGCACTGCACCCAGTGTGCCGATCACCACTGGGACCACTTTTTCTGGCTTGTGCCAGAGTCTTCGCAGATCGATCTTTAAATCCTCATATTTTGTCTCTTCAATCCTGCTGTCACCTGGGATTGCAACATCAAAAATCCATACTTTGTTTTTCAACATGATCATGAGGTCAGGTGTATTGTGCTCCAGAACTCTGTCAGTCTGAATTCGGAAGTCCCAGAGTAATTTGACGTGTTCATTTTCTGTACATTTTTCAGGCTTGTGATCCAAACCGGTCTTTGTTGCTGGCAGATGGTATTTGTGGCACAAGTTCCAATGAATCATCTGAACAATGGTGTTATGCCTCTGCTTGTAGTCTTTCTGCGCAATTTTCTTCTTATTATTATTATTATTATTATTATTATTACAGAGAGAGGTAGTGTGGTGACAATCTTCATTTTCAAAGAAAGTGACAAATAGGGTTTCATTGTATGGGATTTTTTTAAACAATAAAACTTTAGGTCCTCTCCGTAGGCGCCCCCTTATTGTGGGGGAGAGGCTTGCGTACCCTAATGAAGTTGTGAGCTATGCTAGCAATGGCATAATAATAGCCACCGGAATTTACTCTGCTTCATTGCAACTGCCGCTAGAATTGTTATGGCCAGATACTGGAAAAGACCAGAGACATCGGTTGAGAGAGAACTACTACATAAACTGCTGGAATCCGCAGAGATGGATAAATTGACATATCTGTTAAGATGGGGATCAATTAGCCATTTTACGGAGACATGGAAACCATTTGTTACATATGTTAAGGAGAAGAAAAAGATAACTTTGAAAGGATTTTGGATATAAATAATGATAACAAAAGGGTATTTAATATGGCTCTATATGAGATAAATATTACATCTGTGTCATTGGGTGAAGTTAACCAGTTTGTTTTTAGTTTGTCTAGTCACATTGGATGTAATTTCCCCTTACCCAACCCACCTCCCCTTCCCTTCCCCCCTTCCCCAGAGTACTCGTTGTTTAATGTTTTTATGTTGTTATTGTCATATTTTAATCAATTAAAACTTTAATATATAAAAATAATAATAATAATAATAATAGCCACGGGTAGGGCCTCCCATGCCAGACAAGTCACAACCAAAGGGTCTGACAAAGACCGTCAAAGGGCAGGATGGGCTCTCTAGCCTTTTGGCAACCATCCTAGGAGAAGGAAAACCCTGATTTCAAACCCGGGCAGATGCTGCTTGTTTAACCCTGTAAGGTCAACCATCTAGAGAAGGAAGCTCAAACCAAACCTATGACCTGAGGACCTCGCTGCCACCGTTCAAGCTTGCTAGGCCCCGGCAGACGAACCTTTGGTTTAAAGGGTGAGGCCAGTTCTGTGCATGCTGCACTCCACCAGAAAAATCCATTGCACAGGCTCGAAGGACACATCCAACCTCCGAATCATCAATACGCTTGTAGAAAGCGTGGGATGAGTCCTTCCTGAATCTTTGTTCGCGAAGAAAAGCCAAGAAGAAAACTTTAGGAAACCAATAAAGTTCATTAAAGATGTTACTAAATCAACATCTTACTTTGCTTGATGTCTTAGGGAATAATTCAGTCAAACCCCTCTGTGTGACAATATGTGTAGGAGGAGAGGAATGTTACGGAAGGAAGATGTTGTATTACCAATCAGTCAATCAAACTTTATTTATATCCCACCCCATCTCCCCATGGGGACTCAGGATGGCAAAATATCATGACATTATTTTGAACAACTCCTGAATCCACATGACCTGTATCCACAGTTTCATTTATCAACAAATGACAAGATGTGTCATCTCTAGGAATTTTAATGTCCTCCGTCGTGATACTATGGTATGTTGGATAAGAATGCCTTCATTTCAATAGGTTTTGCGTATCCATGCAAAGTCCAGGAATGCATTCCCCATGGATATTGGGGTCCTACTGTACTTGAATTTTCCTTCTCCTCCTAAGTCTCTCTCTTTCTCTTTAATGTAACTTTAAGTTATAACTTTTTGGAATATAGACTTCTCTGTTACTTTTAACAATGCATGGAAGAATGTTAGTGCTATAAGTATATTAATAGCATTCGCCTCCAGATGGATACCTTCTCTCTTATCATAGGCAATGTGCCTGTTAAGCTACTCATTCTCTGTTTTGCTCTGCTTCTAAACAATGGCTTCCACATAAAGACATAGAGACACATAGACATACACAAGTGTGCAACATTTTCAAGTATTCACATTTCTAAAGAGGTTTGTCTGTCTGTGCAGAATTGACAAATGCTAAGAAACAATGACCTGACGAATGAGAGGCTTAAGAGTAATTGGAAGAGTTCATTGAGGGCAAATTACTTTAACATGAAAGAATGTTCTTATTAGGGACCCCTGTAGATTTCCGTGAGGGTTTCGGGCTTCTAGTCCTCATGATGATTATGTTGATGATGCTTTTTAGTTCATCATCTTCTCATTAATTTTTGGATGAATTAAGTAAAGCTATTGTATTGAAATGCAAGCTGTTCCTCTAACTGCCTCAATCAGCTCTTGCTAGCTTAAGGATTTAGTATCTGCCCTTCCAGTTAGTAATAGTTAGTGTGACAGCCACCCCACTGCGTCCACTTGCAAAATCTCAGCACCATCTGTAGGTTCTTATTGCATTAACCAAACGTGAACTTAGGAAGGTAGGCCTTTCTTACAGACAGAAAGGATAAAGCTTTGGGAGGCCAGTGCACCTTCTGCCGTGTCGGGCAAATCCACAAGGATTGTAGTTTTCCACTTTCATTACTTAGGAAAATGGTATATACTCTATGTGGAGTTTCTTGGGTCTGCATTTGGCAATGTGTGTATTTTAAAAGAAAGTAAGAAAGCCTTATTTTTCTCACATTCAAACTATTGAATGTGGTTGTAAGGATTTCTTTAATAGGTAAAAAGAACAATTTGCCATTTGCCTCCTCAAATGGATCTAAATCAGGCATGGACAAACTTCGGCCCTCCAGGTGTTTTGGAATACAACTCCCACAATTCCTAACAGCACCGGGAATGTGGCGCAGCTGGCTAAGTGTCAGCTGCATAAGATCTCTCTGACCAGTAGGTCATGGGATTGAGGCCTGCCCAGGTCGAGGTGGGTGCTCGACCTTTAAGTGTAGCCTGCTGTTGACCTTTGCAGCCCGAAAGACAGTTGCATCTGTCAAGTAGAAGATAAAGGTACAACATTAAGTGGAGAGGCAAATTTTGACTGAATTATGAGGCCATTAAAGGAACGCTGAGGAATGTGGAAGGAACAACAAGGGACGCTGGGAACGCTGAGAGATGAGGAGTGCATCAACTCCCCCTGGTGGCCAGAGTTTGCCTTTGCTCGTCTATATGTGTGTATGTGGAAACGGCAGGGATTGTCTGCTAAATATGTGTACCTGTAATCTGCTCTGAGTCCCCTTCAAGGTGAGAAGAGCGGGATATAAATAAAGTAAGTAAATAAATAAATAAAAACAGCTGATCTTAATCATAGCATTCTTCCAACCTAGCCACTTTGGGTTTATTTTTAGAGATACACAGTGGGATAGAAATAAATATAACAAAAGCAACTACTACTACTGTACTACAAATTCTGGGGATAAGCAAAAGCATATCAATTGGGACTAACTTCTGAAGAAGATATTAAAACAGCATCACATGGTCAGTCTTTTAGTTTTGTATGTCACTGTAGTCCAGTGTAATTAATACTGTAAACACAACTGGTTCTACCATAAGTACATTTTGAGGCTAAACTAAAAGCAAATTCTCTTTCAAAATCTATTCAGGAAGATTGTCCCGTGCCCCCGTCTCCCCCCCGTCCCCAATTTGTTTTCAAAAGCATGATTCCTGAGTTGCCAGGTTTGTATTCTGAAGGAGGAGGTTACTGTGGAATGAGTGATGCCATTTTCTGGCTGGTGCCATGCTTGCATCTCCTTCCCAGAAGACAGTATACATAGGTTATGGGAAGAGGGGAACTAACAGCTAATGGAATTTAAAGCATTGACTGTTTGGCAGAACATTCAGGCACTGAGATATATAAAAATGTCCCCTAGTGCATCAGCATCAGTTTATGTCAGTCCTTCATGACCCAGGGTTATGTGTTGTGTACATGTTTTGTTGTCACAAACTCTTGTGGTATGTAGCCAAGAGGAAAGCATTTCTATGTTAGGAGATCCCAAAAAAAGCATTGTAGGGGACCCATTAATGCACTTTGAAGGTGTGTTTGGTAGGACCTCATGGGTCATGAGGGTGTTGGGATCCCACACCATCACATGGGAAGGAAGCAACACAGTGGCATCTGCCCATGAAGGCTCCCATAACTATTATCCTGGGTATTGGCTCTTCAGCCAAAGGCAGATTGACTAATACATAGATATGGTCCCATGACAAAGCCAATATTACATGCAGCTATAACCAATAAAACGTATGTCCTTATTTTCTCCAATTTTTATGTCATGTCATATTTATTAGAAATCAAAGGAGCAGCAGACCCCCACAACTTTGGATCTGTCAGAGTCTTCATACCAATGGGCGGTGCCCAGTTAGGGATGCAAGATAGAAAAAAACTGAAAAGGGCTTGTGTACCATTAATGGTTGTGTGAAACAGATAAGAAACAAGACTGGCTGAAATAATCTCAATTAAAGATATGGGAACATTTTCCAGTTTTCACTCTGGCACCCAGGGGCGGATTTACCATTAGGCAAAGTAAGCACCCACTTAGGGCGCCACGTAGTCAGGGGCGCTTCTGGCTGCCAGGTTCCACGCATGTGCCATTGCTGCAAAGGGACTCCAGCTGGACTGAGACGCCAATCGCCCAAAAACTTCCGGCTCTGTCCCGGCTGCAAAAAGTTCCTCCTTTTCAGCCTCACTTAGGGCGATTGGTATCTCGGTCCATCTGGAGTCCCACTGCAGCAATGGCGCACACGCAGAACTACCTGGCCCAGCGCATGCGTGCCTGGCGTGCATGCGCATGCTCCACGAGGCCGGAGAGCGAGGGGGCGCCAAAATAATGTTCGCTTACCATTTTAAATTACCTTAGTCCGCCCCTGCTGGCACCCCTACCTTTGGATGGATCTCCATATAAAGTCCAATGAGTTTTCATGGGTGTGATGGAAGGTACTGTAGCTGTTTTAAAAATGATCCTAAATCAGATCTCCCCCACTCCAAACATACTACAGACACATGACAAAACAAGCAGTCTACTTTTTCTAGTCTTTGTTTAGGCTTGTGCAACCCTTTTCCATCCCATACATGTGGTTCTGAATCAGAAGCACACACAGGGATGAGGCGATTTAAATAATGAATTGAAGAAAAATCCAAAATGCCAAAAAATGAAAAAGCAACTAGAGATATTACAGAGACAAAGGACACACTTAGAGTCTGAACAACTTACGAAAGCACTGAAATATACAAAACAGTTTTTCCAGAAGGCTAACAAATGTGGAAGATGGCTAGCGAGGAAATTAAAGGGAAAAAGACAATAACAACATATAGCGAAAATAATCTCTGAAGGGAAAATCTATACTAAAGACAAAGAAATAATACAACAATTTAATAAACACTATAAAGCATTATACTCTGAAGAACACATAAGAAATGAAGGTGTAGTACACTATCTGGAAAAACAAAAAGTGACCAAAATTACAGAACAACAGAGAGAAGATTTGAGCAAGGAAATAACAGATCAAGAAATAAATGATGCCATAAACAAATTAGATATTTCAAAGGCACCTGGGCCAGATGGCTTTCCAGCCTATTACTACAAGGTTTAAAGAAGAATTGAAACCTCATTTAAAAGAAGTAAAGAATGAAGCACTACAGCACCAGAAAATTCCAGACACATGGAAAGAAGCTAATATAATAATGATTCACAAAGAGAACACAGAACCACACGCCGTAAACAACTATCGCCCAATATCTTTACTAAATTTAGACTACAAAACTTTTACCAAACATCTTAGCAGAAATATTAAAATCCTATCTCAGGAATTGGATCAAAGGTGACCAAACAGGCCTCTTTCCCCAGAGGAATATTAACGATAATGTGAGAACGATAATTGATTTATTAGAATATTATGAAGCAAATAATCAGAAAGAATTGGCTTTAATGTTTATCAATGCTGAAGAAGCTTTCAAAAGCATAAATTGGAATTTTATCCTATTCCTACTCAAAGAAATCGACGTTGGATACTATTTCTTAAATGCCATCCAATCAATATACACCACTCAAGAAGCTAAATTAATTATAAATGCACAAGAAGATAAGAAAATTAAAATTAAAAAGGTAAAAGACAAGGATGCCCTCGGTCCCCCTTCTTTTCATTATGGTAATGGAGATCCTAATGAATAATATCAGAGATGACAAAAATTTAACAGGGGCTAGAATAAGGAAAGATAATTACAAGATAAGAGCTTTCGCAGACGACCTTGTCTGTGGAGTGAAAAATCCAAGAGACAATTTAGAAAAGTGGATAAAAACCATAGAAGAATTTGGGAAAGTTTCTGGCCTGAAAATAAATAAAACAAAAACAAAAATATTAACATAAAATATATCCCAAAAACATCAATTAAAACTCCAAGAAAGAACGGGACTTCAATTAGCAAAAAAAAGTAATATACTTAAGAATTACCCTTACAGCAAAAAAATCACAAGTTTTGAAAAATAACTACAAATTTAAATGGAAAGAGATCAAGAATGACTTAGAAAATTGGAGATACTTGAAGTTATCTCTTTTGGGAAGAATTGCGGCTACAAAAATGAATATATTACCTAAAATGCTATATTTATTTCAGAGTTTACCCATCATCAGAAATTACTGTATGGTCAAATGGGCCACAAACATAGGACATTCAATTAGTTTAGAAAACGGGAATAAAATATGGCACAAGAAAATAAAATATACTTATGCATTCGACTTGAAAGAAAATTGGTTAAAAATGATGTACAGATGGTACATCACACCACAAAAATTGGCTAAGTGTTATCAAAAAGTAAATGATAGGTGTTGGAAATGTGAAGAACAACTTGGCTCATTCTACCACATGTGGTGGACATGCAAAGTGGCAAAAACTTATTGGAAAATGATACACAAAAAATTGAAAAGATACTAGTCAATAGAACTAAAACTAGAATATTTTCTTTTGGGAATGATCGATATAACAATGGACACAAATAAAGACAAACTTTTCAACTACTTAGTGACAGCAGCAAGAATAAACTACACAAAATTCTGACAGTGGCTGCCAATTAGCTTCCGGCACAATTCAAAGTGCTGGTTTTAACCTACAAAACCCTATACAGTTCTGGCCCAGTTTACCTGTCCAAACGGATTGTCCCCTATGAACCATCAAGAACATTAAGTTCATCCGGAGAGGCCCTGCTCTCGGTCCCACCGGCTTCGCAAGCGCAGCTGGTGGGGAAGAGACACAGGGCCTTCTCTGTGGTGGCCCCTCGGCTGTGGAACTCTCTACCAAGTGATGCTAGATATGCCCCCTCTCTGTTGTCCTTTAGGAGGCTGGTGAAGACCTGGATGTGGAACCAAACCTTTCCAGAATAGGCTGAGATTGGTTATTGTCTGAATGTATGACCACGTTTACAGATTGAGTGGAATTGTTTTAATGGCGATATGGTTTTATGCTGGTTTTTTAATGTATTTTAATATGTTGTAGTAGTTGTTTTTAAATTGTATAGCATTGAATTTTTGCTGTTATGCCGGTCTGAGTCCCTGGAAACTAGGTCATGGAACAATGGCTTCAAACTACAGGAAAGGAGATTCCACCTGAACATGAGGAAGAACTTCTTAACAGTGAGAGCTGTTTAGCAGTGGAACTCTCTGCCCTGGAGTGTGGTGGAGGCTCCTTCTTTGGAGGCTTTTAAGCAGAGGATGGATGGCCATCTCATGGGGCAGGGTGCTTTGAATGTGATTTTCCTGCTTCTTGTCGGGGTTTTTTTTTTTTATTTATTTACATCATTTCTACCCCGGTCTTCTCAACTCGGAGTGGGGACTCAGAGGGTTGGACTGGATGACACAAAAGGTCTCTTCCAACTCTATTATTCTATTATTATAATAGTTGGTTAGCTGATGCCAAGTATCTAAAACAACATGAATTTGATAGAAGCTAAGTGACTATGAATTGGCTCTTATGAGTAGAGCAAGGGAAAAACCTGAATTCTGCTGTACATCAGCTATACAAGTGTTCTGCATACCATGACATAATTAGGTATTAAGCAATAAATGCGCAATTGTTCATTTTTGCTATGGAATCACCAAGTTTCTGTTTCAAATTGCATTTTCCCAATACTGAAATCTAGGTGGTATATGTCAACAGGAAGATGTGGTTCTTTCTCCAGCAAGTGTAGCCATTGCAATTTGTAACACTATTTAAAATGTGTTACAAGTGCCAACAGGTGACTGTAACAATTACCCTTGATGAGTAATTCCTTCCCAGTGACTACAGCCATTCCACAACTTTCAACCACCACATTTAGGGAGTGTGCTGTGAGAAGAGATTTCATCTAAATCAGGCATGTGGGCCTTCCAGGTGTTTTCCCATTTATTTATTATTTATTTCTCGCCTTTATATCCCATCGCTTCTCATCCCTCGGGATTACAATTAAGCCCTATTAGAGGCTATCACAAAATTACAACAATAAAATCGCACATCAAAACATCACATCATAAAAACAATACATATTTAAAACCATACAAAACTGAGCAATAAAAACCAGCCTTGACAGTCAGAATCACCACTGCAATTTGTCCCTTAAAGCAGTGTTTCCCAACCGCTGTGACGCGGCACAGTAGTGTGCCGTGACGGACCTCCTGCTGTGCCGCGAGAAAAGCTCTCTTCCCCGCTTCCTTCCTCCCTCCTGCCAAACTCCTGCTGCTTGGGGGAGGAGGAGGAAGGGCTGTGCGGCGAAGAAAACGAAGGGGCCGGGGCTCCGCCTCCTTCGGCCATTTCCCCAGCCAGCCTCCAATCCGCCATGACTCCCGCCATGACTCTCACCCCTCGCTCGCTGAAGCCACGCGGAGGAGGAGCCCCGCCCACTGAAGCTCGTCCACCGCTCATGCTCCTCCTCCTCTGCGCGGCTTCAGTGAGCGAGGGGAAGGAGTCATGGCAGAGAGCAGGGATGGGAGCCATGACTCCCGCCCCACACTCACACTGCTCCCTCAAGGCTGGGGAAGCTGTGGGAGAGCTGAAGCCGGGGAGGGGCGGAGCCAGGCCACGCCATGCACCGCCCCACCCTCTGGCTTCAGCTCTCCCACAGCTTCTCCAGCCTTGAGGAGGAAGTGCCAAGCCAACAGTGGCAGAGCCAGCACAATGCTGGCTTGGCACTGCCCCTCAAGGCTGGGAAGCTGTGGGAGTGCTGAAGCCAGGGAGGAGGCGGGGCATGGCATGGCCTGGCTCCTCTCCCTCCCTGGCCCGGCACTCCCAGCAGCTGCCCCCAGCCGTTCTTTACTGTGTTAGAGTGTCATTTTGTGTCATTTTGGTTGGTGGTGTGCCCACAGATTTTTTAAATGTTAAAAGTGTGCCGTGGCTCAAAAAAGGTTGGGAAACACTGCCTTAAAGTGCTTAAAGTCCCATGCCTGATCTAAAGAAATGCTACTGTTTCTATTAACTGTTTTTATTGTACTCCTTACCTGAATTAACATGACTGAAATATTCATAAATCTGCCTATTGCTATTTATTTAAAGGGGACATTAAATTTTATAAAATAGGCATTGTTCTTTTCAGGAAATGCCCATTTGGCACATGTTTTATTGTTCAAGGGCTATTTATCTATCCAAAGAGTAAGAGTGATTTAGCCTATTACATCTGATTCTACAGAAAGGGATTTGCTGGGTTAACTGGAGGGACAGTACATGACAAGCCCTTGATGGCTGTTAGGAGGTGGGGCGGCTTGGTCATTTGTGTAAATGAGCAGTGCTCAGATTTAATCCAGATGTAATCCAATTTGTACTTCTTAAGGGCTGAACCATGTATGGCAACTAGTAGTATATTCCCTCGGGGAAACCATCCTCCTTGAAAACCGAACGGCCAAATGTACTAGAGCTGAGGATTCAAGTTACTAATAAGGGAACTTCACTCCTGAGAACTGTATTGCTGTACAATTGCTAAATTAATGGAGGGTATTATAGTCAAGGAAGCACTTCCATCAAATAAAACTTTCTAGCAGGACCTATGCATTCTCTTACTCCTAAATAGTTGGTGTTGTCAGATACAAGATGTACAACAAGGTTATAAGAAGCACAAATTTAGCTCTCACCTATATTGACATACACCTCAACAGAAGGAAAGAAGGTTTATTAACATCTTTAAACTTAGATAATACCAATGGCAGGGAAAGGGGATTTATAACCGTGTATAGGTGCACAATGCAAATGCTGGAGAATGCAATCCTTTTCCTATATAAACAAATGTCCAGCACATAATATTTCCCTTCTTCAGGATCATAAATTACAAGAACACAACATATAATGGAAAGAAGTGATGAAGAAGGAAAGCCCAAGCACCAATTCTTAGTGTTATGCAATTTATGTACTGACCAATTTTTCAGGAGATGGCTAGTTTTTACAGAGTCATAGGGAGGAGGGAGCGAGCTTGTTTTCTGCTCCCCTGGAGACTAGGACGCGGAAAAATGGGATTCAAATGACAGGAAAGAAAGGAGATTCCACCTGAACATCAGGAAGAACTTCCTAACTGTGAATGCTGTTCAGCAGTGGAACTCTCCACCCCGGAGTGGAGGCTTTTAAGCAGAGGCAGGATGGCCATCTGTGGGGAGTGTTTTGAATGTGATTTTCCTGCTTCTTGTCAGAGGGTTGGACTGGATGACTCACTAGGTCTCTTCCAACTCTATGATTCTATGATTCTATTCTATTCTGCCAACCTAGAAATTTGAAAACATGCAAATGTGAGTAGATCAACAGGTACCACTCCGGCGGGAAGTTAATGGTGCTCCATGCAGTCATGCTGGCCACATAGCCTTGAAGGTGTCTATGAACAACACTGGCTCTTTGGCTTAGAAATGGAGCTGAACACCAATGTCAGGAGAAAACCTTTAGCTTTACCTTATTCCACACCTGTTCAACAGGCGGCCCGTGGGCTCCCCTTGGCTCCTCCCTTGCTCCTAAAGCGTCACACCGGGCCTCAGAAGCAGGCAAAATCACCTGCTTCTGCTGCCCGGCATGACGCTTTAGGAGGGAGGAGCCATGGGGGGCTTCCCTTGGCTCCTCCCTTCCTCCTAAAGCGTCACGCCGGGCCTCAGAAAGGGGCGATTTCGCACTGGTGAAGAGGAAGAGGCGGGGCTGGGGTGGGGGTGGGGAGGGGCGGAGCCAGGGGTGGAGGCAGACCCTTTGGCCCCCCAGGTGATCAGTGACCGGAATTCCGGCCCTTGGGCCGTTAGAAGTTGGACAGCCCTGCCTTATTCTATGAAAAGACCTCAAAAAGTCTGGAAGAAATAGCCTGCCAACTTGATTTTTTAAAATATTACTTTAAATATAGCTGTAAGCTATCAATCTTCCAGGTCAAAACAACAACATATGAAGTCTAACTGGAATCTGCTAGTTTCCTGTTCTTGCAGCCACTGCAGGAAAGGTTTCTGGAAGACTGAAGGATACCTATCATCATGCCATCAAAAGAGATGGTCCTGATGCTTTTCTTCATGGGGCAATCAGTTCTGATAATCTCTGTGAGGTTAGGCCTTTGGCCCATCTAGTAAAAGGAACAGTGTATGCGATACAGATGAATGTTTATCTTCTATGGCTTCTCATCTTCACAGACAATGGAAAAGAGATTCAGAAGATGAGCCAGTTTCATACATAATGGCACACAAGAGCAATTAATTCTTAAACAAATATAAATTAACTCAATGATGACCCAGACCGACCCTGGAATATGACCTGAAATATGTGATTTTAATTGTTGTTTTAATGTTATGTTTTAATTGGTTGGTTTTAATGTTTTTGTTTATTCATTGATGTATGTGTACCTGCAGCACTGAATTGTTGCCTTTGTGAGGCCCTCTTGAGTCCTCCTTCAGGGTAGAGAAAGGCGGGGTACAAGCTCGATTGCTGGTGGGAGCATCGACAAGAGAGCACATTACACCAATTTTACTGGCTACCAGTAGAGTACCAGATTGTCTTCAAGGTGCTGGTTTTGACCTTTAAGGCCTTGTATGGTCTAGGGCAGGGGTGCTCATTAGGTAGCTTGGGAGCTACTAGTAGATCTTCTGACCTCTTCGGGCCTCAGAAGCCGGATGGGGCGGTCCTGCCATGCGCGCACACATCCTGCGCGCACGCCGCTCCTGCTACTGGCTTTCGCTCTTGCGGTGCTTCTTTCGCCTGCGGAGCATTGTCAAAAGGAGGAAGCACGAGGTGGGGCCTCTGGAGGGAGCGCCCTGCCTCTCTCTCGTCCAGAAGCAGCTGTGCAGCCTCTGCTGCCGGTGAGACAGGCAGGGCGGAGCGCTCCCTCTGGATGCCCCGCCTTGTGCTTTCTCCTTCCTGCAATGCCCCGCAGGTGGAAGAAGCGCTGCGCGGACGGAAAACAGCAGCAGGAGTACGCATGGGGGCGGGGGCGTGCGGGGGCAGGTAGATCTTTTGGACTTGGTTGCTTTAAGAGTAGCTCACATGCTGGAAAAAGTGTGGGCATCCCTGGTCTAGGGCCAGTGTACCTGAGGGACCGCCTCACCCCATACGTTCCCCTGAGATCGTTGCATTCAGAAGAACAAAATCTCCTGGTGATTCCATCAATCCGTTCCTGCCGCCTTTCAACAACAAGACAAAGAGCCTTTTCTGTGGTGGCGCCAACTCTATGGAATGAGTTACCAGATGGAACTCGCGCTATCACAGAGTTGACCCCCTTCCGGAGGGCCTGCAAGACGTTCCTCTTTAGGCAGGCTTTTAATCTAGGTGCCTCCTGATAATCCTGTCCATACCCTTGTGTTTTTACATATCCAAACTGTTTTATGTGTATTTTATTGTTTTATGTAAATTGCCCCAAGCCTGCAGGGAGGAGCGGTATATAAAAGTGAATAATAAATTAATAAATAAGTATGGTAAATAAAATAAAATAAATACTATATGTTTGTAACTGATGGATATATACACACAAAGTGTCAAAAAGTTATCTAACAAAGTTGCTTTCACTGTACTGATATTTTCATCTGTGTGTGTTTGGCTTCAAGTCACTTGTGGACCCATGAATTTCATATGATTTTCTTAGACAGGGAATACTCAGAGGTGGCTGTGACAGTTCCTTTCCCCAAAATATTACCTACAACACCTGGTATTCATTGGGGGGGGGGTGTCTCTCATTCAAGTAATAATTAAGTCTGATCCTGCTCAGCTTCCAAAATTTAGATGGGATCTGGTGCCCTAAGCATTTCCATCTATGCTCACCTTTTGTCCTCCCTGCAACAGCTGTTAGGGGCTACTTTTAAATTTTTCCTAGTTTAAAGGAATGCCAGGTTGAGACAAATACATTTTAGAAAGGGATGGCTTAGGAAACTCTGCCGCAAGTATGAAGCTTGCCATGTATTATTGAGACTGCACCCCATTGTCAATCACTTTCGTACATGCCTATCATGGTGCATCTTAAACTTCTGTAGTAGTAATATAATAATATGCCACCATCCCAGATGACTTAAATCTCTAGCAGCAGCAAGGATGTTAATCTTAAACCTCCACCCACATGCTCATATAGGCTCTGGCCCTAACCTCAGCATATAGCTTATGCTTGTATCTGTGATCTTGCAGTCTCTCTCCCTCACACGTACACACACATCATCTCCAGGTCAGCAGGTTCAGTGGCTTGAATGGCTGGATCTATACTGAATCTATCTATCTATCTATCTATCTATTTATTTATTTATTTATTTATTTATTTTATATCCTGTCCGCAGAGGGACTCAGGATGGCTAACAAAACGGCACCCCATGGTGCCTATACCAGAAACATAAAAATATAATTTAACAGCAATATGGCAATAAAACAGTATAAAACAATATAAAAACAATATAAAAACAATCAAGCAGTCAGCAGTCACTGGTTTGAATCATCATCCAAGGGCCAGGTTTTAAGGGAACATGATTATTTCATAGATATGAGTGATCTCTTTTCCTGAGCTTACAAATCTCAGAGACGAAGAGCTTCACAAGGTATAAAATAAATCACATGTCTCAAGGAGTTGAAAAGGTGCTGATGTCCAAAAATGCAACTGCTATTAAGAAGCATATTTTGTGAACCAGTGTGCCGTGAGCGATCATCAGGTGTGCTGTGGAAAATTGGCACTCTCCCCCCTCCTAGCAGCCCCCTCACAGGTTTCCAAGAAACAAGTTGAGCCTCTCCGCTTGGAAATGTGGGTTTTTTTTACTATTTCACTGGATTTTTTTAGAGTTGTGCCCCCCCCCCCCCCCAAGGAACTGCTTATAACAGCTTCATGACATCCATAGTTAACTGGAAGCAAGTTTCACTCAGGGTGAAATTTCACAAAGGTCTGGAGAACAAGCTCTATGAGGAGCGGCTTGAAGAGCTGGGCATGTTTAGCCTGAAGAAGAGAAGGCTGAGAGAAGACATGATAGCCATGTATAAATATCTGAGAGGAAGTCATATATATGTTGTGTTCATCGAAACAGGCCCAGGTTTCACACTGAGTGTATAAATACATTTAAAAACATATTAACTATATGTATTACTGTGTTAGAGTGTAATTTTGTGTCATTTTGGTTGGTGGTGTATCCCAGGATTTTGTAAATGTAAAAAATGTGCCGCGGCTCAAAAAAGGTTGAAAAACACTGGTATAGATAACAGTAGGTCAGGGTACTCCATCTCCAATGTTCATTGTGTTACTTGCTTTTCCAAGTAAATCATGGTTGTCTAACTTTCTTTTATATTTCATTGTCTTACATTACCACACTCATACCAACATAACTCCTCTTAAAATCACCCACACACGAGCTTCTTCACCTTAAGGTGAGCAAGGCCACCGCTAGCCCTTTTAATTACCCAGAAACAAACATTGTTGTAATTTTATTATTGGTATTTCCCTTGCTTAGTCTGACAGCTGCACCTACTGCTGCTGCTTCTTTCACTACTATGACTTTAGGGGACCCCCTGTATTGTCTGTGGCCAGATTGCATCTCTAAAATGTTCTCAGGAATGCCTAAGGCTGTATCATGGACAATTAAAAAACAATAGAATTAAAAGTCATTCAAATAAGCCCCCAATAAGGTCATTATTCACCAGACATCAATTTGAATAATTTGTATAATTGGTTGTTTCCAGACACTCAGTGTTTGAATCTTTACATCTCAAGAATGTGAGTCTTGTATTGCTTGCTTACCTCTGAGTTTGAAATATTTCAAATGGTTGACAAGAGCCTGTTCCATAGACTCATCTGGGCATATTTTAACTCCAGTAGGGAAGAAAATAGATCTTTTTCTTCGGAAGCGCAAGCGCTTGCTTAATTTCTCGGATTCCCTGAAATCAAGAAGATGCCTAGAATCCAGAAACTGGATTGACCGCCAGCCATTAGGTGGAAGATCTGGTGTAGGTTCCTTCATGTCTATATCTTCTGCAGGTAATTGGGTCACATCTGAAAAAGGACACCGTAAACATATCAGTTTAAATTGCCACACATACAAAGTCACAGTACCACTGAGGTTTACTAAGAAATACACTCAACAAAACTGTATTGTGCTTACTTCTTTATCTATTTGGATAACTTGGAAGCTAACAGAGAAGATTTTGACTTCCATATCGTATGTTTAGCAGTGTGTTTATCAGTTTATATTGTTATTATGTGGGCATCGAATTGTGCCGTACTGTAAGCCGCTCTGAGTCTTCCCTTGGGGGTTGAGAAGAGCGGAGTAAAATCCCGAAATAAATAATAAATAAATACTAGTGTTATGATATTGTATCACCATACACAATTATTTATTTACTACTCTACCCATACTATAAAAAGGTAATTTTTTCACATAATCAAAGTTTATTGTTAGTATTATCACATTAGATGTTGGTAAATATTTCAAAGCTTAGTCCCCGGTGGAACAATGGGTTAAACCTTTGTGCCGGCAGGACTGCTGATCTAAAGGTTGGTGGTTTGAATCTGCAAAATGGGGTAAGCTCCCATCTGTCAGCCCCAGCATTCCATGTGGGGACGTGAGAGAAGCTTCCCACAGGATGGTAAAACATCCGGGCGTCCCCGGCAATGTTCTTGCAGATGGCCCATTCTCTCACACTAGAAACGACTTGTAGTTTCTCAGTTGCTTCTGACATCTAAAAAAAATTCAACACAAAGTAGACTTTGCCTACTCGATTTCCCACACAAAAATTTGAATGTTAAAATGGCTTTATTGATTGAATGCCATTGAGAAAAGAATGGGCCTCTACTTCCACAGACCAAGAAATGCTTGATCTGCCTCTCTTACTAAGATATCTTGTTTTGCTGCTTAGGGATATGATTGGATCCTCTGTGTACTCCCCAATCATTTTCCACCCAGAGGTATGCATTATGGCAGGCCTGGGCAAACTTTGGCCCTCCAGGTGTTTTGGACTCCAACTCCCACAATTCCTAACAGCCTACTGGCTGTTAGGAATTATGGGAGTTGGAGTCCAAAACACCTGGAGGGCCAAAGTTTGCCCAGGCCTGCATTATGATCATATCCTTAAACACTATTGTTGTTGCAGATTGATTCCATAATGTTACAGGGCTTCCAACAGCTTGTTTTATATGAAATATTTTCAGCTATTTTTATAAACCGGACAGTAACTAAAAGTACACACACAGAAACATTGTATGCGTAGCCTGATTTCATAAAAGAATGAGCCAGTTAAAATCAGCAAGGCATGCTTGAAAAATAAGTTTTAGGATAAGTTCTTATGATATTTTTTGAATGAAGAAGGTTTTGTGAATTCATATGGTATAGCTAAATAATAACTTTGCCAATATGGAACATGTGGTGGTGGTGGTATACCAAAACAATTGAATTGACCAGTGAATAACAGCAAAATATGCAATGAGGATCACTAGATCTCAGTGTTCATTGAAATATTAACATCAGACTCTTAAGTTGATAATGCGATAATTTGGGTGAGAATCAGTAGACAGATGGCATATAGTAACTAATATACAAAAAACAATTGACATTTTAAAATCTGATTTAATATTGGATCTGTGATATCAAAGCAAAACAAAGAGATACTCAGTTATTCAAACCTTGAAAGTATATATATTTACATGGCAAGTATTGTTGAAATATATGTTAACATCCTACAGAAGGCTATATATAATAGCATTTACTAATTTCTCCTCTCAAGTATGGCGAATCTTGTTGAAAGCCTCAATAAAGAGAAAGAATCTGAATGTCTTGTGTGTTAAGTATATTTCTTCTCATCTAAATTTAAAAAATGAAATTAAACATAATGATTTGACCCAGATTCAGAGCAGACTCACTCAAATAAATGGGTCTAAGCTTAGCTATTATTGTTACAATTATACTTGATTTCCCTGAGTCTACTCTAAATATAACTAAGTCCAAAATCAGCCAAATATTCAAAGGAGACACATAATAACTGCTAGAAATGCAAATATGGAACATTTTCTTACCTGCAAATGCTTGAAAATCCCCTTCAAATAACACAAGTAAACACATTCCTAAATAGATTTTCCAAGAAAAGTCACACATAATTCTGTCCTTTCTTTTAAGGCAAAGGGAAAAGAACCAAGTCCCTTTTTAGAAGTGTCAACTGTCCTGGATGTGTTAAACATCCAAGGAGATTTTCTTCTTGGATAGGCTCTGGCGTCACATCTAATTGCCTTTCATAAAAGGTTAGGACTATTTTCTACTACCACCCCAAAAAAATCGTGCCAAAATGCCTAGATTATTTCCTGTTCAAAAAGAACGATTCCATTCTCATTTTGGAAATCAACAAATGTGCTGCAGGAGAAGCGTCTTGATGTTAGCCAATGGACCACGGAGACAATTTTTTCGTTCTAAGCCGCCTGCTAAGCCAGCTTTACTAGAGCTTGTCATGTTGTTAACTGGCAGCCTTCGCAAGGACAGTACCTTTCACACTTAATTAAGCACAATTTTGATTGACTTCCTTTAAAAAAAAAGCTTGTTGTCCAGGCAAATAATGTATGTTAGCATCATGGTTAGCAGCAACTTCTCAAGCTATTCATGGGTTGCAATATGAGAGCATGAAAGAGCACAATTGATTTGTTTTAACATTGTGACCAGGTATAATGAAGGAAAGGCCTGTTGGTGATTCTTTCATGATGTTTCGCACCCTTTCAGGTGGCAAGGCAGAAGCATGCAGCTCCTTAGTGAGCTTTGTCTTTCGCATACTAATATTTTGACTTTTAAAAAACCCATTGACAATATTATGTGTTCACTAGAAACTACAAAAAAGTTGATTCGTTCACCTTTTTGACCATTCTTTTAAATTAACTACACTTGCATTTCAGAATGGCCATTTAGGGATTTAAAGGTTGGGACCTGTCACACACCAGCGTAAACCTGAGCCCTTAGAATCCAAACACACAACTCCAGCTGAAACAAAGTCTTTTATTGAAGCAAAGAGCAAGCAATATAAGCAGTATAAATATATAAGAAGAGATATATAATCTAATCAATAGTCCAAGGAATAGTTCCAAAGGCCCAAAGGCAGTATGTATGCTGCAGAGTCACTTAGTAAATCCAAGGCAGGCAAGATCCAGTAGAAAAATCAAGTCCAACTTGGGTTTCCAGCTAAAATCAAAGCTTGAAACACAAGACTTAAATACATAGCTAAAATACAGGAGACTTGAAACACATGAAGCTTATTGCAAAGTTGACCTCGTTCTGAGATTCAAACCGCAAGGCATAGCTATATCAAGAAACTAGATTTTCCTCCCTTACTTGGCAAACTGAAACCGCTGCTAGAAGGAAAGACCTTGAGTTGCCAATTAACACATTCCTTCTCTCTATCCCAAGTTCCACAGCCAGGTGCCTTATCTGTGCACTGATGATTCTCAGGAGAACCGACCTCCCTAACAGCTTTTCCCAAACGCTGTCTTTGCCATGCCTGTGCAAAAGTTCCATCTCCATCATGCACTGTGGATCCCACAAGCCCTTGCACAGTAGAGCCCACAATCCCTGCTGAGGACACAGGCCCAACAGGACCAGTATTTTGAATTATGCTGGAAATAGATTAGGAGACAAGCAGCTGTTTCAACTGGAGTCAATGGCCTGGCTGCAGCATTTTGAACCTACTGTATTTCCAAACAGTTTCCAAAGGACAATCCACAAATATATAACCTTACTTGTCTAGTTTCCAACTCACCTCACAACCTCTGAGGATGCCTGCCACAGATGTGGGCGAAATGTCAGGAGAGAATTTTCTGGAACATGGCCATACAGCCCGGAAAACTCACAGCAATTCAGTTTCTAAAGGCAGTCTAAGTAGAATGTATTAGAACAGCCAAAATGAGATGTAATCAAAGCATATGCCATCCTGGCCAGATCTGACTTCCCAAAAAGTGGATAAGAGCTGGCACCCTGGTTTTAACTGTGCAAATACACTCCTTGCTATAGCCAAAATCTGGTCTTTCAGATTCACATCTGAATCCAGGAACATACCCAAACCACAAGCCTGAGATATCATCCCATCCAGCACAAACTGAAATCCTATTCCCTGATCAGCCTTCCGACTAACTGGGATCACTTGTCTTGTCTGGATTTAGTTTCAATTTGTTCATCCTTGACTGACAGCTGACATTGATTACATGGAGTCCCAAGAATGTTATAAGGACTCCCAAGTTGTAAATATACTGAAATTCCAATAGAAAGTAGAATCATAGAACCACAGAGCCGGAAAATACCACCAGGAGCATCCATTTCCATTTGAACATGGGGGAGATGCAGACCAGATGCTTCACTTAAAAGTCTTCAGGAAAAGGGCATTTACTATTTCTTGCCCACATGGCAGAAAGGTTGTGAAAATGTTGAGCTTTTAGGGAGGTTCCTCATAAACTACATTGGACTGGTTAGAGAGTAACTAGCGGGTGGCAGGGGAGAGAAGTTGCACATGGTAAAGCAATGGTTGAATGGAAAGCCTATAAAGGGATGTAGGACAGTGGTTCCCAACCATTTTTTGACCAGGGATCACTTTGATCAGGGACCACTCACCAACATTAGTACCAAAAGGGCTACAAATCAGTTTTTGGTCAACTTTAGATTTGGTTTGGTTATTTGGGGTGCTTATTCAGAAAACTGCATTGGATAGACCACATCAGCTGTAGTTTCTAATACAGAACATATGGCATCCATTGCCATCTGCTTGCCCACAGAAAACCATATATAAGAATTTAAAGCTGTGGTGTTTCCGCCTTGTGTTCATGTGCATGATGGGGATGATGGGATTGTCATTGAGAATGCTGATGTGCAAAGGGAACCTTCAGATGAGGTTTTTGCTCCTGAGAACAGTTTGATTCCCAGAGCCTTGTTAGATGGGAATTCCTTCAGGCCTTGAAAGAGATAGTGCTGCACCTGAGAAAGTTAAGACGTTTGATCACAGGGCAAACATTCGGGAGTATAGACAAGCTTCCCATGACCTTCGCCGCAGCTGTAGGCTCTGTTCAGGAGATACAAAGTGAAACTGGGTTTTCTTTAAGATTGTAAGAAAGATCCTAGCTTCTGTTTCCAGGCTTCATTTAGAAAAGATCACGTCAAGATTTCCTTGCTCATTTTTTTTGCCTAGGCCTTGTTTCATAGATGGTACTTTTGCTGCAATGAACTGTCTTAGAATTTAGTATCAAGCTTTCAACCTTTATCCTTTTGGATCCTGGAATTTATGGACTGTGTGCTTTCCTTGGATATATTTTATGGTCTATCTTCTTCTACCCTTTTGTTGGACACTATATTTGTTTCAATAAATGACTATTATTTCAAAGACTGTCGGATGTGTGTATGAACTAGGGGGATACTTCTGTCTGAAGTGCAACAAAAGCTGCTGTGGTCTATCCAATAAAATTTTCTGAATCAGCATCCCAAATAATCCCAGGAACAGGCCTAAAAATGAAGACATCGATGGCTCCGCTCAGATGAAGGGAGGGTGAGGAGAAACAGCAGTCAGGCTTGTTGTCACGCCTCTCGTGGATAGTCAGCCTCTCCCTTCCCGACATCTTGTTGCCTCAGCAGTATAAGAGAGCTTCGCGAGACCAGTCACTCTCATTGCAACAATGTATTAAACAATGAGGCTGTTGACCATATTTTAGTTCTTGGGGACCACTAGTGGTCCATGGTCCATAGGTTGGGAACCACTGAATATATATTTCTTTTTTTAAATGAGTGAGAATGTGCATGCATGAGCCTTCTGTGTTTGCACAACTTGAAGAGATAGGTGTTATGGATTGATTCTCTCAGAGAAGGCAGTAGTTTTAAGTGGCTTGCATTCAAGTTAAAACATATTGTCTTTTAGAATCATTGCCACAGCATTTCCTGAATGTTTACCTCTTCACCCCATGAGGACCTTTCTGTAATAAAACTCATGCTTTCATTTCATTTGAAATGGAAAATTGCTTAAGGAACCCTTATATAGAGGTTGAAGTAAATGGATTGGTCATCTTTAGTCTGATTCAATATGAAGAAATTTCTTTTGTTGCTATGATTGTATAGTGCTGGCTGAGTGCTCTCCTGAAGCAGGATTTTCACTTAAGTAAATAAGTTGGAGTTATCTGATTTGGGGCAATTTTCTTCTTTACTTCACCCTCATTCAGAGGGATCGTGTAACTCTTGAAGAAGCCTTTTGGGAAACATGCAAAGAGGAAAGGTAAGTCCTTCTATATACACACTTATTTGGATCGAACCTTTTCTTAAAGGGAAATCTTTCACATTGTAATACAAATCTTGTGGCAAGAACCAACACTGTAGAGTTAATGCAGCATTGAAGAGACATGAAATCCAAGTTGAAAATATACTCTGCAATGGAACATTGGCCAAACCTACTACTTCACAGGGTTGTTGTGAGGATTTTTCAGAAGGGGGATCAGGTACACCAACCCAAGCTGCTTGAAAATATGGAAGTGACACAAATATGGAAAATTGTGTTGCTTCATTTCCTCTGGAGAACATACACATGAATTGAACAGAGTCTGACTAGAAATTGTTGCAGTGGAAAATACACGATGAAAATTTATAATAATAATAATTAAACACCTTCCCAATGCCAGTTCAAGTAATGTGAGCATACTTAATTATATTTAATTTGAAATATGAAAGTATCTGTTATGTTCACATTCTCCAAAACACGGGGCTTCATGTTATAGTTGACTATTTTGTTCAGTCGCTTCTGACTCTTCGTGACCTCATGGACCAGCCCATGCCAGAGCTCCCTGTTGGCCGTCACACCCCCCAGCTCCTTCAAGGTCAAGCTAGTCACTTCAAGGACAGCCCCTCTTCCTTTTTTCTTCCATTTCCCCCAGCATTGTTGTCTTCTCTAAGCTTTCCTATCTTCTCATTATGTGGCCAAAATACTTCATATTTGCCTCTACTATCTTTCCCTCTAATGAACAGTCGGGCTTTATTTCCTGAAGTATGGACTGGTTGGATGTTCTCGCGGTCCAAGGCACTCTCAGAACCTTCCTCCAGCACCACAGTTCAAAAGCATCTATTTTCCTTCCTTCACTTCCCCTATGGTCCAGCTCTCACATCCGTAGGTTACTGCAGGGAATTGCTTTTACTATGCAGATAGTTGACTATAGTGGTCTTCCTATTTCTCCTATCATTTATATTATCTCAGCCCATATCAATTCTAATGTAAGAGAGACAAGCCTGCCAAGCAACATTGCATTGTATGAGGGGTGTTCATTAAAGATTTCCCTATATCCAGTTCAATTTATCACAAGATACTGAAACTGCACATATGTAATAATATAAGTCTTTTTAGTTTACGTGCCAATTTACAACTCAGAACTGATAATGGTCTTGATTTTACAAGTGCTAAAGTGGTGTGAGGTTTCATAATGGACTCAGTAGAATACAGAGCTGTCATCAATTTCCTTTACTTGAAAAGCTGCACACCAAAGGAGACATTCAATGAGATGACAAAGGTTTGTGGTGAGGATTCCCCATCATATGATGTGGTATCGTCAATTCAAGTGTGGCCAGATTTTGGTGCAAACTGCTCCAATTCCAGGGTGACCCCACTCTGCTATTGACGAATGCACCATCCAGCAAGTGGCGGTTGCAGTTTTGGAAAATTTCTGTGTAACCATTTGCTACCTAGCCCAAAATGTCAAGATTAGTGTGGGGTCCATGAAAAAAAGTCATCCAAGACCATCTTCACATGCATAAGCATAAGGTATCCACTCGCCAAGTCCCACGGCTGCTCACACCTTTCCAGAAGCAGGAGTGAGTCAAATGCTTTCAGGCTGTATTGATGATGTGCCATGGAAACCAGGAGGACTTTTTCAACAG
This sequence comes from Anolis apletophallus, assembly GCA_030556195.1. Taxonomy (NCBI): domain Eukaryota; kingdom Metazoa; phylum Chordata; class Lepidosauria; order Squamata; family Anolidae; genus Anolis; species Anolis apletophallus. The sequence continues at coordinate 14,281,644 of JARBWK010000004.1, forward strand.
ACAGATTGCACAGGATGAAAGCTGGGTCCATCACTATGATCCTGAGACTAAAGTCCAGTCGATGCAATGGAAACATCATGACTTGCCACCTCCAAAGAAGGTATGTGCCCAACTATTGGCAGGCAAGGTCAAGCTCACAGTATTTTGGAACCAGCATGGAGTAGTATTAATATTTTCCTGGTTATTTGGATTTGATTACAAAAGTCTGGATTTTTCTTTTGAACTTTTGCTGAACCCTGCTTTGGAATACTGTATGTCTGCTTATCTTCCTATCTTATTGGACTTATCTTTTTCTTAAAGCATATTTTTACTGTGCTGTTTTTATCTATCTTCAATAAAAAAGATTGTTTTCCTACTCAACGTTTGGTGTTTTAAAATCAGAGGGTTATTCCTGTTCTGGAGTGCAACTGGCAGTCCCAATTTATCAGAAGCATAGGCCACGAAGAGCCATGCAATCTGTCGAGACCGAGGTGTTCTGTCCCGATAAAAAAGTAGGGCTCGACGTACATCGAGAAGATGAAGTCTCTTTTCTGTCAGGGTGGACATGGAAAGGAGAGACAACCTTCAGCAAGAAGATAATTTCCATCTGGAGGACCACTCGGTCAAAATGGAACAGGAGATACGGCTCGTTAACGCACAGCGCAGTCAGCTCAAAAGGTCGATGGGCAGAGGTAATCGCAACGAGGAAGGCCACCTTCCAGGAGAGCAGGCAAAGATCTACTGTCGGCATCGGCTCGAAGGGGGGTGCAGTCAGCCGGGAGAGGACTAGGTCAAGGTGGACAGACGGGTGTAGGTTGGTGTAACCTACAGAGAAGGCACTTGGAATGCTTGTCCGAGTTGGGCATTTTTCTCGAACACTGAGAGCAATGTTTGAAATGCATAGACATAATGAGGAAGTTCTGGAGTGAGCCTTGCCACGGAAAAACAGATACTGCTGAGTAAGCGCACGGGGCGCCTTTTATGCCCTGCAGGGAGACTGGGCGGGGTTACCGCCAAAACTTGCAGTTTTAAACTTGGGAAGTTTCCATTGGGGCCTGCGCAGACGCAGACACTCCACGTGTGCATTCACTGAGTCCACGAAGAAAAAGTAGGATTGATATATGCTTGCAAACCATAATGTGTATGTTGGTGAGTACCAAGCATACCTAAGTTTTAAAAAGGTAAAATACGTAGATTGAAACGCTGAAGGTCACACTGCAACTCTTAATGGACACAAGAAAAGCAAAGAAAGCAGAGTTGAAATCCAAACAGCAATTCCAGGCCACAAAAGGTGGGCCAAGTGTTGCTGCTAAAGACCACTCCTTGTTCATTATAGAAAAAACACTTAAAGTATCATCGAAACAACTTTTCTTCTTCCTGTGACATTTGGACACTTACTGCTTTGGATTAACGCCACTCCACACGAGCCATTTCTGCTACATAAGAAGTAACTTGCTTTATATAACAGAGAAATGTATTTTTGGATGCAACATCAAAAGTCTCTTTTGCGAAGGTCACACTTGTTTTGAAACCTACTGCAGATTTCAAATACTAACCTAATACATACATCCTGCCATTTTCAGAACTGTCAGCGTACATGAAGTTGGCTCTTTTTACTACACAGCAATTATCTCAAAGGTCGTATGAAATGAGCCTTCAATTTTGACATTTTAGCAGGCAACATTTTTGCCAGGTACTAAGGGAATATAGTGATCCAATATAAGTAGTATGTTGAAAACAACAAATATGCCTGTGGTAAAATAAATTTTCACTTTAAGTTTTTGAGCTTTTATTCTATTTGAATCATTAATGCTATGCTATTTACGATATAATGGCTGGCATGGTGCAGTGGTTTGAGCACTAGACAACAACTCTGGAGTCATGTCGAAGGCTTTCGTGGCCAGAATCACTGGGTTGGGTTGCTCTGAGTTTTCCAGGCGGTATGACCATGTTCCAGAAGCATTCTCTCCTGATGTTTTGCCCACATCTATGGCAGGCATCCTCAGAAGTTGTGAGGTATATTGAAAACTAAACAAGGGAGGTTTATATATCTGTGGAAGGTCCAGGGTGGGAGAAAGAACTCTAGTCTGTTGGAAGCAAGTGTAAATGTTGTTATTTTTATCACCTTGATTACCAATTGCAAAGCCTTGCAGCTTCAAGGTCTGGCTAATTCCTGTCTGGAGGAATCCTTTGTTGGGAGGTGTTAGCTGGCCCTGATTGTTTAATGTCTGGAATTCACATTTTCAGTGTTGTTATTTATTTACTGTCCTAATTTTAGAGTTTTTTAATACCTTGGGCAAATTGCACACTCTCGGACCATAAGTCACAAATAACTTGAAATCACCTAGGAACGCCTTGCAATGTAGGGATTTTAATCTTTGAAAGAAGAAAAATATGTTGAAACTGTGTATTAATAATTTATTTGCTGGGTATAAAACCTAAGGAAAAAACCTATGTTCAGTAGCAGTTTCCTTATTTATGGACTCAGAGTTGGAAGAGACTTCATGGGCCATCCAGTCTAATCCCCTGCCAACAAGCAAGAAAATTGCATTCAAAGCACTCCCGACAAATTGCCATCCAGCCTCTGTTTAAAAGTCTCCACCACATTCTGGGGCAGAGTTTCACGGCTGAACAGCTCTGTCAGGAAGTTCTTCCTAATGTTCAGGTGGAATCTCCTATCTTGTAGTTCCGCATCCTAGTCTCCAGGGCAGCAGAAAAACAGCTTGCTCCCTCCTCATGACCTCCCCTCACATATTTACACATGGTACTCATCATGTCTGCTCTCAGCCTTCTTTTGCAGGCTAAACATGCCCAGCTCTTTAAGCCGCTCCTCATAGTGCTTGTTCTCCAGACCCTTGATTATTTTAGTTGCCCCCCATGGACACATTCCAGCTTGTCAACATCTCCCTTCAATTGTGGTGCCCAAATTGGACACAGTATTTCCAGGTGTGGTCTGACCAAGGCAGAATAGAGGGGTAGCATGACTTACTTGAAACTAGATACTATACTCTCATTCCTTCTGTTAACGATTGCAGCAGAAACATGCACATAAATGAGCTCAAATCTTTTAGAAAAAATATCTGAATTTATTCACTTAGTTTATCAAATATGAACCCAATCCAGATTTAAATATGTAACCACTTCACAAAGCTTTACTTCTCTATATCTATTCCATGAATAGCTTTAGCAACAAGTGTGAATACTTGAGAGAGTCACAAGTATTCTGCTTTTCAACACATATTGTCTCTAATCATGAGCAACACTGAGCAACATTGTGAACTTTTGTTTTAAAATCAAGGTTATTCTTTACATAACATTTGTTTACATTATGAACATCAGCTGGTTTACATCTGTTCACTGGGACTTAATCCCAGCTCTGAGCACAGGACTGCAGAAAAGCGCCTATTCCTCACTCTTGAGATAAATATCACAAAACACTACCAACTTTTAGCAGGATGACACTTTGCTAGCTGTAAGCTAAAGCTGCACCCAGTACAGCAAAGACCATAGGGCCTTGTATTAGTATATATTAAAATACACAGTATTCATACTAAGTGCTGCACAGCAGAAAGAATGGGACTTTAAATTTGGCATAAGTGATCATCGGACATGGAAAAAGTTACATCAGCTTTAAGAACATAAGAACATAAGAAGAGCCATGCTGAATGGGACCTCAGCCCATCTAGTCCAGCATTCTGTATCACACAGTGGCCCACCAGTTGTACACGGGGATCTTGAGCAGAAGGGAGGGCAAAACCCTGACCTGCTCCCGACCCCCCACAACCAGTACCCAGGGAAATCCTGCCTACCTCAACCAACTCCGGGGTGGCACTTGAATGTCCTTTTCAGTAACTACCAATACACTTGGTATCCATGAATCTGTCTAATCCTGCCTTGAAGCTGTCCAGGCTGACAGCTGTCACAACCTCTTCTGGAAGTGAGTTCCATAACCCAGTGTTTCTCAACCTTTTTTGAGCCACGGCACACTTTTTGCATTTAAAAAATCCTGGGGCACACCACCAGCCAAAATGACACAAAATGACACTCTAATGGTCTTTGGCAATCCCTCGCAACCCCCCCCGCAACCCCCCTAGGGGTCCTGATGCCCAGGTAGAGAAATGCTGGCCTACCGGCTATTAGGAGTTGTGTGAGTTGAAGTCCAAAACACCTGGAGGGCTGAAGTTGGCTCGTGCAACGGGGGAAGAGAGCCAGGTGGAAGAGAAGAGAGGGGGGAAGAGAAGCAACAGCGGAAGAGAAGGAAGGGGGAAGACCACGAGGCGGAAGAAAAGCGAGGCGAAGAGAGGCAATGGGGAAGAGAAGGGAGGGAGAAGACCACGAGGCGGAAGGGAATCGAGGGGGCGAAGAGAAGGAGAAGAATTTGAGAAAGAGTGAGAGTGCGGTGTGTGTGAGATGGGAGGAGTGAGAAAGTATTAGCAGCGCGTGAGAGAGAGAGAGAGAGAGAGAGAGAGAGAAAGGGGGAGTGTGTGTGTGTGAGAGAGATGGGGAGTGAGAGAGTATTAGCAGCGTGTGAGAGAAAGAGAAAGGGGGAGTTTGTGTGTATGTGTGAGTAAGTATTAGTGAGAGAGAGGGGGGTTGTGTGTGTGAGATGGGGAGTGAGTGAAAGAGTAAGTATTAGCAGCACGTGAGAGAGTGTGTGTGAGAGAGAAAGGGGAGAGTGGGGTGTGTGAGAGGGGGAGTGAGTGAGAGAGTTTGGAAGCAGCGAGCACACGAAATCTGCTCCCTTTCCCCGCAGGTCTCCCTCGCAAATGAAAGGAGAGCCTGGGGAAAGGGAGTGATCCCTCTCAGGCGCTCGCTGCTTCCAAACCGCGGTTTAGAAGCAGCGAGCGCCCGAGATTTGCTCCCTTTTACCCAGGTCTCCTCGCAAACGGAGGGAGAGCCTGGGGGAAAGGGAGCGATCCTCTCGGGCGCTCCTTGCTTCCAAACCAGTTTGGAAACAGCGAGCGCCCGAGATTTGCTTTCTTTCCCCAGGTCTCCCTCGCAAAAGGGTGAGAGTCTGGGGAACAGGCCTTGCCTGAGAGCCGGGTTTGGCCGGCTCGCGTCTTTCGCCGGGCTCGGCGGAGGACGCAAGCTGGACAAGCTCGGTTCCCAGGCAGGACCTGGGCCCTGCGGGGGGCCGTTCTCCCGGTTCGCGGCTCTCCCGGGCTCGGCGGAGCCGCGAACCGGGAGAGGGGCTCCCGGGTGCCCAGGTTCCGCCACCTCAGAGTGAACCCACAGGATAGACTCTATCCTGTGGGCTCACTTCCGAGGAGGAGAGCGTCGCCCGGCCCCTCCTCTCCTGGGCCTCCCGGCCCCTCTGCCTTCCTGTCAATCTTTTTCAATCGCTGTGACGGAGCACACAAGTGCCGGGATCAGCTGGTGTGCCGCAGGAAAACCTCGGAGGGGGGAGAAAGGGGGGGGAAGAGGTTTTCTAGCGGCACACCAGCTGATTGTTCACGGCACACTCGTGTGCCGGGGCACAGCGGTTGACAATGACTGCCATAACCCAATGACCCTCTGGGTGAAGAAATATTTCCCTTTATTAGTCCTAATTTTCCTACCTTGGAGCTTCAGGGAGTGCCCTCTAGTCCTAGTGTTTTGTGACAAAGAAAATAGTTTTCTTTATTCACCTTTTCTATCCCATGCATGATTTTATACACTTCGATCAAGTCACCTCTTAAACGCCGTCTTTCAAGGCTGAAAAGACCAAGGCGTTGCAACCTGGTTTCATAAGGGAGCCGCTCCATCCCTTGGATCATTCTTGTTGCCCTTTTCTGTACCTTTTCCAGTTCCGTTATATCCTTCTTAAGGTGCGGAGACCACAATTGTACACAGTACTCCAAATGTGGCCTTACCATCGATGTGTAGAGAGGTAATACAACATTTGCTGACCTATTTTCGATTCCCTTCCTGATCATGCCAAGCATAGAATTTGCTTTTTTCACTGCTGCAGCGCACTGGGTTGACATCTTCATTGAGCTGTCCACCAAAATCCCAAGATCCCTTTCCTGGTTTGTCTCTGAAAGCTTTGACCCCATCAATTTGTAGGTGTAGTTGGGGTTCTTTGCCCCGATGTGCATGACTTTACACTTGTTTAGGTTAAAATGCATTTGCCACTTCGTTTCGAGAGATCTTTCTGGAGCTCTTTACAATCAGTTTCATTTTTAACTACCCTGAACAATGTAGTGTCGTCTGCAAACTTTGCTACCTCAGAATTCACTCCTACATCCAGATCATTAATGAATAAATTAAAAAGTAACGGACCCAAAACTGAACCTTGGGGTACGCCACTTCTCACCTCTTTCCACCCTCATGGTAGCTGCAGTATTATGGAAGCTGTCGTCCAAAAAGTAATCTCCTAATTACCAAGTCTCAGAAATGAAAAACAGAACACTATAGTGGGCATCAGTATCTGCCAAAAAGCCAATATATGTAAAGTACTTGAAGTGGATATTCTCCCTTTTTAACTACAAATATAAAACCTTTTATCTACATCTTTTATGACATCTGAAAGAGCACACAGTATGACGTTTTAGCATGGAAAACATCCCTAAGATGGTACCTTTATGGCTCTCTTTCTCTATTTGGAAGGAAGCACATTTCTGTTATGTTGCTTCTGATTTTCCAAATAAAAATCCAATTAGATAATATAACCAATATTTACATTACATAATTACAATTCATATGCCTACAGTACAAAGCAAATATAAAACCCAAGACACATAAATACATTGTACAAGGATGGGTCAATAAGTCCGTGACTTTTTGAATTTTCCACCTCTTAACTGCCAACAGGCACCTGTCAGTTGACTCCTGTCAAAATTTGAACAAGCTGCACCATTTAGTTTGTGTTTGACAGCCATTGATAGCATATTGACCTGCCCTCGTATAAAACCCAAGACAAACACAGAAATACATTGTATGCAATTGCTCCTCTTTTTAAAGATAGAAGCATAACTTCTGCTGATTGGATGTCCAATATTTCTGAACAAGAGTCTTGTGTTTCTCGAGATCAGAAGAAAATCTGGCTAGCTTTTGCTGCCCCTCTGCTGCTGCAAGTGAAGCCGCAAGATCAAGTCTCTAATTTCTTCCCGCTTGCTTCGTACTAGCCGGCGAGGGAACCATCGCTCCAACCGCATTGGGAACTCAAAATTTGCAATAGGGTTCTGATGATTTAAGAGGGAGAGAGAGGTTAGAGTGTTATTCTGAGGATTAAAGCCAAATATCACTATCTCTTGGCAAAAAATCTCAGATATCCCTAACGTTACCTGAAGAAGAAAAACAGCCAACCCTCTACATTTGCTGGGGTTAGAGGCAAAAGATCACCACGAAAATGAAAAACCACAAATAAAAAATTACTATTTTATTACCCAGGAAGCTGACTGTATAATGACACTGTTCTCGCTTGAAATCTCTAAGTCAGGTCTGTTTGGCCTAGGCCCTTCAGGTGCTTTGGACTTCAGAATTCCTGACCACTGGATAAGCTTCCTAGGGCTTCTGGAAGTTGGAAACCTAATATCCTGGAGGGCCACAGGTTGTGCAGACCTGCTCTAACTCCTCCAGTATGACTGGAGAAAGTTGGCCTCAAAATCACACTGGAGGATCCAGAAATTCCTAGAGAGGATTTTAATCAAATCCATGAAGGATCAAATCCAGAAAAGTAAAAAACAAAATGCAAAGGGGGAAGGACGACTGAAATCAATCTAAACACAGTAAACATTTCATTACTGTTGTTATGAAAATAGCAGTTCAATGACGGATAGAACTGTGATTGCTGGATCAGCAAGTGACTAACCCATATGAAAGGCCCTGGGAGAGGACAGACCCATGTACTCAACATTACAGATTTGTGCTTGGTTAAAGGTATTCCCTTGAATTAGGAAACCACAAGCCTGAAGGGCTTCAGCATAATCTAGTCAAATTTCCAAGCAAACTAGTTTGATTCTAACCAACAGAATCAGTTCTACCAAACTGGTCAAACCTGTATCAATTATATTAAAAACTAGATAAATCAAGAGACAGATATAAGAACAGAATGCCTAATAATGGGTTGCATCTATACTTCCCCACAAAAATAAGTGGAACTTATCAAAACTGACTGTCTTTTTCAAACATCAATTTCCCAGAAAGGTTTTTTAAAATCAATAATTTTTTGCACCTGGAAAAAGGTTTCTACATATTGCAGTAAATATACTCCGCAGTCACTGTTATTATCCTGTTTAGGGACTCTTGGGTAGAAAGCCACCATTGCAGTTTTGTTGAACTCCCGGTGCGTTTTGCATTTTGCTTCCCATTCTGCTTCTAGGTATCTGTAATAAAAGTAGTGGGGTGAATCCAAAGTCAGTTGCCCTTGTATCCCAATATATAATATATATAATAAAATATAACTAAGGTAAAGGTAAAGGTATCTCCGGACATTAATTGTAGTCCTGTCCGAATCTGGGGGTTGGTGATCATCTCCATTTCTAAGCTGAAGAGCCAGCATTGTGCATAGACACCTCCAAGGTCATGTGGCCAGCATGACTGCATAAAGCGCCATTACCTTCCCGCAGAAACGGTACTTATTGATCTACTCACATTTGCATGTTTTTGAACTGCTAGTTTGGCAGAAGCTGGGCCTAACAGCGGGAGCTCACCCCACTCCCCGGATTCAAACCTGACCACTGGTCAGCAAGTTCAACAGCTCGACGGTTTAACACCCTGTGTCACCACTGATCTAAATCCAACACTCTTTGGATACATGAAACATAATTAAGAGTCATGTTTTTATTGATGGCTGAAATACTTTCTGCCAGGAAAATCTTTTCAATAAAGAGGATAGCTGGACAACAGTCCCAGAAGTAGAGGTTGCCGATACATTGGTCGACTTTATTTATTTTAGCTTGGATAGTATCTTGCATGTTCAATTCTGTTTCATGGAGCCCTACTGTACAGATGTTTATAACATACCTAGCCTTGGGTTGCTGTAAGTTTTTCGGGCTGTACAGCCATGTTCCAGAAGCATTCCCTCCTGACGTTTCGCCTGCATCTATGGCAGGCATCGTCAGAGGTTGTGAGGTTCTCACAACCTCTGAGGATGCCTGCCATAGATGCAGGCAAAACGTCAGGAGATAATGCTTCTGGAAACATGGCCATACAACCCAAAAAACTTACAGCAACCCAGTGATTCTGGCCATGAAAGCCTTCGACAATATACAGTACCTAGCCTTATTACACAAATATTTACAATCTGAACACACTAAAACTTTTCGTGTAAAATTTTGCTTTTTAAATAGAAACAAAAAATGGCTCATCTTGAACAATAAATGCTGGTGCAAGTAAAGTGCAGGTGGGCAAGCTATGCAAGCTCCTGGGAGACGGATCTTATGATTCTTAGCTCATTGGAGGGAGAAACCTTCAAGGCCTAAGGAACACAAAGCATCGTGGGACTACAGGATTTCCAGATGTTATAATGGAGAATTTCTTGTCCTATAAATTCGACATAATCTGTTAAAATGCAGAATCAAATAAAATGCTACTCACTCTCTCAAGACCTGAACTGTATGCCGTGAAGAACTTGCCTTCAGAGAATCTAAGATGAGGATGCATGGCCTACATAAAAGAGGGGGGAAATTATTTTCAGTTTCCACTGCTCAGTAGTTCAATTCTTATTTGTTCTATTCCAGGGGAAATTTCAGGGGAAATATAAAATTGTTATTAAGAAGTTAATAAAAGCTAACTTAGTTGTTGCTTTGTGCCTTCAAGTAATTTTTAACTAGTGGTGACCCTACGATGAACCTCTTGCAGGGTTTTCCTGGCAAGACTTGTTCAAAGAGGGCTCCCTTTTGCCTTCCTCTGAGGTTGGGAGAACATGACTTGCCGAATTCACCCAATGACTGAGCAGGGATTCCATCCCAAGTGTCCCCTTAACCTAGTCCAAAATCCAAACCACTACTCTGTGATGGTTCTTTTTACAAACTACAGTGTACTGAATTATTATTACACATGTAAATGCTTACCGTTTAGAAATTTTCTTGTTGTTGGAACTGCCTGAAGAGCTCTGAAACACATTCACAAATTAGAAGAAGCAAATAAAACAATAATAAATAATCTCAAGAATCCTTTAGCTCTTTTATAGGATGGATGTTAGGCCAGGGCTGATGCCAGGGCTGATGCTGCCTTTGGGAGGATTTATTGTTTTCCTGTTTGACATAGCATCTGGGACACAAGTATTTTCCTCATATGCAGCATGACACTCCTGCCACCTATGGTTAGCAGCTTGCTAGTCTCTCGTTTGTGTGCATTAGAGACCACAAAGAAGAAAAACTGTGTTCTAATAGCCAACAAAAATATTTCAAAACAAATACCAAAAAGCTTGTCTTTCTACGCCCCCAAGTGCACTGCAGTTATTTAATAGACCTGAGATATAGTTATTATTGCTAGTAATTGCTTTCAGTCATCAATTTGTTTTTGCAATTACTTTCTCTATTTTATGACTCATAGTCTGGACAAACGGCAAAAACAGTTACTGCATTATTAATTAAATGCCCTACATGAGCTTCGGATAGGGCGGTCTATCAAGCCGAAATAATAAATAAATATCGGAAAGACCACTTTTCCCGGATGAGCCTGCAAGACCATAGGAGGAGGCCCTTTTGCATGTCCCAATACCTTGTGAAGTTAGGCTGATTGGTATATGTAACAAGGCTTTCTCTGTAGCATTGTCTCAAATATACAACTCCAATGCCCCCACGGAAATTAAGCTGGTCCTTTTAAACTTGTGGTGGGCAGAAAAAAATGTTGTTCCACCAGACGCCCAATGTTTGCAATTGCTATTTCAACTGTTTCAAAACTGGATTCTGTAAATGCTGTGAAATTGCCTTTCACTAGATATTAAGATTGTTTTCCCTCCTTCATGATCATGTAAAGACCTTTCTTATTTAAACAGGCATCTGATGATTAATTGGTTGTGGGGGGTCCTTTTTATTCTGCAATAGGACTCCTGTACCTATAAAAGATACGTCGCAACGCCCACTGTGTATATCTGCAACTGCAGATAATAGCAAACCGCATATTTTGACTTGGGTCAGAAGCATACTAGAGAACCTAGGAGGCCCACAAACACATAAGGGCAGGGATGTAGTTTTGAACATGGGTAAGTGAAACCATTGGACTCTGAATTCATGGACACTATGTGTTTTTAAATAGTCAACAGTGTTTTAATATGATAGCATCATAATTTGCTTTTTTGACTTTTCACTCAACAGATTTTTATCTCTGGCTTGTTTTAACTGTATTGTAAATAAATTATACTCCTGTGTTAGGAGAAATAAAGCAAACTTTGATATTTTCCCATGCACACAGCCTCTTCATTCCTCCTGCCAACTGTAGGAAGAATATGGAAATTCTTTACAGTCCTTCCAAACCAGGAAACCACAATTATATGTACATTTAATACCTCAGCTTATTTCAGTTTCCTGCAACAGGCAAAATTAGGAAGGAAGGTTAATTAAATATGGTTTTATTGCTTATACCACAAAGAGAGTGAAGGAGCCACATGCACAAACAAAACAATTATACTTTAGCATAGTAAATCAAAATAGAGTATTATGAGGTCAAAGGCACTTACTTTGGACATACTGGAATTTAATCCTGGAGATACAGTTGCTGGTTGAACATCTAGAAGTTAAAAAGCCTAATGTTATGGTTTGGGCTTATACTCAAAATATATGGCATGAGCAAAACTATACCTTACCTTCTCTGTATATTTTAAGAATAATAATCTAACCACAATAGCATTAAACGATAAATAAAACTAATAACTATAACAAGTAAACCAGGGAGGGCATGATCTATCCAAAATACTGCTGCAGCACGTAGACTGAGAAATACTGTTTAAAATATGAAGACGTCCCAGCAACAATATTTTGCTGTAACCCTTATAGAGGTCTTGTTAAATAGGTCAGTAGTACAGTTGCTTGTTCCAGCTATAGGACTGGGGAGAATGGTGGTTTGAAGGCCCTCTAGTGAAGATTGTGGTTATGGAAAGACATTTCCTGATTGAATGCTCAGTCTCTCAGCTACTATACAACTACTAATAATACTCTTACTACTCTTACTTCTACTACTATTTACAGCCCATTTTTCCCAGAACTGGGACTCAAAAGGGGCTTTCAATATAAAAGGCATACGAGCTTCATCTGCTTTGTGGTTACTGACAATGCCGCAACGAACAGTTCATTGCTTCCTACTGATTTCAATGGATCTATTGGGCCGGAGGTTTAGCACAGCGGTTAGAACAACAGCTGCCAAAGATCTTATCAACTGAACGTTACAGGTTCGAGACCCCGGGCCGGTTTGGGCAGCCAGCTGTCAGCCCTGCCTCTGCTTACCTAAGCAGTTGAAAACGGCCTAGCTGTGAGTAGAGAAATTAGGGACAGCTTTGCGGGGAAGGACTGTTATAACGCCAATAAATAAGGAAGACCGATTGCCGGAAAGGTGGAAGTCCTAACGGGTTGGCAAGCTCTTCATCATAGGAGGATGAAGCAACAACGCCCCCTGGGGCGCAATGGAGCAACAGCACCTGGTGATACAACTGAAAGAACCTGGAAGAACATGGCTCAACTGGAAAAGAACCTCCTACTGTATATGTTGTATATGATGTATGTCAAATAGAAAAACGGCAGGGATTGTCTGCTTGTATGTGTACTGTAATCCGCTCTGAGTCCCCTTCGGGGTGTGAAGGGCGGAATGTAAATAAAGTGTATTATTATTATTATATTGACTGTTTAAGGTGTAATCATGAGCCATGAAACTTATTTTTCCTAGTGCACATGGGCTACAAATTGTTCTCCAAAACCAAGGCTTCCCTAAAATTTCACCTACTGATGTGTAAGAGAGCTGTATGATGTGTTTCACCCCCTGCCCCAAAGCCATATAACATTATGCAGCATATGTTCTTCTCCTTACCAGTGGCTTGTAGGTTGCTGTTTATGCCTGGTTCCTCTGTATTACTCCAGGCATCATTGAAAACCAAGACACTTTCTGTTCTAACATTGTCAATTTTAATTTCCATCTGTGGAGCTTTCTGGAAGTTTGACTGGTCTGGAGAGTCTTCATATAGAACTTCTTCTAGCCAGGGGAAGCAAATGATTGCAATGTACCAATGTGACCTGGCAAGAAAAGGAAGAAAAGTTTAGGAATGAACAAATGAATTAATGAAGGGACTATGAATGTGCTGTAATTTCCATTAATCAAGATGCTCATCTTGTAGGAAACAATCCTGAGGCCACTCCTCCCAGTTTTTTCATTATCATCATGATACCTAATTACATGATACTCAATGACCTAATTAATTACAATAATTAATCGCAGGCATACCTCAGCTAACAAAGTCTATGATAAATAAGCTACTTTTTACAAAGTCTGTTTATGCCTGTCTAGTCTTGCTTTTCCTTCTTACTGCCTTGTCTAGCTCAAAGTATTTTAGTTGCATCAGCATTAGGATAATGAAGAAGAGCTTGAAGGGCCGGGGAGATAGCACAGCGGTAACACTGCTGTGCTTGCAATTTGAAGGTTGCAAGTTTGATTCCTGAGCTGGCTTAGACAACCAGCTGTGGAAACCCTGTCCTCTCTCACCCAGCAGTTCGAAAACAGCCCAGCTGTGAATAGATAAAACTGGGAACCGTGAAGCGGGGAAGGACTTTTACAGAAGGACTTTACAATGGCTGTCCGGAAGGTGGAGTGCGGAAACAGAAGCTCCCCGTCATGAGGATGGAACAACAGCACCCCCTTGTGACGTAACAACGCAATGACATAGCAACAATGACGTAATGGAGTAATCACACCCTGTGACGCACACTCTGTGACCCAGCCAGGAAGAAATCCTTCTAAAATTGCACTGTGTACTGTATATTATCATTTGTATGTCTTCTGACAGTGACTGTCTGTCGTATGTGTAATGTAATCCACACTGAGTCCCCTTTAGGGTGAGAAGATCAGAATATAAATAAACAGTTATTATTATTATTAATATTGAGAAACAGACTACTAATATCAGGTTGCAGCCGCTTGTCTGCAGTAAACAATGAAATACATCTTGAGGTGAGAAATAATGGTGTTTTACTCTATCTGAGCCTACTGTAACTGGGTGTACATGCCTACAACAGGGAAGGTAAACATCATTTTAAAAAAATTATTATTTCACGTGTGCATATGATTGAATTGGGGTTAAAAGTTTGATCAATTATGGAGGGTGGTATTCAAATAAATTTTGTTTTGTTTTCAAAAAAGAAAATTATTTTTAACTCAAATTAACAGTAAAACGGAAAAAAGAAGAGGAGATGGGAAACAAGAGAAAATATAATATATAAGTTACGGAGCCATGTTAGTCAAACAGTTTTACACAGAGTCTATTACATCATTGAAGACATGGGGAGGTATAATTATACATATTCTTTAGTATAGGAAAGAGGCAGGAGAGAGAAATATGTTGAACTGCTTTTTTATGTGGTATAGGAACCTATCCCTATTCTTTCCAAGTTATTTTTGTCTCTGGTACTAAACTTTTTGTTATATAAACTATATTTAGGAATGCATGTACTTCATCACTGAGGTACACCTGTAATTTTATTCTTCCTTAGTACAAATTACAAAAACAGAAAAGGTCTGAGGTCTCAATGCAGCAAACTTACTCTTCATTCACAGGTACAAAGATGTAGTCTTTACTAAAAATGTTTACAGAGCGCGTCCACCTTTTAACTCCTCTGTGTCTTCGTTGGGCTGTTCTGTATGGATATAAACAATGGTTACACGGTGCTTGTCAAAGACTGAATAAACATATTTATTATTCTGCTCTTATCCATCATAGGGGATCTAAATCATTTTATATAATCCTTAACAGGCACGGTAATTAAATTCAGTTTTTTTGGACAAGCTGTTCAACTGTTCAGAAAGCAGAGTCTGTCATCTGAATCATTCCTATGTCTATCCCCAGAACTGTGAGACGTGCTAGGGAGGAAATCAGATGTGACTGAATGAAACATTACTTTGTATTACCCAAATTTAGGACTGGCTTCAAAAGAAACACAGATACCGAACTGGGAGCCTTCCCTATATATTATTGGGGAAGAATGTCACCTTTTCCTGCCCCCAAGCTATGATCTAGAGCAAGGGTCTCAAATTCATTTTCTTTTTTTTAAAACAGTCTTTATTAGGGTTTTCATATAAAACAAGTACATTAAAAAGAAAAACAAAACAGTATGTGATATTTCCCAGGGCCCTCGCCTCTGGGAACAGAAAAAAGGGAAAGGAAAGGTCCTTAAGATATAGTCAAGTAGAGTAAAAAAAAAAAAGAAAAGTGCCTGCATAAAGGTGAAAGCTCGAAGGTATGGTCTCCGAGCTTTTAACAGTGTGTAAGACAAATGAAGATTTGACGGTAAAACAATTCCTCTTGGCTTCTACGGCTGAATGATTCTCCTTTTCTCCTTTTCTTTCTCTCTTTCTTTTTCTCTAGTATTTACTATTATTATTTGTCAATAGCATCTACATAAAAGAACAGCAAAAGCTTAACCATTTTACAATTTCAAAATCGATCAACTCAAGAGGTAAGACATTCATTTAACTATTACCTTGTCCTTCTATTTCCCACTGTCTTTCTATTTCTATCAGCACTTCAGCCTTAGATCTATGTTTTTTTCCCTCTTGAAATAGTCCACCAAGCCTGTCCAATCCCATTTTTTATCCTCTCCCTCCTTTTTTTTCTCATCTCTCAGAGCATTTGTTAAGTCTTCCATTTGGACTGTCTCCATTATTTTCAGATGCCATTCATCAATTGTAGGGACCTCCTGGGATTTCCAATATCTGGCATAAACCATCTTGGCTGCCGTGGTAGTCAGTAAAAAAATACTTTTCTCTTTCTTATCCCAGGAGGGATCCATAATTCCCAATAAGAATGAATCTGGACTTCTCACTAACGCCTTCTTCATTAATTTTTCCAATTCCTTATGTATCTCCTTCCAAAATTTTTCAGCCTTAGGGCATAGCCACCATAGATGAAAATAGGTGCCTGTATTTCTTTTATTACAATTCCAGCAATCCGGATTTTTACATTCTTCCATGTCTTGTCTTTAATCCTATAGCCTATATTTCTGGACCATTGTTTTTTGTAATTCTCCTCGATTTTTCCTTCGAGATTCCATCTTAGCAAGGTTTTGTACATTCTTCCCACCTTTTTCTTTTTATCATCAAAGATTATTTCTTCTATCTCATTTTTTGTTTCCTCGAAACCACTCTTTTTGTCCTCTCTATATTTTTCTCTTATTTGTAAATAAGAGAACCAATCTATTTCTTTATCCTCTTCTATCTGGTCTTTGGTCCGTAAATCATAACTACTCCCATTCCAACATAACATATCATTATATCTCAACCATCTCCTATTGTCCAGTTGTCGAATTCTAAATGCTTCCATTGGAGACGTCCAAAGGGGGATTTTTGCTCCAAAATTCTTTTTATATTTTAACCAAATTTTTAATAGAATATATCTTACACTGTGGTTTTTAAAGTTGGCATCTGTCTTTAATTTATTATAGAGAAGGTAACCGTGAAGACCGATCCTTCTAGTAACCTATCATTCTTTAGTCTGCACCACTCCCCCAGCCAATTCAGACAGTTGGCTTCAAAACACCATTTTAAACTTGGGAGCCCTATGCCTCCCATTTCCTTTGTGAGTTGTAGCGTCTTCCATCTCACTCTTGGTTTTTTCCCTCCCCATATGTACTTCGAGAGGTCTTTATCCCATAGATTGAATTGTGATTCTTTTTTAATTATGGAGAGTGCTGCAAACGGAAAATTAAGTTTGGGTAATACCATCATTTTGACTGATGCCACCCTCCCCAAGAATAATAAGTTTAGCTTCGACCAGTTGTTCAAGTCTCTTCTGATTTCCTCCCATTTTGAACCGTAATTATTTTTGTAGAGTTTTGAATTTTTTGGAGTTAGATTTGCCCCCAGGTATTTCACCTTATTCATTATTGTCATTCCCGTCTTTTTTTGCAGTTGTTGTTTTGCTTCCTCTGATAGGTTTTTGACTAGTATTTGAGTTTTTTCTTTATTAACTTTGAATCCAGCCACAGCCCCGAAACGTTATATTTTGTCCAGCCACTGCATGATGTGGTCTCTTGGGTTTTCTACGATTAAGGCCAAATCGTCCGCGAAGGCAAGCACTTTTATTGAGTTTTTTTTATACTAGCCCCTTTAAGATTCTCATCCTTCCTTATTTCCTCTAGCAGGGTTTCAAGCATAAAAATAAAAAGGAGGGGGGAGAGGGGACAGCCTTGTCTCACCCCTTTTTGGATATTGATTTTTTTTTGTTTTTCTCTGATTTACTATTACGTCGCCTGTTTGTTCAGAATATATTGCTTGTATAATTTTCATGAAGCCGAATCCAACATCTATTTCTCTCAGAAGCCATTTTAAATAGTCCCAATTTATTTTATCAAACGCTTTCTCAGCGTCCAAAAATACCATCGCAATCTCCCTGTTAATATTCCTCTCATAGTAATCTATGAGATCTATTATGGTTCTTACATTTGTAACAAGATGTCTTTTGGGGAGGAACCCATTCTGGTCTTCTTTTATCCAGTTGTTAAGAAATTTTTTTGAACCTCTCCGCAATTATATGTGTAAATATTTTGTAGTCGACATTTAACAGGGAGATTGGTCTGTAATTTGCTGGGGATGTTGGATCCTTCCCCTCTTTGGCTATCAGGGTTATATTGGATTCTCTCCATGAATCTGGAATGTTACCTTCTTCCAGAATCCTATTGAATAGTTTTTCCATTATTATTAATAGTTCATCTTGATATGTTTTATAGTATTCTGCCGGATAACCCTCTGGACCCGCCGCTTTACCCCCCTTCATAGCTGTTATGGCCTCCCCTATCTCTTCCCTAGATATCTTCCTATTGAGATTTTCTCTTTCTTCTTCTGATATTTTATTTAATTTTTTCTCTTATATATTCAACCACCCCTTCTTCCCTTATCTCATCTTTTTTGTATAAATTTGCAAATTCATTTTCACAGTAATTGTGCTCTTTAGTTTTTACCCAATTTGGGTCCCCAGCTGTCATGGAACGACAGCTCCCAGTTCTTTTGATTATATGCCATGTGGACTGAAGTGGGGATAATGGGAACTGTAACTCAACAGTACTTGTAGCTCTGTGGTTAAGGAAAGGTCAAAGGACATTTGAATGTCAGACATCATAGTCATAAGCCTTGTATCGAAATTCAAACCTCACTATTCTGACTAAACAGAACAAATTGCAGCCTTCCAGATGTTAATACATCACAACATCAGATTTAGTCATGATGTCCAATGATGAAGTTGCAGTCCAGCATCTGGAGGGCCACATAAAATGACATGGTGGGATGTATTTGGCCTGTGGGCCTTGAGTTTGACACATGTGGTCTAAACACCAGATGAGGCATATGTGCGATTCACAGCCGACTACGATGGGAAAATAAATAACTTCTAACTAAAATGAAGCCTAAACTCTCTCTAGAAGTTGAAGTGACTTAACTGAGACTATCATATTTCAATTTCATCACAAAATTGCATTATCTGTGGAAAAGCCAACAATATTTGGTAAAGACCTGACCAAAGCAACTGATGACAGATTAATGGATAGCTCTCAGCCAAAAGATACCATAAATTAAAGTTGCCTCAACAGCAATTAAACAACAAAGAACAATTTAAATACAACTTACGAAAGACTTGGATCTTCTTCCGAGTTTTTCTCTGTCCTGGTTAGGCACTTATAGAAGAAACTGCTAAATATATGTGAGCGGTCAGCAAGTTCTTTGGGAGTCTTTTCAAATAACAGATACCTACCAAAACAGTAAAAGATGAAAAGATTTCTTACTCTGAAACCTTTTCTAGTCCAGTTTATTTTTATTAACTCACAACTGTACTGATAGCACAGATTCTTCAGACTATATTGCTGGACACTACTTTAGGAGAACATTTTTCCTTGTGAAGAAAATTTTTTAAAAAATCAGTCTCAATGCTAAAACTTCATTTAGCCCCAATGTCTATTGTTCTGGCATTCAGTGGTAAAATACTGTCTTGACATCAAGTGGACACCACTTGAGAACAAAATGAACATATATTACTTACTGAAGGTAAAAGTCAATGATCACATCATTCAAGAATTCTCCGTACTCTAAACATTCCAAGTCTTCTTTTGTGACACCTAGTCCCCCTTTGGCAGGTGGAGGAGGATAAATAATCAAGCTGGAAGAAAAAATGACAAACATTCATGGAAAGTATGGATCTGGGCACACATTAACTAGTGGTTCCCAACCTGTGGTCCGTGAGAATGAAAATATGGCCCATGACCTCACCATTACTATATCGTTGCCTCGAAACCACAGGGCAAGAAGAGCGACTGGTCTTGTGAAACCCTCTTAATAGTGCCAAGGCAACAGGATGTCGGGAGGGGAGAGGATGACTACTACCCACGAAATATTACTACGACCACATCAGCTCTAGATTATTAAATATGGTTTTCTGTGGGCAAGCAGATAGCGACTACTGGATGGCATATGCTCTGTATCAGAAACTAGAGCTGATGTGGTCTATCTAATGCAATTTTCTGAATCAGCACCCCAAATAACCAAACCAAATCTAACGTTGGCCAAAACCTAATTTGTAACCCTCTTGGTACTAATGTTGGAGAGTGGTCCCTGGTCAAAAAAAAAAAAAAAAGGTTGGGAACTACTGCTCTGAACCCTCTTTTCTGTAGTGGTGAAGTGACTGTGATCTGGGAAAGGAATAATGGTCTACAGTTCTGCTGACATGGATAGATCACCAACTGGTGTTTAGTATTAGTTGGGACTCAGATTCTTTCCAGGATGGGAGACACATTGAGATGGTCTCCACAAGAGACCTGTGGATCCTAATGGGTTCTTGATGGATCTTGGGGAGTTTCTGGCTGTGCTGACATGTGATTGTGTCGCAGCCTTAAGCTGGTATAACACTAGAGCTGAAAGAGTAGGCAATTCATATAGCCTTTTGAGCACAGGTACCATAATTTACAGCAATTAAAGTTGTCCTCCAACTTCTAGACATTTCAATATCATGTAAATAACTAAACATACTTTTTAATAGGGCCATTTTCTGTCAACTCCTTCCATTTGTTCATTTTCGTCGAAGAAATAGAAAAGGAATATAGACCATTACTTCGCTTCTGCAGTAGAGTGTAATTGGGTTTGTCAAGGATAGCCTTTGATTCCTGCTAGAAAGAAAGACAGTATGTTCAAAATCAACCAAATGTTCAACCATTAATTGTATTAGAGAATGCAAGTAGGACCACTGAAACTGTAATGCTGGCTGCAAGAAACAGCTCATGATAGGTTTGTTGTTGTTTTTTTTAAAAAAATCAATCAGATATTTCTTGTCTTTTGTAATTTGTACTGGAAGGTTCATGGTAAAATAATCTCTATCACTTGCCTACCTTTCAACCCTTATTTTAAATTTATTGTGTGTGTGTTCTGTCCATAAATCCTATCTGCCAATCATACTAACTCAAAATATAAATATCCCCAGAAGAAAGACAGCTTCTCATCCAGACATTTCTAACATGAACATTCAGCAGCCTGAAGTAATATCCTACTGTTATTGGCATATTTTCCAAAATGATTACCAAAGAACATGATGGAGACCCATTTTGTAAACATTTGATTATGATTTTTATTTTAAAAAGTAAAAAATTAATACAGTTTACTGCCTTTACGTGGCACCTCCTCTTGAAAATGGCTATTGGTTATCATTATTTATTTATCATTATTTATTTATCATTTTTCTATACCCCCCCTCTCAGCCCGAAGGCGACTCAGGGAGGTATACACAAGGCAGTCTCTGCCCTTCAATCAAAAACACAAGCAAAACAAAACCAAAGAATAACCATATAACATAAGAATTAGCAATTAAAACATACAAATGCAGTCTCAGTGTCACGTTGAAATAATTTTCCATCACATCGTCGTCATTCCATAGATCTAATTAAACCATTATATTTCATCAGCAAATGCCTGCTCAAACAACCAGGTCTTGACTTTCTTGCGAAATGTCAGGAGGGAGGGGGCCAATCTGATGTCATTAGGGAGGCCGTTCCAAAGCTGAGGAGCCACCACTGAAAAGGCCCTGTCTCTCGTCCCTGCCAATCGCACCTGCGAAGAAGGCGGGACCGAGAGCAGGGCCTCTCCGGATGATCTTAAACATCTTGATGGTTCATAGGGAGAGATGCATTCGGACAGGTAAGTTGGGTCAGAACCATTTAGGGCTTTAAAGGCTAAAGCCAGCACTTTGAATTGTGCCCGGTAGCAAACTGCGGAGCTGGCACAACAATTGGACAGAAATTGAAATGGAGTTGAGTAATTGCCAACAATCCTAGGGCCCCAGAGAAATTGGTACCATTGAAAACCTGGCCTGGCTTTTAAGAGACATGTCTGGAGACAAAAGGGTCCAAAGGTAGAAACGAGAACATAACTAGGAATTCCTAGCTCTTGGTATTATATTGAACCTAAACCTTGATTTCTCATTGACTGGAATACACCATTAAAGTGCTAAACAAATTCTTAGAACTGTCAAAATACTATTGTTATCACATCCATCTTTACTATACATTCTGCATAACATTTTAACAAGAGACAACTGAAATTCTGCTGATATGTTCAGAATTCTTAGTTTGTTCCTGCAGTCACCAATGAAGGGCCACAATAATGAAAACTATGCCGTCTACCTCCTCATTCAAAAAACAAGAGCTGGGCTGCAATTAAGAAGGTAAAACATAAAAACCATAATGTTGGATCATATTGCAGCAATGGTGTGGGGTTCTTTGCACAGTACAGTACTCTCCGGAAAAGGAGTTGACAATTACCACGTGTACCTTTGCTCTACTTCTGTTTTAAGTTCCTTATCTATTATGCCCAGCATCCAATCTGAGTTTCTTGTGTCAGTTGTACATATCCACCACAACTCCAAAGTTTCTTTCTTACTTAAGACACTGCCAGCTTAGCATTAATGTCTATGAAGCTAGGGTTTTTTTGCCCTGATATACATAACTTTATACTTGTTTACACTAATTTGCCATACATATATTATCATGATTTGGATAAAAGCTTTAAAGACTGTACTTTGTTACTTTATACTGAATAAAAAAATTAAATTATTCAGCGTCATCAGCAAACCTGGCCAAAACATTACTCATCCCTTAATTCAAGATAATTTATAATCAGGGACCAAGTCTATACTATCCAAGTTGTAAACACAATAAGGCAAGTGAGAACCTTACATCACAAAAAACATACTTAAGTTTCAAACAGAGGAAAAAGGATGTCCTGACAAACTTCTTAATCTATAATGTGCCCCAAGACATTTGTTCCAATTGATTAGACATAGCTATACTTCTAAAATAGTTGTAAAAATTCTGAGCTGTAAACATTAAAACTGTTAAAAATGCAGACAGTGTTCTCACTGGAGTTTTCGTGTAAATTTTTCACAATTCTTCTTAAATGAATTGTTTCAGTCACGATTAATTAATTTACCTGTGATGGTTGCTCTGTTAACATGGATGCATCGTCCTGTTCTGACTGCAGGTGAAATGACTGATAGCAATAATTCATGAAGGAGTTTTCTTCCCATGAAATTTCTTTTACGGCTTGCTCCCAAAGTAAGGATTCAGTGAGTTCTGGGCACATGTTTTTCTTGCTCACTTCCACAATTATTTTGTTCAGCATGACAAACGCTTCTTCTGAAAGTGGCTCAGGCATTAAAATAAAAATGAACTCAGTGTTTTTGTCTGTAAGAATAAACAATGTTTTCAGGGGGGGGGGGAAAGTATGTTAGAATGCTACTCTGGGTTTTATGCAGCAACTTTATAAAAGAATTATATCAAATTTACCTGATACAAAACCTCCCACAGCAAATGCATTATGGTAAATATAAGATATACAAAGGTTTGTTCTTTTTAGCACAGACAATTGTTTTATTAAGTTGGGTAAAAAAATATGGGCTGACTTAATCATGTGTCACTGCACCTTAACTCTTATATAAAGGGGGGGGGAGAGAGAGGGAGAGAGAGAACAATCACCATTTGTGAGTAGAGTGGTGAAAGACAAGAGGAAAACCCAAAAGAAGCACAAACTATTCTGCGTTGTTGTGGCATCCTTGCCATAGATGCAGACAAAACGTCAGGAGAGAATGCCTCTAGAGACCATGGCCATATAGCCCGAAAAAACCTACAATGACGCAGTGATTCCTGCCATGAAAGCTTTCGACAACAGAGCAAACTATTCTCTCTGCTGCAGTGCAACAATTGGCCTTTTTTTAATGCCTGGGTGGGAAAATGGCGGTGATGATGGCTCACCTCCTGTGGCAGCTTAGGTGCCTTTCTCTTTCCATAAATTTATTTATTTATTTCGGGATTTTACCCCGCTCTTCTCAACCTCCAAGGGGGGACTCAGAGCGGCTTACAGTATGGCACAATTAGATGCCCACATAATAACAATATAAAACCCCAAATCCCTTCAACAATTAAAATACATTAAAAATACATTAAAATACAACTACATTAGCACCAATGACTCTCAACTTATCATAGTCGTCTCAAAATCCATAAATTTGGCCTCCAAACCTGTCCTCAATTTATAAATTGATTTATACATTATATAGTTCATATAGCTAAATCTAAACACTGTTAATATATAACTACATAATGTACACATTTCTAAGAAAGCCTAAATACATTTTAATTAACTACAAACACACACCTTGCTTGTTGAAGATGGAAGATCCTTTTTCCTTTTCAACATGTTTAATGTTATCCAATGACAGCCAAAGGAAAAGAATGGCCACACTCCCCAGATCACTGTTCATCCACAGTCCAAACCTTCTTAAATGCAGTAGATCAAGTGACAGTTCCATTTTCTTACCAGGGTCCACTGTGAGGAAGAAAATATAAAATCAACAGCAACTTAAAAGATTGAACTGAATTGATCCTGGAATATTACAAATTTCCATAATAATAATAATTCTATTAATAATAATAATTCACACCGGGAATGTGGCGTAACTGGCTAAGTGTCAGCTGCATAAAATCTCTCTGACCAATAGGTCATGAGTTTGAGGCCTGCCCGGGTCGAGGTGGGTGCTCGAGCTTAAGTGTAGCTTGCTGTCAACCTTTGCAGCCCGAAAGACAGTTGCATCTGTCAAGTAGATGATAAATGTACCACATTAAGTGGGGAGGCAAATTTTGACTGAATTATAAGGCCATTAAACGAACTCCAGGAAACGCTAAGGAATGCAGAAGGAACAACAAGGGACTCTGAGAGATGATGAGTGCGTCAGCTCCCCCTGGTGGCCAGAGTTTGCCTCTGTTCGTCTATATGTGTATTGTGTACTATGTATGTGAAATGGCAGGGATTGTCTGCTAAGTATGTGTATCTGTAATCTACTCTGAAATGCACCCCTTTGGGGTGAGAAGAGCGGAATATAAATAAAGTAAATAAATAAATAAATAAATAGGTAGCATTTCTTTCCCAGTTATTTGGTTGGAGGGATTAGGGAAAAGGGAGGAAGATCTTTCCATTGGCAGAGAGGAATTATTCTTCCAAGGGAGTTATATATCAGTCTTTGGTATACTTATGAAAAGTTCTACAGGTGTAGATCTACTGCAAATATACCTCAAAATGTGACGCTCTGGAGGAAGTTTGGAAGAAACTTTGGACATATTGAGTTCAAAAGTCCCATCCCACCCACACCCTCACTTTCCTCCTACTGGCCAAATGACTTAGTATGTAAACTAGTGTATAGCTGACAAAAGGAATACCCTAATCCTTGAAACCTCTGAAAGAAAAACAAAACAAATAAATAACTTCTGGGGTGGAGAGGTATTCCAAGCATGTCTACTCTAAAGTGTGACCCAGTAGAACTTTGAAAATGCCAGATTATTATTTCATTTACCAAACTCAAAATTTGGACTGCTCATAGACAAGTTTAAAACTGTAAATGGAAATTAATCAAAACTGTCATATTTGAAATACATAATGTCTTCTCAACTTGAATCCTAAATATCTCAAATGGTCAACATTTCTTTCAAAAATCAAATTTAATGAGGTTGGCATTTTACAAAGGATGCTTCTTTATATCATTTATTAAGAGTATACATAAATAAATTAGCAAAGGCATATAGTGCATTCGGAAGGCTTCACAAAAGAGTATGGAGCAACAAGCACCTGAGGCAAAGCACCAAAATCAGTGTGTACAGAGCCATCATACTGTCTATTCTCCTTATGGGTCTGAAACATGAGTCACCTATCGCCAACACCTACGACTCCTCAAACGCTTTCATCAGCGCTGTCTTCGCTCAATCCTAAATATACACTGGACTGACTATGTGATTAATGTTGCTGTCCTTGAGCAAGCCGGGATCACCAGCATTGAGGCCATGCTATTGAGAACACAGCTGTGCTGGGCAGAGCATCTCTAGGATGGAGGACCACCACCTCCCAAAGATACTACTCTATGGTGAACTCGCCACGGGTCAGCCCAAGACAGGCGCCACGAAAAAGAGATATAAAGACTCCCTGAAACATCTCAGGCTCAGCCAGATTGATCACCAACAATGGTCCACCCTGGTCTCACATTGAGAGGCATGGAGACGCACTATTCACAATGCTGCGGCCTCTTTCGAGAAGACACGCCAAACGGGTCTCGAAGAGAAACGACAATGCAAAAAGAACCACAACTTGGAAACAACATCACCGAAGGAGACTTTCTGCTGTGCTTTCTGCAACCGGACTTGCCTATCTCAGATTGGCCTTTTTAGTCATCAACACACTTGTAAAAAGCGTGGGATGAGTCCTTCCTAAGAATCTTCGTTTGTGAAGTAATGCCAAAGAGACACATAAATAAATACATAAATCCATTTACACCAGGTCAGGCTACTGCTCTATTTAGTCCAGCACTGACTGCTTTGGTTTGCCAGAAACTTAGGCAAAGTTTTTCTGCTGACTGGTTCGTTCATCTTGAACTAGAGATGCTCAATATTGAACCAGGCAGCTTTTGTAGGTGAAGCATATATTCTACCACTATTTCTCTATAACAGTATTCTAATCTGTTTAGACTACAGTTACTATGGTTTTCCTGGTAATGCTGGGTAAGGCTGTTGCAATTTCTAGGCCAAAGGGCCAAAATTTCCAATTCCAGCTGAAGAAATAGTTTGGAATAGGTATTCTAATTTTATGGTTCAAACCACCTTCAAGAGCATTTGATTTTATACCAACAGTTTGCATTAAAACAGCAAATACGAATGTTGCTGTGAAAACCTAATTGAAGCAGCCCTTGAAAGGTTGGAGGTTCAAATCCAGGGGATGGGGTGAGCTCCCACTGTTATCCCCAGCTTCTGCCAACCTAGCAGTTTGAAAACAAGCAAATGAGAGTAATAATAATAAACTTTATTTATACCCCGCCACCATCTCCCTAAAGGGGACTCGGGGCGGCTTACATGAGGCCAAGCCCAGTAGTACATTACAATACAATAACATAAAATCATAACATAATATCGTGATAAAACGAAACAAACATAAAATACAATAAGCAGTGCAACGTAATGCAATAAAATCAATCGCAAAGAGCGGGCCACATGCGCAGGATACAGTAATAAAACTCAAGATGAGATAGAAGTAAAACATTTATATTTCATGTTGTCAGGGGAAACTCATGAATGGAGTATTGGAGAAAGTCCTTCATGTGGGCAGGGGGCAGTGTATTATGAGGACACCTTTGGGGGGATGACAAGGGGAATGTAAAATCATACTCCAAAAGCGCATCGGAAAAGCCAAGAGTAGATCAATAGGTACCGCTTCTGCTGGAAGGTAACTCCACTCCATGCAGTCATGCCACAAGACCTTGAAGGTGTCTACGGACAACACGAGCTCTTCAGCTTAGAAATTGAGATGATCACCAACCTCCAGAGTCTGACACAACTAGACTTAGGGTCAGGGGAAACCTTTACCTTTGTAAGATGCATTACATAGGAAATGTTCTTACCTTCATATGGGATCTTGCCATATCCAGGTGTAAACTTGAAAGTAAAAAAAAGTGGAACATGAAATTAATATTGTGAAGAGAATTATTGCACTTCATGGTTGATCTCACAAAAATGAGATTTTGTCATAAATGCTAAAATTTGACTTTTTGAATTTAACATTAATAATTGCCTATGAATTCGTAGTACAGTCACCTCAAAGTCTTTTCTATAACAACCATGAATATATGGTCAATTTATTTTAAAATCAATAATTAGGATCCAACACTAAACACCTGTATTCCTGTCCCCAGCTTTAAAAAGTGACAACTATTTTTTGTGACTAAATTTCAGTTTTTAATTTTAATCAAACTTTTATATCATTGTATTAGATATACCTAGCTCTCAGTAAGTTCATCAGGATATGTATGTAGACTGCTAATCTAGAAACCTAGGTTAGAATTCAAAGAGCTACACAAGCTCACATAAAAAGCCTCTATTCCTACTCAAGTGAAATACTGGACTTTTGGACAGTTTACCTGAATGCCATATTCACACATTTATTTTGACCTTCTTCCCTCAGTTTCAAAGGTAGAGTGGAATTGAACAAAGGACTTCTAGTAGAAAAATCCAACAGAACTAGGAAAAGAATAACCCTCCTATACAACTAGCTTGGAGAAGAACATTCCAAACATCTAACAATATATTAGCTATAGCTTGCAGTTTTCTATGCAAAATGAGGGGAGGCTTCTGATCAAACTAGACAAGTTTCCTTCAGATTTATCTTTCAGAGTTCTTTCAATTTTCATTTTATTTTAATCAATAAAAATAAACTTACTCTGGCACAGCCTGTTGCTTTTCCTTTATATCGTCCAAAGAAAACCTTTTCGAATTCTATGTCTAAGGCAAGATCCATCATTTCACTTGAGGTGCTATAGTCTGTGGAGGGCTGATATTTTAGTGGTTCATCTGAAACCTATGAAATATAAAGATGTTACCTTAAGTCTTTTTTCTCTATTTTTTAATTGTTTATTTTGCATCAAAAGTATCAAAACCTGATTTAAAAAAAATAGAAGGGGCACAAGCAGTTAATATCTTTTAACCAAAAACAGGCAAGAGCGACCGCATTGTCTGTAGCCTCAAACAATTCCTCCTCTGTACATGAGGCAGGGCATTGCGGACAAGCATACAGATGCTGTTGTCTGTTCCGCTCCACAGTCGCACAAGGTGGAGAATTCTTCTACATAGTGCCATTTTGCCAGTTTGTCTTCTGATCTGTCAACTCTACTTCTGAGTCTGGTCAGGGACTTCCAAGTTGCCCATTCTTGGTTTGGCCCTGGAGGAAGACCCTCATGGGGCGCCATCCATATGGGATTTCCTGATTTATAATAATAAATAATAATAAACTTTATTTATACCCTGCCACCATCTCCCCAATGGGGACTCGGGGCGGCTTACATGAGGCCAGGCCTAAACAACAAAATACAATAAAATAAAAATAAAAAACATCAACAACACAATAAAAATACAAACATATAAATAAAAGAACAACGTGCAAATACAATATCTAAAATCACAAATACAATATATAAAATTTAGATGCCCAGAGGAATACTCTTGCTGTTGTTGGGCTAACATTAAGAGTAGTGGTCTTGCTGAAACTTTTCCTTGATTTGAGTCTACTGGAAGGAGGCTGATAGCCATGCAGTGAATGGTTTTCACAGTGTTCAACCTTATTTCTCTCACAGTTGGCAGCAAATTCCTGTCATACTCCCAAAAAGGGGGGGGGCAGCTAGCTTGTAGAGTTTATCAACAGGTGTAGGTTTGAGTCATCCTATGATTATTCTGCATGTTTCATTCAATGTTATGTTTACCTGCTTCATGTGGACAGACTTGAGCCAAACATACAGGCATCAATTTTTTCCTCTATCAATTTAAAATAGCTATAAGGATGCTTTCTAGTAGACTCTGGGAGACTATCTATACAAGCAAAGTTAATATATCATACTGAGCCACTGAACATCAAATTTTACTTTTTAATCACATGGTGATGTCATTTACTTATTTATTAATCAAGAAAAGTATGGTCTACATTCTAATTCTGATGTTAGCAGGTTTTTTACAAATGCAATTCACTATAGGCCCATGATTTTCTGAAGCAGGGCTGCTGAAAGCATGATTTGAACTGATATAATATTCTTACTGCTCTCAACAAGCAAAACAGAGAAGAACACCAGTGATCTGAGTGACATATAAATAGATATGTTTTGGTGTATAGCAGTAAATATATAAATCCATAATGACTGCATTACACAGACTGAATATAGAGCAATAGTTTACTTGTTCTGTTTTGCCTCCAGATATGCTCTCTGATAGCTCTTCTGACAAAGGCAGTTCAGATTCTTGTTCTGATTCTTTCTTCAGGGGAGAAATTCCTTTCTCCGTCTGCAAACATAATGGTTCTTCTGTTTCAGTACATCCTTCTTCATCACTAGACAGGACAACTGAAACATAACAACACAAGAGCATGTTATTGGTATAATTTAATAATATTTATTTTTGTCTAGCTATCTGTTTTCTACAGAAAGAGAGAGAGGAGTTATATACTTGGATCAACTGAATCTGTTGGGTCTTTATTTCTTTCAGGTTCATTTAGTGGCTCTTCTGGAGGCTGAGTTATACTCATTTTCTTCTTTCTAGGAGAATTGGTGACTGGTGAAACCTCCTTGTGTTTCCTGGTGATAGAAAACTGACATCTGCTGGAAGGAGAGTTTGCGGAATTTTCATCTGGACTGTTAACATGAATGTCTTGTTTACTGGTGGTGATTTTTTCAGTGCCATCTGATTCCACAGGTTTGGGATTATTTACCAGTTGAGAATCATTTGTATGGTTCTTATTTAAGTCTTTGCAGACAGATGATTGGATTTGATCCCTGCTTTCTTCCTTCTACCAAACAAAAAACAAAAACAAAGCATGATTATTTCCCCTCAGTGATGATTTCCTCACATCCTGATAATTATTAATAAACTTTAAGCAATACCTGCTGCCTTATCAAACCAAATGAAATACAAGTGACAAGTGTAGAGAGGCTCCATTCAAGTTGGGAGGGGAAATACTAAGACCTTTAGTCCTAGTATATATACTGGAAGTCATTTGGGAGGGGAGACACTAGAGCCTCTTAGTCCTGGCATGTATTACTCTTGTTACACTTTAAGCACCTTGATCACATTCATTTTTTCAAAATATAATAATACTTTTATTTTTTACATGTCTACTCATGGTTCAAGGCAGGAAAAAATGGCTTTCTGGAATGCAAACTGTGACCTATCCCAAGTTCTGACCATAGTAATGTGAATTCTGTAGAAAGAAAGAACTCATATCCCCAAATTGATATATACTGATTATATACAGAATTTTATATATATATATTAAAATATGCACAAGTTACTTACACTTGGTGGTGGTGAATATGCATTCTGTTGATTTGGGAAAGTATTACTCCTTCTATTTCTGCTCTCATTATTTTGAAAGCTTGGTTCCCTCAGACAAAGGCTCTTGGAATCTCTTCTTCCTTTCACTGGACAATTTCCTGTATTTTTTACACCACAGTCTTTATTTTAAAAACATCAATAATCAATAGTTAAATACAATATAGCATTTATTTAAGAACACAATATTACTGTGTTAAATCTAGAACTTCTGGAATAAAAATCTACATGAAATGGGACAAAACACTGCAGTCCTTTGAATGTTACTCGGAGACAAGTCCTAGTATATTCAGTGAATCTCACTTGTGCTGAGAAGATATAAAATGGTAACTTAAAAGTAACTTCTTCACCAGTTCCAAGCAAAGTCAGAATTCGAAATGGAAATGAAGGGATGGAGAGTTCCTACTGTTATATCGGATGACTGATCAGTAGACATCCTGACACTTGGTTTACACCACCAGCCTCACAGTCAAAGAACTTGCCTAATTTTTAGTCTTTTCTGTTTGCTTCTTCTCCCATGATCTGATTCTAGAGAACTTCAAATGTTGCACACACATGAGGCATTCTTATTGGTCCTAATAAAATTATTGCTCAATATTTTTACAAAGAAGTACTAACTTTGTTTTATGTCAGTAATCTTGTTAGAAACAGTGTCTTTATGTGAATACAGGAGAATACTATCTCAAGAACCCCTACTGGTCTGCTTTATTCAGCGCTGCAGGGAGAACGATCCGGGAACAGTTTCCCTGCAGCCTCCTCTTCGGGAACGGAAGAGAGGCGGCAGAGGGCTCCTCAGCGCCCCTCTTCCGTTCCCGAAGAGGGGCTGCAGGGAGAACGAATCGCGCAGTTTCCCTGCAGCCTCCTCTTCGAACGGAAGAGAGGCGGCAGAGGGCTCCTCAGCCGCCTCTCTTCCGTTCCCCGAAGAGGCGGGGGCTGCAGGGAGAACGATTGTGCGGTTTCCTGCAGCCTCCTCTTGGGGAATGGAAGAGAGGCGGCAGAGGGAAGCCCCTCCTCAGCCGCCTCTCTTCCATTCCCGAAGGGGGCTGCAGGAAAGCGATCTTGTGATTTCCCTGCAGCCTCCTCTTCGGGGACCGGAAGAGAGGCGGCAGAGGGCTCCTCAGCGGCTCTCCTCAGCCGCCTCTCTTCCGATCCGAGAAGAGGCGGCCGCAGGGAGGGCGGCGGAGGAGGAGGCGGGACCGAGTGACGCGGCGGCCGGGGGTACGGCTTACCGTCGCCCAATGTAAGCCGTACCCCGAAAGTAAGGCGTAGTGGGACTTTGGGGGAAAAGAAAGTAAGACGCTGTCTTACTTTCGGGGAAACACGGTAGCTGTACCCGGCATGCGTTGCTGTGCCCTATTTAGGAGATGCGAGAAAGTCTGAGTATGTAAGGGTTGGAATTGTTGTTAGTTATGGTGTTGTTGGGGCCCTGGCAGTGTCGTTGTGGGTTGTTCTGGTGGGTGGGATGTCCTGGGGAGTTGTTGGTGTGTGGTGTTGCTGGCGTTCTGCATAGCTTGTGGATATACAATGTTTTTTGTCTTTCTGTCTGCTGTAGAGGTTGATGCTTGGAAGTTAACTTTGGAAGTGATTGGAGGTACTTGAAATCCCATTATCCATGGTGTGTCCTCCTCTGAACTGCAGTCAGATGGAGTGTGGGTCATGGGGGGCATTGTGTGCCACGTTTGGTCTTTATCGGTCTTGGTTCTGGGCCACAGTGGTCTGTGGGGAATGATGGGTTTTAAAGTAGTACAAATCCCATTATCCATGGAGGTACTTCAAGTCCCATAATTCATGGTCCACCCTCCTCCAAACTGTAGTAGAATGTAGCGTGGGTCATAGGGGCTCTGTGTGCCAAGGTAGGTTACTGTAAATTCAGGCCATACACAATGTCCCATGAGCTGAGGCCTAGTCAGGAACAGAAAGTTAATGAAGCCTTACTGTCAATTCAGGCCATACACAATGTCCAATGAGCTGAGGCGTAGTCGGGAGAATCAAGTTAATGAAGCCTTACTGTCAATTCAGAGCGTAAACAGCATTCCATTAAGTACTAGTCAATTTTAATGAAGCCTTACTGTCAATTTTGGGCGTGGTCTGTGATTTGTAGGGGTGTAAATTTTCTATGGGTAGTTAATTGGGTGTTTGTGTTTGTGCCTCAGCCCTTTGCCTTATCCTCCTCTGACAGTTTATTATGGGTTGGAATGTTCATGTTGGCTGGCCAATGCAGGAGTTATGCAAATCCGCCATTATTGGCAGCCAATCATGTTGTCAGAATGTAGAGGCTGGGAGAGTCGTTGGCAGCCCCGGAGGATGCTGGGAAATGTAGGTTTTTTTACTCGTTGTTTTGGGGGCCTTTTAGGTTTTGGGGGGGAAAGTTTCTTTGCTACAAACATACCTTGCTTGAGGCCTATTTCTGTTGGCAAATTTGGTGTTTCTGCGTTGTAAGGTTTCTCTGTTTGGGACTGTCGTTCCATGACAGGAACCCCTTTGCATAATAGATTACGGGTGGTGCTCGACATTTGCAGATTCCACTTGCTGCTTTGATTGTTCATGGATTAAATTAATAAATAATATCTAGGAATCTCTAGGTCCTCCAGTGCAACTCGATGGCCATTAACTACAGAGTTGCACTGGGGTCCTAGAGATTCCTAGAGAGCACACTTTTGTCCTCCAGAACATTTCTACTGGAAACTGACCATAGAATGGTGCTGGAGGACCTAGGAATTCATAGAGAAAAGTTTTAAATTGTGGCTTTACCACTTTTACATCTGAACAATTAATCAAATAATTTTTTAACAGCAAACCTTCTAGCACCACATCGCATCTTCGTAGAGCGAACAAAGCATTATTACTTTCACCATTATTTGAGTGGTTTTGGTTGTTTGGCTTTCTCTGGTATCTTTCATATCTGTGCAGAAAAACAACAAAATGTAAATATCCTCTACATTTCAAGCATGAGAAATAGTTTTTACAGGTATTCCTTAATGTTACAACACCAATTGGACTTGTAGCTTTCAAAACACTCACCTAATTTAAGGTAGTGTATTTTTCCCTAAACAAATTTCAACAAGAATCCCTAGTTCTTGTCAAAATTCACATCAGATTTGTAGGCCTAGATGTCAATGTAAGTATGTCCAATAGTCAGATTTGTAGGAATGTGGTTAATATGAGTCTAACACCCTCTTGTTCTTGTCTGCTCTACAAGTACAAAATGAAAAGATCACTGGAGATATAGTTCTGCTTTCCTTTCTGTATGTTAGCATATACACAGATATGTATGCTTCAATCCCAGTTACTCGTGACTAACCACCTCATCACATGGGGCTAACTTCTGTGGCATGCGCCGATTTAACCCCGGCCACCCACTGAGCTGTCCAGCTCCCAGCACATGATGCTGCGCCAGCTCCATAGGTGAAGGAGAATGGAGCTGGCGCATGCTACCAGCAGGGCAACACAAAAGGGCTCTTGTGTTGGCATTGCAATACATGAGGGGAAGCCGCATGCTCATGGTTCCCCCATCTGATCGCCCTCAGCTGGAGCCGGGCAATGCGGGGAAAGGGGCCTCGGATTACCCACGCCCCTCTACGATGCGGAGCAACTGTGGCAGCCATTTGATGAGGTCGTAAGTACCATTGGACACATTTACATTGACATCTCGGCTTAATTTTCAAGGAGATACAAAAACTGTGTTTGGATCATACCTCTTCAAATGATGGATAGCTCATATGACTAAAGGCTCCTCTATTGTAAAATATCTTTTTCAAAGGAAAACAGATATCGGAAAGTATATCATACCTTATACTACTTCTTAGCGTGCATATTTCCCCCCCAAAAAAGGCAATAACCATCGCCTAAATTTTGTTATTAATTCAAAATAAAGTAAATCAATTTGCAATTTGGATTTCATTTAGATCTTTGAATGAAAAACTATTCTTTCATGTGTGTTAATATGTAGGCTGAACTTGTACAATTGAGATGCAGATCTACTAACTCAGGGAAAAACAGGCATACAAGTTATGATCAATATTCCCTTTTCAAAATGTACATAACATGGCAGGCATGTTTTATTGATAAAGTAGTAGTTAAGGGGTAATTTAAATATTTCATCTCCTGCTGCAATTCTGAAGAAAATCCCTGATCTTAAGTGCATCGAGGCAATTCCTGCAAAAGTCTGCTCTACTGGATTCTATAGGAGACAACCAAGAATAAGAGTCATAACCATGATCACCCAAGTTTTTGTGGCATGTCCAAAGCTATGTACTGTGCCAATATTTGGGTCTGAAAAAATGTCATTATTCTAGTATCAGTAATAACCCAACCAAAGTTAGCATCTACAAAATACTTGCTTTATCACTGCAAGTTATAATTCAGCTCCAAAATATCATAGCAAGATATAAGTTTCCAGTAGCTCCTTACACACAAGCCAATGTTGGGTTCACACTTTCTGTCCAATGTTAGACAGAACTCTGAATTTTCCTTAACATTCAAATATCACAATTAACAGATGCAGTATGGTGCTTTAATATAAAATAAGGACTCCAGGATCCAAAGTGGAAAAACTGCTGAATGACTTATCTTCTGTATGTCTTGTATGCCAAAAACGTCACTGAATGTTTGTCATGTATGTGTGTATGTGAGCTGCCCTGAATCCCCTATGGGGTGAGAAGGGAGGAATATACAGTAAATACTGTAAATAAACAAACAAACAAATAAGCTTTTTAAATGAAAGCGCCATATTCCCTTTAAAAATGTGTCATGAACCACGAACAGCCATTCCAAGAATGACCAACGAGAGACAGCTCCGGATATCATTGAAGAAACTTTACTGGGTGTATCATGAACAAACTTTAAGACAGAAGTGAGCTGCACAGCCAGGCACGGCTCTTTTATCAGTTCCTCCCACATTTCAAACCCAACTGGTTCCTCCCAGCCAAAAGCCTGGGTTTTTTTCTCCTATCTGTTTTCTTCCATACATCATACTATTGAAGAACAACATGGATGCCCCATTTTCTGAATATTTTATGAAGACGGAAACCATTCTTAAACATTACTTATTTTGAATACTGCTAATCTAAAGTTGTGTTGAGAACTGATGGCCCAATTCAACTGCATAGTAAAGTCCCCTCTACATTAATGTTATATCACCCCATTAGCAGCATTGCTGGCAGGCCCCTGACCCAACAGTTCAGGCTTTAAGTTGATGTCCACTATTGGCCTTCCCTCTTTTCTTACTATTTTCCCAGTCTGTTGTTATTTTTAACATGTGCTTTCAGAAATGCCATTTTTTTTGCCCGTTTCAAAGCAATCCATAGACTTCTTTCTATTTTTTAAAATGATATAAGATTATAAGACCAGAAAGAAGAATCATATAGCATTAGAAGTCCCACAATGTCCACAAACTTGCCTATGGAATACCCACCCCCACCCCCTAGTAAATGGTGCTGAAACATAAGCATCCCAAATACTAGCCATTGCCAGCCCTAACCTACATAAGGATGTTCTGTACCCTACAGCAACAAATTCTAGAGTTTACCAGCATGCTTTCTGAAATATACTGCCTATTATCAAAAGTAAATATGTGTTTACTGCTTAGATTTAAAAAATTCAGGATGTTGTTCATCAATGCACAATATACAAATACCCAAATACTCCAATAAATAGCTATTAACTTGGACTAACAGGGAAGTCTTGTGCCATTATAGTAGGTGTATATATTCCAAGGTGGTGTAGTAAATGACCCCAACACAAAAGGGATAAAGAGAGCAGATTTATCTGTTATGAATATCTCATGGGAGTTTCATCAGATGACCTGATGAGAGAAGAAAAGTTCTCATTATCTCCTTTCCCAATTATGTGTCATTTCCAAACCTCTATTATGTCTCTCTTACTTGACTTTATTTGATGGCTCTTGTCTGAATCTTTTTTCCAATTCTACAATATTCCCTTTTAGGTCTGGTGACCAGAACTGAATATAGTTTTCAAGATAAAATTCAACTATAGGTTTCTATAAGGACAATATTATATTGGCAGTAATATTTCCAAATCCTTTTCTAATCATGTTCAGCATAGAATTCCCCCATTCATTTGCTTCCAGCAGTGCAATACAGGGGAGCAAAAGCAGTATACACTGAGTTGGCATTTTCCCGTGAAAATCATAATGAGATCCCTTTCATGATCAGCTACAGACAGCTAATGCCCATCAGTGTTTACATTTTAAGTAACTGGTTTTGACTGAACTTTAGAAGGAACAGTGAGAGTGGTTTAGCAATGGAACTGATTGCATTAGTGAGATGGTGACGTCCCATCTCTAGATGTCTTCAAAACAAGCTTGGACAGCTACCTGCTGGGGATGCTATAGCCCAGTGGTTCTCAACCTGTGGGTCCCCAAGTGTTATGGCTTACAACTCCCAGAAATCCCAGCCAGTTTATCAGCTGTTAGGATTTCTGGGAGTTGAAGGCCAAAACATCTGGGGACCCACAGGTTGAGAACCACTGCATAACTGGAGATCCTAAAGACTGGGCCTGATGTCTCAAAGAGCTCTTCAAACTCTATAATTTTATAAAGCTGGCATTGCACCCATTACATACACAATTTATCTCCATTGACTCTCATGTGACATTGCACTGCCCATTCTCTCAGTTTGGGGAGATATTCTGATCCCATTGCAATCTATTTCTAAGTAATTTAGTCTTATCAATAAACTTGGCCAACATATTAGGCATCCCCCTATAAAAGGTTAAACTGTCCTAGTATAAATCTGTTAGGATCCCCATTCTAATGCTTTCTTTGATTT
This sequence comes from Anolis apletophallus, assembly GCA_030556195.1. Lineage (NCBI taxonomy): Eukaryota > Metazoa > Chordata > Lepidosauria > Squamata > Anolidae > Anolis > Anolis apletophallus. The sequence goes on from JARBWK010000004.1 coordinate 14,318,962, forward strand.
CAAGAACTATTTATACTTGTTTGTTTTTAACCAGTTTTTGATGCATAGAAGGAGTATGAAGTCTGCTCACAAGCTTTTGAGTGGTATTCTAACAAAAGCTTTTTAAAAGCCCTATTAACAACATTTACAAGACCATATCTGTCCACAAGACGTTTTCAAAGGAATAACCAAAAAGTATGGAAATCATCACTCGGCACTTTGTATGTTTTTGTTTACTGTATTTATATGCTTTAATTGTTTACACGTTTTTAACCATTTTATAATGTAATACAGTATGTTATGCTTATTGTTATGTTCACGATGCAGCACTGAATGTTTACCATAGTTTGTAAGCCGCTCTGAGTCCCCTTCAAGGTGAGAAGGATGGGGTATAATTATAGTAAGCAAATAAATAAATGTAAAAGGTGGCAAGACTGGGCCTCCTTTTGCAGAAATCCTATTAATTCTATTTCAGCAGACAAAAGATGTTAAATCTGAGCAAACTCCTCAAAACATCAATGTGTTTTGCTCCACAACAATCACTCTAATGCATGACTATGAATGAAAAGAGATGCTAAAGGAGTGTGCATGCATGCTCGCTGTCAGATATAAATAAAGCCTGTTGCCCGAAATGTCACTAATTTCAGTTATGGAATTGAACATGTTTATACCTTTTTACCACTGTAAATCACTTAAAACTAGAAGTACTATGGACTGTGCTTTGTGATTATAGTTCAAAAATACTCCTGTATACACCGATTTCAATCAGATACCAGCTTCATTTATAAGAATAAAAATAATAGTAATACTGTGATGAACAACATACCTTTTAGATAAAATACGCCTTTGCTGAGAGTTTATTTTTTTACATGAGCCTAGGCTGGCAATAGATGAGGAGGCTTGTTCACCTGATTGCAGGTTGTTAGCATCAGATAGATTAGCATCAGTCAAAAGATCCTTTTGCATGTATTTTCTTCCTGTTTTCGTCCTCAGAACATTCGTCAACATAACTTTGGGTTGCCTGCCATACATATAATAATTAAAATTCTGAAATCCATCAAAAGAATGCTTGGTTGGATGATTATATCACAACTGTTTAAGAATGCCAATGTTTATTAAGTCAAACTACCAAGAAGCTGACAACCATGAGTGAAAACAAGAGGTAACAAGTAAGTGAAGGGTCTCAATGGACAGATGAAGATCAGATCAACTAGAAGTATTAATGTTAATTTCAATTTGCCTTGGCCATTTTAGCTGCTGGCTTTTCATTTCATGTCAAGAAAAACTCCAGCATGCATTAAATCACATAGTAAATAAACTAAGACTGAATTCTGAAAATTAGAAAGATATCTTCAACCAAACTAGATCTCTATTTTCGCAGCGATCAGTTAAGCAGACTGTGTAATTATCTCAGTTATTATTTTACTTTCCACTTGGATGTATCTTAACAGACTCTCCATCAGTATTTGTTAAGATGAAATGACAATGTAGTTGTGATTTTAATACAAAGAGAAATTGTTTTTCAATAATTTTCCATATGAATTTAGGGGGCCCTTTACAAGATGCGTTTAGACGACTTAAAGACAATTGTTATCCTCCTAGTGGCCCCGTCACTGATCCTAGCCAAATATTTTTGATCTAACCTACATCGAGCACTCAAAGGGAGAGTGGAAGGCAAGCAGAAACTGCTGCTCCAATTTCTTGCCACTGCTTCTTTACTTAGAGAGTGGATAAAAAGGTAAGGAAGAGGAGAAGCCAGGCTGTGGTGCTCTGAAAGAGGCAAATTACAAAAGAATATCAAGCCCTGGTATGGTACCAGGCTGCTTTTAATCCTTTTACATATGTCTTATCAGCCACTTAATTATTTTCTTTCTCTGCACTCTTATAGTCTGTGCCTGAGATATCAAGTGGCATTTTGAATGTAAAAAAGTCCTATAGAAGAGGCAAGAGGTTGATGAAAGAATGGGTAAGCCATGGATATGCCTTCTGGGCAAAGAATTAATAGTCGAAAGAGGATATTAAAAATGAGAGGAAAAACTGTCCTAGGATACAGAAGAATGTTAATACACTTATTCACTTATTTAAGTGAATAAGAGGAGGAATTCATCAGGAGTGCAAATAAATTAGTTTCACTGTTAAAAAGCAACTAATCTTAAGTCACAAGATACGCGAGTTGACAAATTCTTTCTCAACTGAAAAAAGATGTTCCAAAGATGCTTCATTACACTTTACTGTTGGTGAAAAATGGCTAATGGCAATAGTGTAACATGGAATACCTATTCATGTAAAACATTAACATGCAATTTCTTTTAACAATATTTAGGCAAAGCTGCCTGAAACACTCAGACTGAACAAAACATACCTTTTAGATATAAAAAGGCTTTCATGAAGAGGATTGAATATTTGCCATATCTCTACAGTGTCAACAGACGATGGAGTTTGTTGATCTGATTGCAACTTGGCACCATGAGATAAATTAGCATCAGTTATAAGCTGTGTCTCTGTGTATTTTCTTCCTACTTCCGTCTTCAGGACGTTCGTCAAGATAACTTTGGGTTGCCTGCCATACATATAATAATGATAACGATAAATATCGAAGTCTAAATAAGAGAAATGAATTCAATGAAGTTTCCTGTACTAATCCAAATGTTATATCCTAATTTTATAATACTTCAATCAAAAGCATCTACTGTATCTTACTATAATGACAGAAGTTTCTTCTTCACCTAATATATCTGCATATCATCCTTGAGAGAACTTTTCTCACTTCATATTGAGTTTTGGTTACTTCAATTTTCTTTAAGAAAATTCTTACAGGCAAGACCTATGTACAATCTAACACCTTTGCATGCCAGCACCTCAGAAGGTGGGAAGGACGTTAGTCCCTTGTCTGCTGAAAATGCTAAGAAAAATGTTCCTTTTTCGAGAGGACAAAATAGTAACAAACAATAATATTGGGATTTGTCAAAGCTTCCCACATTAGAGTGGATTGTGCCCAATATTCTTGGTTTTTACAGCCTGCTATAGGACCCTGCTATCAAACCCAATATCATCTGATTCAAGGTGGTTGAGCTTATAGTGATCATGATGGGTGGCCTACATGTGGCAGCACAGGAAATTTCTGCCAGGGGAACATTAGTGGACAACACTGTTGTTGCAGTGGGCACATAACTATGTTCCCTGGAGGTGGAGTCCCCAGGGAGTCATAGCAAGTTATAATGCAGGGTCTGATCACCTATTCAGGGTGGATCAGACCTATTCACTGTTTTGACTAACAACACACTGGGAAACTACCTAACTAATCTAAATACAACTCAACACAACTAGCAAGGAGATAACGCAGTACAAAACAAATAGTCACAAGGTCAGCTCCCACAATGATAATGATTGTGGGAGCTGACCTTGTGACTATTTGTTTTGTACTAAGTTATCTCCTTGCTAGTTGTGTTGAGTTGTATTTAGTCTATTCACTGTCTTGCCCTGAGAGGGTGGCTTGAAGAAGACAAATGGCTTCAGTGAAGCAAAAGGAATGACAAATAAATGATGAGACTGATTTTCTTTTAACCATGACTTTTATTCTGTGTCCAAATCAAAGTTATCCCCCTTCAAAGTAGTTCTCTTGGGCAGCCACACAGTGATGGAAGCATTGTTTCAATTGTTCGTAGAAGTGCTGAAAGGCTTCTCCTAGAATGCGTTTCGGCTTGTCAGTTATGCTCTTCTGGATGTTATCCAAAGTATCAAAATAGTGCCCTTTCAGATGATTTTTGAGCTGGGGAAGTAAGATAAAGTAACAGGGTCTGAGATTTGGCTAACAAGGGGACTGGGGAACCGCGGGAATGTATTTTTCTGCCAAAAAATTATTAATGGAGTCTGCCATCCAACATGGGAGTTGTTGTGGTGCAGCATCCAAGTGCATGCCATGCCTGGTTGCACATGTGCTACCCTCTTCCTGTGCCTTTCAAGGACTTCCCAATAAAGTTTGATTGACACTTTGTCTAGGAGGTACAAATTCCTTGTTGGCGATCCCGTCAAAAAAAAGAGTATCGATCTGATTTTTGATATCTTCATTCTCACTTCCTTGGGATGGGAAGAGTTTGCAGTGTGCCACTTCCATCTTTGGCGTTTGGTCTCAGAGTTGTACTTGAAATCCATGATTCATCATCTGAAGAATTTTCACTCCTTCTCAAAATGGTTCAGAAGATCAATCCAACTGAGTCTTCTGTTCAGTTGTGAGGTTTTTTGGAACAATCTTGGCGCAAATTTTTATCATGCCCGAATCCTGTGTTAAAATCTGATGGATGATAACCTGGCTCAAATTGAACTCACAACCGATCATTCTGCAATTCAGTCAATGATCTTACATCAGAAGAGTCCTCATGCTTTCCACACTGTTATCTGTTTTTGAGGTTGAATATCTCCCTACACAAGGTTCATCTTCCTATTATTCTTGGCCCTCTAAAAAGGCTTTGTTACATCTGAACTTGTGGCCTGGATAGCGAATGTTCTCCAGAAACCCTTTCAAAAGTCACAATAGCTGACTCGACAAACATTTCACAAAATGTGATAGCACAACATTGCTCTAATTTTTGTTGGCCTATTTTGTAATGCACCTCACAAACATGTCACATCAGACACTTTTAACAATTCCATAGCAACTGTAACCAAGTTTAAAGTTGTGCCGAGTTTATGGCAGTGGCAGTGGTTACCCTAACTGCCATGTGAAGGAAGAGGTAGCAGTGTTGTTGGTTTGTGCACAACATTGCCAGTCTCATTACCCTAGTGAGAATAATATGAAGAGAAACGACACCAAGTTGTGTGATCACAGAATGCAAGCAGAACATTGCTATAGGCTAAATTTCATAGTGAGGGAATAATCAAAACTACATCATAAACACAGCCCCTCAGCACTGAAGCACATTGAAACTTTTCTTTTCCAAACATTTGTGAGAGTTTGTCTGGCCGCCACAGTTTAAAGCTAACTTTGAACTGAATGAAATGGTCAGTGTAGATGGGGATTAAGACAAGTACTAATACTTGCAGAACAATTGAGTCCTCTAGGTTAAAGCTGAATTTTATTTCTGAATTCTGGAATCCAAAGACCAAGGACTCGTGGCGTAATAGGCCCATCTGTAGGAATTCTTAGGTAAAATGTAACCTTTTTACTAATTAACAAGTATTTCTGCTTTTCTCATTGTCAAAACCCCTTCTCCAGATGTGTGTTTCGCAATGACTCCTTAGCAGAACAAACTGCTCTGATTTTTTTAGTGACTTCAGAAAAAGGAAGAGGACAAAGAGTCTTCATTAGATGGAAGAAACTCTTATTTCTGATAACAAATTTACAATAACTTCTATTTGTGATGAGAATATTTCCTTGGCAAAAAGAGAATCTTGTTATATGTAGATTGTAACAAAATTAGGGATCTGTTTAACTACATTTCTTAAACATATAAATATTTGTGTTGCATGTGTTGATATGTGGCACATACAAAGCAGGTTCTGGATACTGGAAAGTCACTTGCTTCTCCCACAGCTAAATATGTTTTTTTTAAACCCTTCAAATATCCAAAATTTTATCTTCCACAGAAAATTAAAACACTCTCAGCTTCTTAGACAAAGCTAATTTGTAGACCATTCACACTGACCATTTAACACAGTTTCAAACCAGTATTGAAGAAAGTGGTTTCACTGTGTAGATCAGGGCTGTCCAACAGGCGGCCCTGGGGCCGTACGCGGCCCCCAAGCCCCTTCCCTCCGGCCCCCTAACTTGTTTTAATAAAATACAAATTAAAAATAAAATAAAAAAACAAAAAACCCCCCTACTTCCGGGTTTAGGCAAGCATTGCGAGACTACGCTAGCCACAGACGGGATTCCGAGGGAGGTCGAAATCCCGTCTGTGGCTGCATAGTCTCGCGATAGCTGCCGAAATCTCAGGTCCCGCGGGATTTGTGGCCGGCCTGGGCGTGCGCCTCCTCCTCCCTCGCGGCTGCTTCCAGGCCAGCCCCCATTCCCTCAGAGAGAGGGAGGAGGGGAGTGAGGCAGGGAAAGCCCCTCCTGGCTCCGTCCTCTTCCTGTGGAGGGCCCTCGCTTCCCGCCCCGCGGATGGGAGAGCCGCCGCGCCCGGCCTGAGCTTGGCCTCGGCTCCAGCGGGGCTCTTCGGGGACGGCGGCGGCGTTGGCGCTTCGGCCCTGTGGCGGGGCTCCCGCAGTATGGGTAAGGAAGGGCCTGGCTCGAATCAATCAATCTAAAAACAGTGGGAGGTTGGGTGAGGGGGGGGGGTCCCTCAGCGGCGGTTTCCTTGGCGACGCTTCCCCTCCTCCGCGCCCCCTCCCCCTGGTTGTGCTGCCTTCCCCCACATGCAGGGCGCAACATGGCTTCCTTTGCGCCTGCCCCCGCGGCTTGTTTTCCCTTCAGGGAGGGAGGGAGCTCTTTGGGCCTCCTCCACCCGCCTCTGGGAAAGGAGGCCCCATCAAGTCCTGCGACGGCATTGAGGTGTTTGGGTTTTTTTTTTTTGGTGTGTCCCAATTTGAGTGTGGACTCAAATAACTCAAAGGTATTAGGAAACATTTCCCCAAATCCACCAGTGTTCCCATTTGGATATATTGAGTATTCATGCCAAGTTTGGTCCAGATCCATCATTATTTGAGTCCACAGTGCTATCTGGATGGAGGTGAACTACAACTCCACAACTCAAGGTCAATTGTAAGTAAATTGGAGCCAGGGTGGGGGTGGAGCCTGAAGAGGGGGCGGAGCCGGGGCGGAGGCAGACCCTTCAGCCCCCCAGGTGATCAGTGATCGGAATTCCGGCCCTTGGGCCCATAGAAGTTGGACAAGCCTGGTGTAGATGATTACTTAAGAAATCCTGAAACCAATTTGAGGCCCAGATGATAGTTACACAAACCACAGAGCATTAATAAGGTCTTTATTTCATGCATTTCTGTTGGTGTGTGCTGTCTGGCTCAGTGGACAGAGAGGTGCAGTTTCACATTTATGCACTCAGCATTTGTATAGCGCTTGGTAACAAACTTGGCCAGAAAGATATAAGCTAGAGTATATTGTATCATAAGTCTAATAGCAAATAAAAATGAAAAAGAACCCAATGAAATTAGTACACTGTATTTCCTCACTTTTATGACTTTTTTTACCAAAAGAGGGGGAGACTTTTTTTGTTTTTAAAACTGCCTTACCTCCATGGAGGAGAAGGGATGATCCAGCCCCAAACAAACATTTCTGGTTGGGTTTTTTTAAACTGTGTGGCCTCAGAGAAAAGAGGGAAGCTACAAGCTCTAAAGAAAACTCCGTTTCAGATTCTGGAAACTGCCTTGTCTTCAGAGAAAGAAAGAAGGAAAGGACAATCTGAGCCCCAAAGTGCTGTGCAACAATTATGCGAAAAAAAGAGAGGCTGTGAGCCAATTTTTGGAGCCACAAAAAGGGATGAAACTATTGTGTGGTGGTGACTGTTACATGGTGAATTGTGGTACTTGTATATAGGCACATTCTTTGGCTCTACAGTTATACCTAGATAACTGTAAATGATAGTATGGTCGCTTATTATTTGCGCTTGTAGCACACAGATTCAATTATACATGAAAAACCACTCTTTAGACAAAAGCTAGAGCAGTGGGGGACCAGGTTGTCTGTGCTGAACTCCCGAAAGCAACCATCTCTACATGGAGCCCTTGGCAGAAAAAGGAGCACTTCCTTCTTAGTTGAGATAAGCAATGGAAACCTGGCTGTGTTTATTTCAGCAGAGGAAGGGGACAAACTCCTTTCTCAGTGGATAAAAATGACAGAAACAGCTACACTTCTCTCAGTAGGGGAGATGAACTCCCTTCTTGGCAGAGAGGTCTATGGCTCCATGCAGGAGAGCATTACACCAAAACAAACAAACAAACAAAACATTGTATTCACGAGGATCCCTGTAAAATACAGATTCTAATTCCATCATCATTGGCTTTCATAATGATATGTCCCTAGCTGTGAATGCAATGCTCTAGGGCACTGTTTCCCAACTGCTGTTGTGCCGTAAGTGATCACCTGGTGTGCCGCGGGAAAACCTCTCTTCCCCCTTTCTTCCCCCTCCTGCCAAACTCCTGCTGCTGCTTGGGAGAGAAGGAGGAAGAGGAGGAGGAGGAAGGGCCGGGCGGCGGCGAAGTATCAGAAGAAGGGGCCAGGGCACAGTCTCCTTCGGCCGTTTCCCCAGCCAGCCAGGCTCCAATCGAGGGAGGGCAGGGAACGGAAGCAGAAGTGAGGAGCGCAGTCCGAGGCAGGCCCACCGGCTTCTTCTTTCAAACCGCAGGACCATGGACCGAGTGCCTTCCCTTCTGGTGCCTTCCATTCAGGAAGGGAGCCACCTGGGGGTTCTGTGTGGGAAGTTTGGCCCAGTTCTATCATTGGTGGGGTTCAGAATGCTCTTTGATTGTAGGGGAACTATAAATCCCAGCAACTACAACTCCCAAATGGCAAGGTCTATTTCCCCTGAACTCCATCTGCATTCATATTTGGGCATATTGGGTATTCATTTGAAGTGTGGTCCAGATCCATCATTATTTCAGTCCACAGTGCTCTCTGGGTGTAGGTGAACTACAACTTTCAAACTCAAGGTCAATTCCCAAGCAAACCCTTTCAGTACTTTCTGTTGGTAATGAGAGTTCAATATGCCAAGTGTGGTTCAATTCCATTGTTGCAGGAGTTCAGGAAGCTCTTTGTTTGTGTGTTAACTATAAATCCCAGAAACTGTAATTCCTAAATGTCAAGGTCTATTTTTCCCAAACTCCATCTGTGTTCACATTTGGGCATATTGAGTATTCATGCCAAGTTTGGTCCTGATCCAACATTGTTTCAGTCCACAGTGCTCTCTGGATATAGGTGAACTACAACTCCAAAACTCAAGGTCAATGCCCACCAAACTCTTATAGCATTTTCTCTTGGTTATGGGAGTTCTGTGTGGGAGGTTTGTGTCTTTCTGCCATTCCTGCCAGGATATCTATGTTGTGTTCATCGAAACAGGCCCAGGTTTCACACCGAGTGTATAAATACATTTAAAAACATATTAACTATATGTATCACTGTGTTAGAGTGTCATTTTGTGTCGTTTTGGTTAGTGGTGTGTGCCTCATGGTTTTGAAAATGTAAAAAATGTGCCGCGGCTCAAAAAAGGTTGGGAAACGCTGCTCTAGGGGATAACTTTTGAAGTATTTTTCTTTAGTTTCTCCCAATCTCAGTTTGCTTTTTCATGTGAAACAGAGACCACAGTTTCACATGCTAATTTCTAAACAAGCCAGGTGAAAAACTTGGTTCTCCAATCTGGCTTAATAAACTGCTTAGCATGAGGCACACCAGTTTGACCACTGCAGTGCCACTAACCATGTTATGTTGGCATAACACTTGTCAAGAACTATATTAGTTGCCTTTTTAAAGAGGGTTTATGTAAATATTAAGATGATATTACAGAGAGAAGGGGGATATTCCATTAAAGGAGTGGTTCTCAACCTGTGGCTCCCCAGATGTTTTGGCCTTCAATTCCTAGAACACCTAACAGCTGGTAAACTGGCTGGGATTTCAGGGAGTTTTAGGCCAAAACATCTGGGGACCCACAGGTTGAGAACCACTGCACTAAAGGATATTATTTAAATGCAACATCATAGTGCTGCAATAACATAGGGGTGATTGGAAATTCATTTGCTTGATAAAACTGACAGCACTCTCTATACAATGATAGATGAAGAAATGGAAATCCCACCTTACATTTTAGGGACAACACACAATATAAGAAATAAAAGCTTCTGTAATCAAGTGGTGTGACTGTGAGTTAGAGTTGATTGTCCCTGCTTTCTGAAGCCTCATCACTTACCCATATCCAGACTCTTCATCACTAAAGCCATGCTTCTCTGAGTGCCTTTTCCTTTTCCAGTTTGGGCGAAACTTGTTTCGTGATCTTGATGACCACTGAAATAGGCAAAGGAAATAAAAAGACAGATAGTAAGTATGTGAAAAGATAGCAAAGGAACAAACTGAAATTGAAGAAGGAACTACTTTAAAATTGTAAAAGAAAAACAACAACAAAATCAAATAAGAAGAATTCACTTTTTTTTTTCAAACAATAAAACACCCCAGTGTAACAATGTAACACTAAACAACATGAATGAAAATGTTGTTTTTCATTCAGTAGGAATACACATATTAGTCCAAAATATAAACAAGGATATTATTTCAGGTATTCGTTTTGTTTGGATTCTAGTTTAGAGGAAGAATTAGGTAAGTTTGAATTAAAAAACAAAGGTCACAAATGTTTCTATCAGCCCCTATTGAAGACAACACAAATTTGCTTGTTTCTGCAGTTTAATTGTGCAAGTGGAAGGAAGGTACATGTTTATTTTCCTACTGAGAAGAACAACTCAATAACATACAGATCAGTCTTATCTAAGGATGCATCTAGGCTACAATGTATAATTAATACAGTCTGACACCACTTTAGCTGGCATGGCTCAATGTTCTAGAATCATAAGAGTTGGAGTTTTATAAGATCTGTAGTCTTCTCTGTACAAAAGTAGTGATACCTCACCAAACTACAAATCTCAGGATTTTGCAGGATCTCCCGCACTGTGCTTATAATATATTGTATATACATATAATATTGATAATATTATAATGTAATACAATATAATACTAATAATAATATGGTATTATAATTATATATTTTATAGTACATGTAATATTACTAATATTACAGTATAATATTATAGTACAATGTAATATATAATATTAATATTGTGCTATGGCAATAATACAATATATTGTATTTACATTTTACTTGTGAGCCGCTCTGAGTCCCCTTCAGGGTGAGAAGGGCGGCATATAAATTTCATAAATAAATAAATTTTGAAGACTGATAGTGCCAATAGGCCTGGTAATCTCCCCCATTCCACAAACCACAACTTCCACTAGATCAGCAATTCTATCTGCTGAAAAATATTTCAAAACATTTATAAATACTTCAGTTTCTAAGACAAATAACAGTCTCTCATTTTTATAAATGTTGTGTGTCCCAAATGTCTCCAATGACTATTAGGTAGGGATATATTTGTGGCACAAATCATTCATTTTTACCTCACTTGAAAAATATAGCTTTATATGTTCATTAACTATAATCCAAAATATAGAAGAGAGTTGCTAATTAGAGGGTTTCTCTCTTCTCCATCTTTTTAAAATGCTTTTGCCAATGTATCGATGGTCCACTTGGTTTCAGAAAATTGCATAACTGCACATTTTCCAGAATTATAGATTTTTTTAATCAATGCTTTTTCAAAAATAGTTCTAGTGTACTAAAGTCAGAGTAGAACTGACCATAAATGCTATTTACCCCTATTAATGGTTTATGTAATATATTTACCCCTTGTAATGAGTTATCCCACTGATGAGCATCTGCAAGTCTTGACAATGGAGATTGAGCATGGACATCATCTGATTGTGTTTCTGATACCTTCTTTGGTATTCGATACTGAAACAAGAAAGATAATAGATTCACATTACTTATACAAGCCGACCCAAATATAAGCCAAGGCACCTAATTTTATCACAAAAAACTTGGAAAATGTATTGATTCGAATATAAACCAAGGGTGGGAAATGCAGCAACTACTGGTAAATTTCAAAATAAAAATAGATATCAATAAAATTACATTAATTGAGGCATTAGTAGATTAATTTTTTAATATTTATATAAAATTGTAATTGAAGATAAGATTGTTCAACTCTGATTAAACCATTATTCTAGCCTTGTTCAATGTAAATATGCGTACGTATCCTTCCAATAATAACAAAAAGAGTAAAATAATAAATGTAATAATAATAAAGTATGATACATGTACAATTATTATAAATGTGGAAAAAAATATTATTATTAAAATAATAATTGTAATAATAACAATAAGAGTAAAATAATAAATGTGCAAAATAGAGTAAAATAATAAATGTAATAACAATAATGAGAGCAAAATAATAAATGCCATAACAATAATAGAATAAAAAATAAATGCAACAACAATAATAATAAATAGAGTAAAATAATAAATGCAATAAAAATAATAACAATAGAGTATAAGCCAAGGGGGGCTTTTTCAGCCTTAAAAAAAGGGCCAAGCCAGCCTTGTGCTAGCTATGCCGCCACTGGCTTGGCATTGCCATCCTCAAGCCTGGAGAAGCTGCTGGGAGCTCCAAAGCCAGTATATACAGTAATTCTGCCTTTGCAGCTACAAACACACGTTTCATTTATAAAAATGTTTCAAACATTATAAAATTGACTTCTATACATTGCTTCCTCATTGCAGATTACCATCAGACAAACTGCCAAAATAAGGTATGTACTGTACATTAGAGGCCACTTACTTGATGTTGAACTAAAGATGATTTTTTCCCACATCCTTCCATAATTGCTGCTGAAAAGATTTAAAAAACAGTATTCTGCATCTTGTTATAAGAAAGCATTGTCAAAAACAACTAATTAGGAATAATTGAACCTTATTAGATAGAACCTATTTCCAGCTCTTAAAAGTACGCTCATCCCTTGTGAATTAAAAACATTTCTTGAATAATTGCTCTTCTGTAAAGAGATAAAAAGGTAGTCAAAACATAAAGATAAAGGATTGATTTATTATTTGACAGCTAGATTCAACGCTCTACTGGTGAAACTTTTGGAACTTTCTTCAGATATTGTGGGATTTTCTGCCTAGGTATTCTGGGATATAGGGTTGTGTAGAAGGGCCCTGGGTTACCTGAGTCCACACTGTCTCTTGCGGTCTAAGCAAAGCTTGGCCTATTTACATTGAAAGTGTATGATTCATTACTAAGGGGGCGGTGAGTAAATTTTTTTCTGGAAAGGGGGCGGTAGGCCAAAAAAAGTTTGGGAACCACTGGTCTAAATAGTTCAATGGTGGTCAATTGAAAGACTATCAGCAGCTGGTGTTTCCATGCGCAAATTAAAGTGCCAAATAGTTCAATGTTCAATAATAATAATTTAAATTAAAGTTCTAAATAGTTCAATGATGGTCAATTGAAAGATTATCATCTTCTGTATACCTTAATAAAGCGGAATGTTTGTATGTATGTATGTGTGCGGAGGGCGGAAGGGCAGAAGGGCGGATATGTGGCAGCTATTTGCATAAAGTCCTTTGATTGGCCAGCCTCGCCACTCCAAAATTCTAAGGCACCAGACAGAGGGCATTGATTGCCACTGATTAGCCAGCATCCCAGAATCCAGGCCTCTACATTCAAACAACAGGATTTGGATATGTGGCAGCTATTTGCATAAAGTCCTTTGATTGGCCAGCCTCGCCACTCCAAAATTCTAAGGCACCAGACAGAGGGCATTGATACCAATTACCAGCAGAGCAGGCCAGAACATTACAGGCCCCAAAAGAGAGTTTAGGACAGGATGGGCCACGAATGATGGGATTTGCACTACCTTCACCCAATTCACTTCCCAGAAAACACTGTAGCCCCTACAAATCACAAACCAGGCCCAAAATTTACAGTACGGCTTCATTAACTTGATTTCCCTGACTAGGCCTCAGTTAATGGGACATTGTGTATGGCCTAAATTAACAGTAACCAACCTTGGCACACTGAGCCCCTATGGCCCTTGATTCATTCTACTGCAGTTTGGAGTAGGGAGGACCATGGATGATGGGACTTGAAGTACCATCACAGGTTATGAGATTTGTAGTACTTTCAAACACTTCATTCCCCACAGACGAAGGCGGCCCTGAACCACAAGACCAAACTTGGCACACAGTACCCCTATGACCCACACTCCATCCTACTGCAGTTTAGAGGAGGATGGACCATGAAGGATGGGATTTCAAGTACCTCCATTCACTTCCCAAACCCGCTGCAACCCTCATCCAGTGCATAATCATGACCGCACTTGGCACAAAAAGCCCCCATGACCCAATGGACGTCCTGATGCAGTTCGGAGGGCGGACCACGGATGATGGGACTTGAAGTACCTCCACTCATTTCACCAGACCATTGCCAACCTCATCCAAACACTGATCAAGACCAAACTTGGCACACAGAGCCCCCATGACTCATTCTACATTCTGGTGCAGTATTGAGGAGGATGGACCACGAATGATAGGACTTGAAGTACCTCCACTCACTTCTCAAGACTGCTGCGACCCTCATTCAATGACTAATCAAAACCAAACTTGGCACACAAAGCCCTCATGACCCACTCTACATCCTTCTGCTGTTTGGAGGTGGTTGGACCATGGATGACGGGACTTGAAGTACCTTCACTCACCTTCTGAGACTACTGTGACCCTCATCCAATGAATGATCAACACCAAATGTGGCACTAAGAGCCCCCATGACCCACTCTACATCCTGGTGCTGTTGGGAGGGGGATGGACCATGGCCAATGGGACTTGCAGTAGCTTCACTAACTTCCTGAGACCACTGCAAGCCACATACACATCTAATAAGAACCAACCTTGGCACACAATGCCTTCCTCAAATAACCCGGGCACCGCTGGGTCTTCAGCTAGTACCTTTATAAATCTAAACTGGGTTTAATCCCTGTATCATCCCAAAGAGTGCCTGCAATTTTATGAGACTTGTATTATTTATTTTTAAATTAAATGGTTTGAATTTTAGATGGGTTTTTTAATCATTTATTATTTATTTATTATTTATTTATTTCCGGCATTTTACCCCGCTCTTCTCAACCCCCGAGGGGGGACTCAGAGCGGCTTCCAAAAAGGCACAATTCGATGCCAACACAGTAAAACGCAGTATAAAACCTCCAAAAACATTACACATTAAAATACATTAAAATACAATTACATCAACATATCAACATTCATTTAAGTTAAGAAAAACAGTGTTCCATCCATAAAAAGCATTGAGCCCTATTCATCAACTTTCCATTAAAATCCAATCTAAAATGCTGCCTTGTGCTAGTGTGCAAACGCCTGGTCCCATAGCCAGGCTTTTACTTTTTTCCTGAATGTCAGGAGGGGTGGAATTGATCGTATGTCACTAGGAAGCGCATTCCACAGACGGGGAGCCACCACCGAGAAGGCCCTCTCCCTCGTCCCCACCAGCCGCATTTGAGAAGTTGGCAGGAGTGAGAGCAGGGCCTCCCCGGATGATCTTAAATTACGAGGTGGGGCGTAGCGGTAGATGCGTTTGGACAAGTAAGCTGGGCCGGAACCGTATAGAGCAGGGGTGCTCAGAACGGTGATCGCGATCACCAGGGTGATCTTCGGGCCTCATCCTGGTGATCTTCAGGCCCCTGACCAGGTTTTTTGCTGTTGGTCCTCTTCACGCACCCCTGCACGCTGCAAAGAAGTCCTCTGTCGTTACTCCTCCCCGCTCCCAGCTCGCGCGCCGCCTCCAAAAGCTGCAGAGTCCAAGAGGCAGAATGGGCCCCCACTTTTGGATTCCTCCTCCTCCCTCCGTCCTTCTCCAGCATGGCTGGCCTCAGAGTCGTAGGAGACCAAAGGGGGCGGGCCTGGATGACGCGATGCATGGCTGGCCTCGCGCGCATGCGCAGAAGCGCCCATTCTCCTGCTTTGGAAGAAATGGGGTGGTTGGATGTATTTTTGCATGCCCCTTTGTTTACCTTGCTGAGTATTAAATGGCCTTGCAGTTCAAAAGCCCCTCTTCTTACTTTCTGGCTGATTATATGTGTGGTAATATGGCAGTGTGGGAGAAATGGGGTGGTTGGATGTATTTTTGCATGCCCCTTTGTTTACCTTGCTGAGTATTAAATGGCCTTGCAGTTCAAAAGCCCCTCTTCTTACTTTCTGGCTTATAATATGTGTGGTAATATGGCAGTGTGGGAGAAATGGGGTGGTTGGATGTATTTTTGCATGCCCCTTTGTTTACCTTGCTGAGTATTAAATGGCCTTGCAGTTCAAAAGCCCCTCTTCTTACTTTCTGGCTGATTATATGTGTGGTAATATGGCAGTGTGGGAGAAATGGGGTGGTTGGATGTATTTTTGCATGCCCCTTTGTTTACCTTGCTGAGTATTAAATGGCCTTGCAGTTCAAAAGCCCCTCTTCTTACTTTCTGGCTGATTATATGTGTGGTAATATGGCAGTGTGGGAGAAATGGGGTGGTTGGATGTATTTTTGCATGCCCCTTTGTTTACCTTGCTGAGTATTAAATGGCCTTGCAGTTCAAAAGCCCCTCTTCTTACTTTCTGGCTGATTATATGTGTGGTAATATGGCAGTGTGGGAGAAATGGGGTGGTTGGATGTCGTTATGCATGCCTGAGTTTGTTTACCTTGCTGAGTATTAAATGGCCTTGCAGTTCAAAAGCCCCTCTTCTTACTTTCTGGCTGTTTAAATATGTGTGGTAATATGGCAGTGTGGGAGAAATGGGGTGGTTGGATGTATTTTTATGCTCTGTTTTATATTGTTGTTATTAAATTGAAATGTTGATGTTTTATAACTTCATTTTATGTAAACTGCCCCGAGCCTCCTGGAAGGAGCGGTACATAAAAATGAATAATAAATATAAATAAATAAATAAGAAAATAGTTATACGTTTTACATTTCTGGGTAGGTGATCTTTGGGACTTGGTTTTTTAATCAGTAGCTCCCATGCTGAAAAAGTGTGAGCACCCCTGGTGTAGAGCTTTAAAGGTCAAGACCAGCACTTTGAATTGAGCTCGGAAATGGATAGGCAGCCAATGGAGCTGGCACAACAGGGGGGTGGTATGCTCCCTGTATGTCGCTCCCGTTAGTAATCTGGCTGCCGCGCGTTGGACTAGTTGTAATTTCCGAACTGTCTTCAAAGGCAGCCCCACGTAGAGTGCGCTGCAGTAGTCTATTCGAGATGTGACCAGAGCGTGGACGGCCGTAGCCAGATCAGACTTCCCAAGGTACGGGCGCAGCTGGCGCACAAGTCTTAACTGTGCAAAAGCTCCCCCGGCCAACGCCGAGACCTGGGGTTCCAGGCTCGGCGATGAGTCCAGGATCACTCCCAAGCTGCGAACCTGCATCTTCAGGGGGAGTGTGACCCCCATCCAACACAGGCTGTGACCCTATGCCCTGTTCAGCCTTTCGACTGACCAGGAGTGCCTCTGTCTTGTCTGGATTCAATTTCAATTCTTCATGCTTTATATTTTAGGCCACCCATAGATGGTACAACATCCCACAGGAGAGACAGGGCTGGGGACAAATAAAGTATTATTATTATTATTATTATTCTGTAATGTTATTTATTTCCAAGTGCATCTATCTACACCAGGCATGGGAACACTTGGGCCTAGCGTATATATGGATTGTTAACCCCAACCTTGGCCTTGCTCCTCGGGCCCAGGCCCTCCAAGCCTCGCTTTAAATTCTCTCTACGCGGGACGCCGGCGCATTTAAGGGGCGGAGGAGGAAGGGGCGTCTCCGGCTGTTCCGAGGAAGACGACGCCGCCGCCACAGGCAGCGAGGCGAGTCGGCGCTTCGCTTCGGGCCTTCCCCGGCTCACCTGCCCGGCTCCTAGGCCGCTCCACGCCGCCTCCGCTTTTGTTTCTGCCGACGACAGCTACTCCTGCAGGACCTCTGAGGGCCGCTTCCGGTACAGACAACTCCCCCCTCAATTTCCCCCCTCCCTCAGTTGCCATGGCAATACCGAATGGGATTCTGGGATTTGGGGTTCTGGGATTCAGTTAGAACGCACATCCGCAGAGCTACTTGGTCTGATTGAAACTACAAGGCCCAGGGTTCGAGGGTGACGCCAAGTGGAGCATAGAGCGATAGCAGTGTGAAATAGTAGAGTCATATTCATGGGGATTTAAGTCCCTGTGTTAGACACAGGCCTGAGCAAACTTGGGCCTTTCAGGGGTTTTGGACTTCAACTCCCACAATTCCTCACAGCCTCAGCATATAGCAGGCCTGGGCAAACTTGGGCCTTTCAGGGGTTTTGGACTTCAACTCCCACAATTCCTCACAGCCTCAGCATATAGCAGGCCTGGGCAAACTTGGGTCTTTCAGGTGTTTTGGACTTCAACTCCCACAATTCCTCACAGCCTCAGCATATAGCAGGCCTGGGCAAACTTGGGCCTTTCAGGTGTTTTGGACTTCAACTCCCACAATTCCTCACAGCCTCAGCATATAGCAGGCCTGGGCAAACTTGGGCCTTTCGGGTGTTTTGGACTTCAGCTCCCACAATTCCTCACAGCCTCAGCATATAGCAGGCCTGGGCAAACTTGGGCCTTTCAGGTGTTTTGGACTTCAACTCCCACAATCAGCCTCAGCATATAGCAGGCCTGGGCAAACTTGGGCCTTTCAGGTGTTTTGGACTTCAACTCCCACAATTCCTCACAGCCTCAGCATATAGCAGGCCTGGGCAAACTTGGGCCTTTCAGGTGTTTTGGACTTCAACTCCCACAATTCCTCACAGCCTCAGCATATAGCAGGCCTGGGCAAACTTGGGCCTTTCGGGTGTTTTGGGCTCCACAATTCCACACAGCCTCAGCATATAGCAGGCCTGGGCAAACTTGGGCCTTTCAGGTGTTTTGGACTTCAACTCCCACAATTCCTCACAGCCTCAGCATATAGCAGGCCTGGGCAAACTTGGGCCTTTCAGGTGTTTTGGACTTCAACTCCCACAATTCCTCACGGCCTGAGGCTGTGAGGAATTGTGGGAGTTGAAGTCCAAAACACCCGAAAGGCCCAAGTTTGCCCAGGCCTGCCATATAGGGTATTTTGTCTTTTGGAAGGCCCTTTCCCAGCTCTTAAATCAGGGGAGAAAGAAGCCCGAGGGCCCTTCCTCACAGCCCTATATGCCAGAATACTAAGGCATAAAATCCCACAATATCTGCTTTGAACTGGGATTTTGGAGAATGGAGGAAAGAAGGAAGGGGAGAGAGGTCTCCTTCCTTTCTCCCCTTCACCCTTTCCTTCTCCCCTTCCTTCTTTCCTCCATGCACCCTCTTCCTTCCTCTTCCTTCCTTTCTCCCCTTCACCATTTCCTTCCCTCCTTCCTTTTTTCTCCCTCTCTCCCCTTCCTTCTTTACTCCATTCTCCCTCTTCCTTCCTTTTTCTCCCCTTCACCCTTTCCTTCTCTCCTTCCTTTTCCCTCCCTCTCTCCCCTTCCTTCTTTCCTCCATTCTCCCTCTTCCTTCCTTTCTCCCCTTCACCCTTTCCTTCTCTCCTTCCTTTTACCTCCCTCTCTCCCCTTCCTTATTTCCTCCATTCTCTCTCTTCCTTCCTCTTCCTTCCTTGCTTCCTTTCTCCCCTTCACCCTTTCCTTCTCCTTCTCTCCTTCGTTTCCCTCCCTCTCTCCCCTTTCTTCTTTCCTCCATTCTCCCTTCCTTTCTCCCCTTCACCCTTTCCTTCTCTCCTTCCTTTTCCCTCCATCTCTCCCCTTCTTCTTTCCTCCATTCACCCTCTTCCTTCCTTCCTCTTCCTTCCTTTCTGCCCTCACCCATTCCTTCTCCTTCTCTCCTTCCTTTTCCCTCCCTCTCTCCCCTTCCTTCTTTCCTCCATTCTCCCTCTTCCTTCCTTTCTTTCTCCCCTTCACCCTTTCCTTCTCCTTCTCTCCTTCCTTTCCATCCCTCTCTCCCCTTTCTTCTTTCCTTCATTCTCCCTCTTCCTTCCTTCCTCTTCCTTCCTTCCTTCCTCTTCCTTCCTTTGGTTCTCCCCTTTCACCCTTTCCTTCTCCCCTTCCTTTTCCTCTCCTTCTCTCCCCTTCCTTCTTTCCTCCATTCTCCCTCTTCCTTCCTTTCTCCCCTTCACCCTTTCCTTCTCTCCTTCCTTTTCCCTCCCTCTCTCTCCCCTTCCTTCTTTCCTCCATTCTCCCTCTTCCTTCCTTCCTCTTCCTTCCTTCTCCCCTTCACCTTGGTGGTGCCTGAACTCTTATTATTATTGATTCAGTTGGTTTGATTGGCAATAAGATAAAACTAAATTCAACTGTTGAATCTCTTTAGATAGATCTCTGAAGCAAATAGAGACTGAATTGTCAAGAGCCTTTACTTCTTTCAAGCAACATGAATGTAAGTATGTTCTTGGTATTAAAGATTATGGTGACTGCACTTTCCTTTTTTTGTTTTGTTTTTTGGAACAAGGTGACAGAAGAATACTATAGTAACTGCAAGTCGCTTCTGGTGTGAGATAACTGGCCGGCTGCAAGGATGTTGCTTAGGGGACACCCAGATGTTTTACCATCCTGTGGGAGACTTCTCGCATGTCCCTGCATGGGAAGCTGGAGCAGACAGACGGGAGCTCACTCCACTCCCCGGATTCAAACAGCCAACCTTTTGGTCAGCAATTTTGCTGGCACAAGGGTTTAACCCATCGCACCATCTGGGGCTCCTATTGTAATAATTAAGACTGAACAAGTTAATCATGTCAACAACAAGAAAACAAATTGCTTCTCCCCTTAGATTCCCAGTTCTCACGGCAAGGAATAGTAATCTCAAACTCAGAATACTGCATATTTTTCTTAATTGAAGAGACCTAGTGTTTTTTTATTGAATGGCAGCCCTCTATTCTCCTCTCAACTCCTCCCAGTTCCATCTCCTGATTTTGTCCCTCCTATTTGCTGCATTGAGCATATCCAAGATTCTTCAGACTGAGCCCTATTGTTCAGAGTTACTTTCCCAAGTCAAATTAAGCCTTGACTTGAATGAGCCCTGAATCACATTTCAAAATGGCAATACAGAAATTATCCTTCTAGCAATTAATAAAAAATCTATTTCAGTAAGGTACATCTTCACCACACTTGAACTAAGAACAGATGTGCAATATTACATTTTTCCATTCCCACATCAGATGCGCACGCACACATTTGTGAATTTGACTTTTGCCAATTTGATTATTTGCAAATTTGATTGAAACATTATTTCTAGGAATCTTTGAGTTTTTCAGTGCAGTTCTGTGGTACGCTTGGCAGCACTGTGACCACAGCCAAGTTCCCCTAGCAATCAAGGGCTGCTGAACACCACCCAGACAAAGCATGCCTCCAGGCAATAAACACCCCAAAGGAACAAAGGCCTGGCTATTTCCAGGCAGATGCCCTCACTGTGTTGTCAAAGGCTTTCCTGGCTGGAATCATTGGGTTGCTGTGAGGTTTCCAGGCTGTATGACCATGTTTCGGAGGCATTCTCTCCTGACATTTCAACCACATCTATGGCAGGCATCCTCAGAGGTTGTGAGGTCTGTTGGAAACTAGGAAAATGGGGTTTGTATATCTGTGGAATATCCAAGGTGGGAGAAAAAAACTCTTGTCTGCTTGAGGCAAGTGTGAATGTTGCAATTGGCCACCTTGATTAGCATTGAATGGCCTTGCAGCTTCAAAGCCTGGCTGCTTTCTGCCTGGGGAAATCTTTTGTTGGGAGGTGTTAGATGGCCCTGATTGTTTCCTGACTAGAATTTCCCTGATTTTTTTTTAGTATTCCTCATTATTTACTATCCTGATTTTAGAGTTTTTAAAATACTAATAGCCAGATTTTGTTCATTTTCATGGTTTCCTCCCTTCTGTTGAAATTGTCCACATGCTTGTGGATTTCAGTGGCTTCTCTGTGTATTCTGACATGGTGCAGAGGTGAGAGGATCCCTTTTGCCCTTGGCTGAACGTAGCATTTGTTGGATTTTCTTAGTGGGTCTGTATATAGTTTGTAAGTTGTGTCTTTGTCAGCTTCCCTATGCGGTCAGTGGTTCCCCTGATGCATGGTAAGAACACTTTTCCTCTGTGTGGACCTTTATCTTTACTCTCGTGGCTTGTTCTTGGTCTTGCAGCTCTTCTGATGTCTATGGTGGAGTATCCATTGGCCCATAGAGTCCAGTTTAGGTGGTTCAGTTCACCATGGTTATTCAACATCCAGAGTTATAGAAATCAGTCAGTTCGGCAATACACATTACTCTGTATCTGATGCTGCAATAGCATCACATTAGGATTAATAGTTCTAGAGAAAATGGCACATAGCCATTGCTCTTAGTGCAATCCTCATAGCTGTTTCCTCTGAAGCAGCAGAGAGCAAGCCTGTACTTCCTCTCCTCATTTGACAATTCTTGATATATTTAAAGAGTGTTCTTTTGCTACCCATCGGTCTTTTCTTTGCCAAGATATAGATGGATCAATGTAGAATATGAACTTGTATTGTTTTAAAGAAATGATCATAGACAACCCCTAGTATGCAGAGGAATAAACTTGCCTAGAAATACACTGCTAAGGTTTTTTCCCCCTCTCTTGCTTCTTAATCACTTAAAGGCAGGGCCGTAGCCAGGATTTTGCCTTGAGATGGGGCTGAGTTTGGTTCGGGGGGCTGAGACTGGGTGGAAGAGGGTCTACCCTAGCAAACCTTTTGTATTGTTATCCCAATAACCCCATTAATGTGGGATATAGTGAGCATGGTGATCAGATCATGATATGAATAAACATAACAGTTTAAATAATGTACCAGTAAGGCCTTTTCACGGACCACCCTGAGAATTTGGGGGCTGAATCACTTAGCCCCCTGGCTACATGCCTGCTTAAAGGTAAAAGTAGTCATGTCAGATTAGGATAAACTGATAAATAATGCAGAGAGTGGGGAAAATTGAAGGTATTGCAGTTATGACTGCAAAAGAAAGATACCTGATCCTACTTAATCTAGGGAGAAAAACAGGGTCACCATCAATAAATATTCCTTGTCTAAGAAAACCCCAATGAAACTCACAGGATTGCTATAAGTCAATAGATGACTGGAAGTTACACACAAACACATATGCTAGTCTCAATGTTGTTACAAGTATTTCAATAAAATAATTATTTTCAGGTTTGAACATGGAAACATGCTACATTAGATAACATTATAAAGAGCTTCCAGAAAACCCACATCCTTCCAACAAGGATCCACAATTAAAACATGCAGAAGAACCAAGCAAAATGTTTAGGACTGCAAAGTAAACTAGCTCTGCACACAGACAAAAACTCAATACACACATCACGCACCGAAACAACAGTAAGACACCTAGGCCGCACACACAGCAGACATTTTCCCCTATCATTCCTCCTTATTTAGCCTCTTTACCTGAACAGATAAAAGGTAATTTCCTTGTTGTCAGAATCTGAAAATATTTCAGAAATTATATTTTGTAACATTATATTTTCCTTGAATTTGCAGTGGTTACAACTAAAGGAAGACTTGAGTTTGAAGAGGTTTATAAATGATTCAGAGTATCCAGAAATTCTCAAATATGACTTTAACAACAATGGTGAACTTAGACATGAAGATACCAACGAACCTTTTATGTTTAATTATTGCCATTCTTATAATGATAATCACAAACGCTATCAACTTCTTGGACATTCAATTACTCAGTATATATATGAACTTCTGGAAAAGGCTTTCAAGCTGCAAAAGAATTACATCCCAAGAGATGCTCCGGTCAGTAACCGTTGCAGTTTCTTTTTTATGAGTGAGAATGCATTAACAAACTGTAACACTCTAGTTGTCCTCCTTCAAGACCAAGGACCTTCTCGTGCGGGTCAGTGGGGACGGAAGACTATAATTCATGAAGGTCTCCAACACGGATCTCAAATACCATTCATAGCAATGGCTCTGCAGTGCTCTTGGGGTGTCATTGTTTTAAATCCCAATGACAATTTCTTTGATCTAAAAATAGAATCTAATTTCCCAGACTTGTCTGAGGAAGGTTCTGTCTCTTCTCCTCAGTCACCTTGGCTAATCCCAAAGAGGTGCAGCAATAGTCCTGAAGAACATACAACCTATGTTTGGGACCACTTCATTTCAAAAACCACCGCTAGAAATGTGGCTTTCATTGCTCATGGCTATGGGGGGTTGGTTTTTGTCAACTTGCTTAGGCAGAGATCTTTAGAGGTGATGAACAAAGTATATGCGGTTGCGCTTATTGATTCCAAACACCACATAATGCACCAGACACAAGGCGATTCCCAGCTGCAGGAATGGATGCAGAGACACTGTCGAAAGTGGGTAGCAGACAGTAAGCCTTTGGATAAGACAGTCGGCTACTTCATGAAAGTAGAGTGCCCTAGTGTTTCCGCAGGAACTGAAAAATACAGCTTGGTGCCTTCTTATAGTCTACAGTCTATCTTCAAGTATTTTCAAAATAAACTGAAAGTTGGCAGTAGAAAACGTTTTGTCCGCTCGCCTATTGCAACAAGGAGCAGAAAAGTAATGAAAATGTAAGTGTGTATGCGACTTACGCCTGTTTTTCTTTTTCTGTGAAAGATGTACATTGCCATAGACTTCTGAAGCCCATTTGTAAGGTATGGTTTATTTAAGTATGGGAGACTACTTATTTTGGAGGCAGTTTGGTTATAACTAAGTTATCAAAGATCTAATTCTGGATTACAGCTGCTTATGTTTAATTTCAGTTGAGTGTATTTCGAAATTTAGCATTCCTTTGTACTTCATGTATTACAAAACACTGTGTTGACAACCTCAAAAACAGCACTTGTCCTTTCAAGCCTCGCTGATATGAAATTGTAATTCTGTATATCAATATATGGCAATAATAGATGCAAAACACTGGGTCTGAAAAGTTTGTCAACTGCGTGATTTACATAATAGTGGTTTTGGACATAATGTGTTTATTGAATTGCTTGGAATAGTCTGAATAATTGAAAAACCTATACAGTGACACAGCATATTTTACATTAAGAACACAGAAATCCTGGACCACTCTAACAACTACCATATTGAATTGCTGAGCATGTTAGCCTGCAGAAGAGAAGGCTGAGAGGAGACATGAGGGCCATCTATACATATGTGAGGGGAAGTAATAGGGGGGAGGGAGTAAACTGGTTTCTGCCACCCTAGGACGTGGAACAATGGCTAAAAACTACAGGAAATGAGATTCCACCTGAACATTAGGAAGAACTTCCTGACTATGAAAGCTGTTCAGCAGTGGAACTCTCTGCCCCGGAGTGTGGTAGAGGCTCCTTTGGGTACTTTTAAACAGAGGCTGGATGGCCATCTGTTGGAGGTGCTTTGAATGCAATTTTCCTGCTTCTTGGCAAGGGTTTATTTATTTATTTATTTATTTCCCGCATTTATATCCCGTCACTTCTCAACCCCTGAAGGGGGACTCAGGACGGTTGGACTGGATGGCCCATGAGGTCTCTTCCAACTCAATGATTCTATGATGTCATTGAAGCCACTGAAATCCACAAGCATGTGGACATTCAACAGAAAGGAAGAAACCATGAAAATGAACAAAATATGGCTACCAGTATTTTAAAAACTCTAAAATCAGGACAGTAAATAAAGAGCATCACTCAAAAAGCAGGGGAATTCCAGACAAGAAACAACCAGGACTAGCTAAACACTTCCCAACAAAGGATTCCCCCAGGCAGGGAGCAACCAAGCTTTGAAGCTGCAAGGCCATTCAATGCTAATCAAGGTGACCAATTGCAACATTCACACTTGCCTCAAGCAGAGTTGTTTCTTGGACATTCCACAGATATATAAACATCACTTCCCTAGTTCCAGGCGGAGCAGGCGGAGGATAACATGGTACATGTTACAATGGCTGTGAAAGCGGAAGAAGGCTGCAACAGATTGAGAAGCCACGGTCATTGTGTTAAACTACACCACCGTAGAACCTCATTCTATGAAGATTGTGTTGGTCAGTTGTGCACTGCCCTCCACACATTAAAAAAAACTCACGCACAGGCGTCTTCCAAATAAAATAAAAACAAACCAACAAAAGTCCCATGGCGATCAGCGAGTGGCGACAGGGGCAGGACTGTGAAATCTGGAAGTCCATAGTTACAGACTGGCACATGGGCGGTGGATACGGACTCAGTCGTTCTACCTCAAGGTCCGAGGCAGTTGAGTACAGGACAGTAAATAAAGAACAGAACTCAGAAAACAGGGGAATTCCAGGCAGGAAACAATCAGAGCGAGCTAACACATCCCAACAAAGGATTCCCCCAGGCAGGAAACAGCCAGGCTTTGAAACTGCAAGGCTACTCAAAGCTAATCAAGGTGGCCAATTGCAACATTCACACTTCCCTCAAACAGATAAGATTTCGTTCCCCCACCCTGGACATTAGTCCACAGAAATATAAACATCACTTGCCTCGTTCCCAACAGACCTCTCAATTTCTGAGGATGCCTGCCATAGATGTGGGTGAAACATCAGGAGAGAATGCTTCTGGAACATAGCCGCACAGCCCGGGAAAATTTTTTCAGGAACTTTGAGTGATATCTAGTGACATCATGTAATACTGCAATCTATAGACACATTTACACAAATGACAACATATGTTGAAAGGATTTTTGAAACCATATTTTTTTCTTCCTCTGCAAAATTCATGAAAGTCTTGCTTAACTTCATTGCATCATCTCACTTATTTCACATACTTCTCTCTATAAGCCAGATTCAGATGGAAAGGCTAAAGTGGACTAATCAGAGGCAATAATTAATTAATAATTGATTAATCAATCAGAGGCAATTAATCAGCTCCACTTGCTGCCAGTCCATTTCTGAGAATAATTCCAAGTGCTGGTCTTGACCTATAAACCCTAAATCAGGGGTAGGGAACCTACGGCTCGGGAGCCAGATGTGGCTCTTTTCATGATTGCATCTGGCTCTCCCTTTCTCCCCATCACCCTTTCCTTCTCTCCTTCCTTTTCCCTCCCTCTCCCCTTCCTTCTTTCCTCCATTCTCCCTCTTCCTTCCTTCCTCTTCCTTCCTTTCTCCCCATCACCCTTTCCTTCTCTCCTTCCTTTTCCCTCCCTCTCTCCCCTTACTTCTTTCCTCCATTCCCCCTCTTCCTTCCTTCCTCTTCCTTCCTTCCTCCCCTTCGCCCTTTCCTTCTCCTTCTCTCCTTCCTTTTCCCTACCTCTCTCCTCTTCTTTCATCCATTCTCCCTCTTCCTTCCTTTCTTTCTCCCCTTCACCCTTTCCTTCTCTCCTTCCTTTTCCCTCCCTCTCTCCCTCTTCCTTCTTTCTTCCATTCTCCCTCTTCCTTCCTTCCTCTTCCTTTCTCCCCCTTCACCCTTTCCTTCTCTCCTTCCTTTTCCCTCCCTCTCCCCTTCCTTCTTTCCTCCATTCTCCCTCTTGCTTCCTTCCTCTTCCTTCCTTTCTCCCCCTTCCCGTTCCTTCTCTCCTTCCTTTTCCCTCCCTCTCTCCCCTTCCTTCTTTCTTCCATTCTCCCTCTTCCTTCCTCCCTCTTCCTTCCTCCCTCCCCTTCACCCTTTCCTTCTCCTTCTCTCCTTCCTTTTCCCTCCCTCTCTCCCCTTCTTTCCTCCATTCTCCCTCTTCCTTCCTCTTCCTTCCTTGCTCCCCCTTCACCCTTTCCTTCTCCTTCTCTCCTTCCTTCTTTCCTCCATTCTCCCTCCCTCTTCCTTCCTCCCCTTCACCCTTTCCTTCTCCTTCTCTCCTTCCTTCTTTCCTCCATTTCCCCCTCTTCCTTCCTTCCTTCCTCTTCCTTTCCCCCAAGTCTTCCTTTCCTTCTCCTTCCTTTCTTTTCACTTCCCTCTCTCCCCCTTCTTTATTTTCTTTTTTCCTCTTCATTATTTTACTTTTTCCTCACTCCCTTTCTTTTTCCTCACCCTTTCCTTTCATCCCTTCCCATTTCCTTCTTTCTTTTCCCCTCCTTGTCTCTCTCCTGCTTTTCTTTTCTTCCTTTTCCATAGTTTGTTCTTCTTTTCTCTCTTCCTCTCCCCCTCCCTCCTTTATTTCCTCTGTCTTTCGTTCTTTCTTTCCCCCTTCCTTCCATCATCTCTTCCTTCCCAGAGTCCTGAGCATGCCTTTTGCAGAGCCAGTTCTGAAGTGTCTCGTCATTCTGCCGGGGGAATCCTTTTCTCATAGTATGTATGTATATACTCACATTTCGTTGAATTCAGTCTTAAAATATATATTACAGTATATGGCTCTCACTGAAATAAATTTCCAAATATTTTGCTTTTATGGCTCTCTGAGTCAAAAAGGTTCCTGACCCCTGCCCTAAACAGTTCCGGCCTAGTCTTCTCGGCATTACTTCGCGAACCAAGATTCTTAGAAAGGACTCATCCCCCGCTTTTTACAAGCGTGTTGATGACTAAAATGGCCAATCTGAGATAGGCAAGTCCGGTTGCAGAAAGCACAGCAGAAAGTCTCCTTGGGTGATGTTGTTTCCAAGTTGCGGTTCTTTCTGCGTTGTCGTTTCTCTTCAAGACCCATTCGGCGTGTCTTCTCGAAAGAGGCCGCAGCATTGTGGATAGTGCGTCTCCATGCCTCCCGATGTGAGGGCAGGGTGGACCATTGTTGGTGATCAATCTGGCCGAGCCTGAGATGATGTTTCAGGGAGTCCTTATATCTCTTTTTGGGGGCGCCTCTCTTGCGCTGATCCGTGGCGAGTTCACCATAGAGTAGTATCTTTGGGAGGCGGTGGTCCTCCATCCTCCATCCGGTCTAGTATACTTGTCCAAACGTATCTCCCTGTATGACCCACCTTGGAGTTTACGATCCTTGGGGGAGGCCCTGCTCTTGATCCTGCCCCCCTCACAAGCACAACTGGCAGAGATGAGAGGCAGGGCCTTCTCAGTGGTGGCCATCCTTCTGTGAAATGCACTCCCCAGTGAAATAAGGGTGACTCCTTCTCTCCTTCAGGAAAAAAAACCTCAAGTCTTGGCTCTGGGAACATACATTCGGGCAGCTGGCTGAGCAACAACTGTGATGACTTGTGAGAATTATCAATGAAGAAACCTTGGACTGGAACTCTGGACTACGATTTGGATTTGTGGACTCAGACTTGATTGTGCTAATATTTTAAGGGCCATTATTTATTTATTTTTACTGTTGTTGACCTGTTTATGTGAATTGCTGTGCTGTAATAGTTCTTTGTCGGCATCTAATGATTACCAATTGTAAGCTACCTGATCTCCCTGGGGAGGGAGTTCCAGAGACGAGGGGCTACCACAAAAAAGGCCCTTTCCCTCGTCCTCAACAACCAAGCTTGTGAGGGTGGTGGAAGCGAGAGAAGAGCCTCCCCGGATGATCTTAAAGTACGTGCTGGCTCATAGGGGAAGATGAGATCCCAAAGATCCTGAACCATTTAGGGCTTTATAGGTGATAACCTACACTTTGTATTGGGACCGGAAACTTATTGGAAGCACATGGAGCTGTTTGAACAAGGGGGTTGATCGCTCCCTGTAACTAGCTCCAGTTAGTAGTCTGGCTGCAGATCTTTGAACCAACTGTAGTTTCCGGGCTATCTTCAAAGGCAGCCCCATGTGTTGCAGTAATCCAATCTGGAGGTAACTAAGGCATGGATCACCATGGCCAAGTCAGACTTCACGAGATACAGGCACAGCTGGCAAACAAGCTTTAATGGTGCAATTACTTGGGCACCATGTCAAACACCCCCCCTCCCCACCCGTTGTCTACTTGGTCTCTCTCTCTCTCCATGCATTGGGAAGGCACGCCTCCCTTTCCCTTGCTGGGATTTATAGTTCCCCTACAATCAAAGAGCATTCTGAACCCCACCAATGATAGAACTGGGCCAAACTTCCCACACAGAACCCTCAGGAGCCAAGAGGAGGTCTCTACTTGGGGAAAGGGAGGCGTGCCTTCCCAATGCGTGGAGAGGGAGAGACCAAGTAGACAACGGGTGGGGAGGGGGGGTGTGTGTTTGTAATTTTGTGCCTTTATAGAGGTAGGTTTCTTAGGGTTTTTATACTTCAACACACTAGACTCCCCCAATGGAGGTTCCAATTTCCCACGGCACACCTGATGATCGCTCACGGCACACTAGTGTGCCCCGGCACACTGGTTGGGAAACACTGATCTATTCTATGTACTGTATATAATAAATGTCAGTGTTTGCGGGCGGTGTGTGGTGGGAGGAATATGTGCCAGCATTTCGATTGGTTGCCACTGTGGGATTATTTGCATAAAGGACACTGATTGGCCAGCCTCAGAACTCCAACATTCTACGGCCCCAGACAGAAGGGATTGGTTGCCACTGAAATGGTATTTGCATAAAGGACTCCAATTGGCCATCCACATTCCAACATTCTAAGGTGACTCAGAGGGAAAAGGAAAGGCCTCAGGCAGTCAGCCTCTGTGACCCACAGCAATGACGGATCAGGACCAAACTTGACAAACAGGGGCCCAATAGCCCACTTCACAACCTGGTGTGGTTTAGGGCAGGATGGGCCACGAATGATGGGATTTGCAGTACCTTCACATCATTCAATTCCCTAACAACACTGTAGCCCCTATAAATCACAGACCAGGCCCAAAATTGACAGCAAGGCTTCCTTAACTTAATTTTCCTGACTAGGCCCCCAACAATGACAGAACAAGACCAAACTTGGCACACAGACCCCCCAAGATGCACCCTACATCCTGGTGCAGTTTGAGGGAGGATGGACCATGGATGATGGGACTTGCAGTACTTTAATTCACTTCCTTAGAGCACTGTGGTCCACACCAATGACGAATCAGGACCAAACTTGGCACACATAGGTCCAATGGCCCACTTTACAAACCTGCTGCGGTTTACAGCAGGATGGCTCACAAATGATGGGATTTGCAGTACCTTCACCCAATTCATTTCCCACAGAACATTGCAGCCCCTACAAATCAGAGACCAGGCCCAAACTTGGCACACAGAGTACCCATGACCCACTCTACATCCTGGTGCAGTTTTGAGTGGGACGGACCATGGATGGTGGGAGTTGAAGTACCTTCACTCACTTTCTGAGACCGCTGCAACCCTCATCCAATGACTGATCAAGACCACACTTGGCACACAGAGCCCCCATGACCCACTCTACATCCTGGTGCAGTTTGGATAACGGGGGACCATGGATGGTGGGACTTCCAGTACCTTCCCTCACTTCCAGAGACCGCTGCAACCCTCATCCAGAGAATGATCAAGACCAAATGTGACACACACAGTCCCCATCACCCACTCTACATTCTGGTGCTGTTTGGAGGGGGATGGACCATGGCCAATGGGACTCGCAGTACCTTCAATAAGTTCCTGAGACCACTGCAAGCCACATAAACATCTAATAGGACCCAACCTTGGCACACAATGCCTTCCTCAAATAACCCGGGCACCGCCGGGTCCTCAGCTAGTTTCTCATAAAGGGGAGCATCCTGCCTTTGGAAAGTTTGATGTCCCATCTGACTCACTCACTGTTTTCATTCCCCTTGGCCGAAAGCAGTGGCCAGATACCATCAATAGATCCATATCTAGGATTAAGAACTACTAGGGTCTGGCATTCATGCCAGACCAAAAAATGTTTATTTCCTCCACTTGGACAATAGAAGAGCTAGCTTGAAGACTTTGTTGAAGTAATCGCCGGCATTTGGACAAACATTAGTCATTTTAATCCACTTATCAGTCCCTCCTGGTTCATTGTTCCTTGCTTGGACCGCCTCATTGGACAAGAGTCTGAAGCAGTGCTGGCTTCCTGATTGGCTGAGGCGCGGCAAATTGAAAGGAATTTATTTATTTATTTATTTACAGTATTTCTATTCTGCCCTTCTAACTTCGCAGAGAGCTCAGGGCGGATTACAATGTACACATACATGGCAAACATTCAATGCCATAAACACACAACACATATAGACAGTCATAGGCTATTTAACATTCCTACTTCTGGCCAACAGGGGAGCTGTCGCTTCACCATCCATCTGCGACACTGATGAAGTACTTTCCGCATTCCCCACATGCTTTTGCTCCTAAATTTGTTAAATTAGTCCTCCCCACACATAGGTGGTACCTAAATTTCCTACTTGACAGATGCAACTGTCTTTCGGGTTGCAAAGGTCGACAACAAGCTACACAATTGGCCGGAAGCTCACTCCGACCCGACCCGGCTTCGAACTCATGAAAACGTATTGAAAACGTAAGCCAAGGGTGGGAAATGCAGCAACTATTGGTACATTTCAAAATAAAAATAGACAGCAATAAAATTACATTAATTGACGCATCAGTAGGTTTTTGAATATTTATATAAAACTGTAATTTAAAATAAGACTGTCCTGCTCTGATTAAACCATTATTCTAACCTTCAATGTAAATGTGCTTACGTGCCCTTCCAATGATAATACCGAGAGTAAAATAATAAATTTAATAATAATAAACAGAGTAAAATAATAAATGTAATAAAATTAATATAATAAAATAATGTAAATGTAATAATAATAGAGAAAAATATTAAATGTGATGAAACAATAATAGAGTAAAATAATAAATATAATAAAAATAATAGAATAAAATAATGTAAATGTACTAATAACAATAATAGAGAAAAATAATAAATGTAATAAAAATATAGAGAAAAATAATAAATGTAATAACAATAATAGTGATAAATCCTAATGTAATGATAATAGAGTAAAACAATGAAAATGTAATCTATATATATAAAGGAACAGTCGTCATGTGAAGACTACCTGAAACAGAGAAACCTTACAACGCAGAAACACAAAACTTGCCAACAGAAATAGGCCTCAAGCAAGGTACGTTTGTAGCAAAGAAACTTCCCCCAAACCGAAAAGGCCCCCAAAACAACGAGTAAAAACCCTACATTTCCCAGCATCCTCCGCGGCTGCCAGCAAATGCCATTGGCCAACATCGGCCCACACAAAATGCAGAGAGGAAGAGTAACCATAGCAACGCTGGCAGGAGCCATCCAAGGCTAGGAAAGAATGCTGAGAGATTTCAGTTGTCAGTTGGTGTTTGAGGGTTAAACTGTCAAAACCAAACTCTATGAGGGAGCAATTCTCCAGCAATTCCTACCCACACAACACAACACAACTTCCAATCACAACCCATCCCACCAACCTTACGGGACCCCGTACACACAACACCTACCACCAGCACAAACAAAAACCATTCCTTCCTTCCACACAGACAGAAACTGACCCAAAAGACAAGCCATGCCTTCTAAAAATAACAGCATTGGACGACACACTCACAACGCTACATACATCAAACAAAAAAGGGCAGAACAAACGCCAGAACAGAAACATACTGCGCAGCGGAGACACAGACAACAGGTCACTGCACGACGCACAGCTCAGAACCAAATGCAAATAACTGCACGACAAGAAGAAGCGCGCAGCCAGGAACAACAAAGACGCAGAAATGCAACACAACAGCAGCACGCAAAGAGCGCAGAAACACGACGTCGCAACACAGAAAACAAACTTCAAAAACACCACAACCAATTCCACCGCCTAGCCTTCAGATACAACGCTGCAGAAGACTACAGCATGGTGCCAGAGGCCGACATTGGCACCCTAACGCACATCTGCACACACTGCAAAGCCCTGAAATATCCAGCAGAAACAACAGGAATGTGCTGCCTAGCCGGTAAAGTCTCTCTACCACCACTTGCCACTCCTCCACAACCACTACAGACTTTGCTGAGTGGAGACACTCCAGAATCAAAACACTTCCTCCGCTATATAAGACAATACAACTCATGCTTCCAGATGACATCATTTGGAGCACACATAGAAAGTGCGCAATTCATGCCTACATGACCCCACCAAGACCGTAAGTAACATCATTTCCAACCCTTACATACTCAGACTTTCTCGCATCTCCTAAATAGGGCACAGCAACGCGTGCCGGGTACAGCTAGTAATAGAGTAAAATAACAAATGTAATAAAATAATAGAATAAAATAATGTAAATGTACTGATAACAATAATAGAGAAAAATAAAAAATGTAATAAAACAATATAGAAAAATAATAAATGCAATAATAACAATAATGGAGATAAATAATAATGTAATAATAATAGAGTAAAATAATGTACATGTAATAATTATAATAGAGTAAAATAATAAATGTAATAGAAATAATACTAATAACAGAGTAAAATAATAAATAACCTTGACTCAAGTATAAGCCGAGGGGAGCTTTTTGAGCCTAAAGGGAGCTGAAAAACTAGGCATATACTTAAGTATATACAGTAAGTTAAGTTTATTATTATCATAATTGTCAATCACTCATGCCCAAGTAAGATGTCCTTCCAAGTGTAGGGTCTTGTGTATGTATACTGTATATACAGTCCTTCCTTCCTTCCTTCCCTTTTGTCTTTCCTTCCTTCTCTTTCCTCCCTCCCCTCCATCTTTCCCCCTCCCTCTAGTCCCTTCCACCCTTTCATCCTTCCTTCTTTCTCTCATTCCTCCCTCCCTCTTTCTCCTTCCATCCTTCCCTTTCGTCCTTCCTTC
This sequence comes from Anolis apletophallus, assembly GCA_030556195.1. Lineage (NCBI taxonomy): Eukaryota > Metazoa > Chordata > Lepidosauria > Squamata > Anolidae > Anolis > Anolis apletophallus. The sequence goes on from JARBWK010000004.1 coordinate 14,353,106, forward strand.
CATCTCTCATTCCTTCCTCCTTCCCTTCCTTCTTTTTCATTCCTTCCTCCATCCTTTTCTCCCTTCCTTACATCTTTCCCTTCCATCCTTCCTTCCCTTTCCCCCCTTACCCCCCTTACCCCCTCGCTCCCTCTTCCTTCCTTCCTTCCTTCCTTCCTTCCTTCCTTCCTTCCTTCCTTCCCTCCCACCCACCTATTTAACTAACTAACTAACTAACTAACTAAGCAGGGCGTGTGCAACTCGTCGAGTACTAAAGAGAAAGGAGGGTCTATTGGAGCGCCCCCTCCTGGCGGAGCTTTAGAACTGCACCTGAGAAGAGACGCCCTGTAACTAAAGCAGGAGGGGAGGGGGAGAGAACGAGGCGCTTCCTTATTTGGAACGCGGTTCTGATTGGCTCCCCGTTTGGCGCGCGCTGGAACGGAACGCCGAGGGTATAAAAGGAGCTGCGGAGGAGCGCGCGCGGCTCAGTCGCCAGAGCGCCTTTCAAGCCAACGGTCATGGAGACTGAGGCGCTGGGAGAGCGCTCCTCGCCCTCAGAGCCAGGGGAGGGGGAGGGGCAGGAAGGCCCTGGAGAGGATGAGGGAGGGCAACGTGATGAGGAGGGGGCCAGTGAGGGGAGTGAAAGTCAGGAAAGTGATGGAGACAGCAGCAGTGGGACCACTGAAGACGAGGGTTATGATGGAGAGGAGGAAGAGGAAGACAAGGGGGCCAGGTGTGAGTCCCTGTGGGTGAGGGCAAACGAACTGGAGCAGAAAATATTCTCACTGCAGGACCCCTCGAAGAAGAAGGTGAAGGCCTTGGTGAAGGAGGCACAATCTTTGAGCACGGATTACCATGATTTCAGTTATGACATGGAAGAAGCCCTCATGCTGTCTGTGGCTCACTTGTGGGCAGCCCTGTGCTTTACCTTATTGGAGGCAGTGCCTGCCCTTCGGGAAGCCTTGTGCCAATTCTCAGCAGTGGAGGCGTCTCTTTTGGAAGCCGAGTCTGGCTCCCTAGAGGGCTTCCTCCAGGCTGCCCGGAGCAAAGACACACTGGAGAAGCTGTCTGACATTTACTACTCATTGAATACTCTGCAGAATTACCTTCTGATGCCGATGGTCGCACTGAAGAAGGCGGATGCCATCAAAGGAGAAGTGGATTGCTGGTGCTCTGCACTGCTGCGTTTCCTACCCATGGAGAAGGCAAATACCCTGCAGGAGAAGGTGGGCGCTGTGCCGGGTATCTCTCCAGAGCAGGCAGGTGCATTGAAGTCGAAGATGGATGCCCTTCAGAAACAGATGGGTGCCCTGAAAGAGTTGACGGCCTTGCTGGCAGAGGCATCTAACCTTTACTGCAAATTGTGGACAGGCTGGAGAATAAAAGAGAACGCTTTCTGGGAGAAGACGCGTGATCTTGCCGTTACCCTGAAGGTTCACCTGCAAGCTCCCCCACAGGAAGGGGGTATTCTGTGGGGGCAAGTGGCAGAGTTTGAGGCCATCCTTCGTGACATCCTTGTGGAGAAACTGATGGTGCTGCTGGAAGAGAAACTGAATGTGTGTCTTAGGAAGTTGGGTGTGTTGCAGAATAAGCCATGGGAGCCCTTGGAGAAAGAGCTGGAATTCCTGAGGGAGAAATTGCAATCCCTGGCAGATTCATCTCATAGAGAGCTGCACGAGCTGCAAGAAGAGCTGGATGAACTACAAAAAGACCTAGATTACTTGCAGAGATGTACACATTTGCCATTTCCTGAAATCACGACAACTGTCCTGCAGAGGAAGATGAATATCCTGCACGAGAAGATGAATGCCCTGCACAAGGCGGATGCTCCCCTTGTGGTGAATGATGAAGAGAGGTAAGTGGACAGAATACCAGTCTTGTTTACAAGGTTAAATGTGTTGGGGAAATCTCCAAAATAGCAGTGCATCCAAAAATACAAACAGCAGCCTGGGGCCGGAGAGGCCGGATTCCCCCGAAGCCTGGGAGAGGGATCCCGGCCCTCCAGCAGTGCCCTGAGCTCCAGGAGACCGACGAAGACACTGCTGTCTCTTCCTCTCAGAGAGACAAACTTTGAGCAAAATGACGGCCATCCTTGAAGTCGCCAACGTAGAGACCACTAGCTTGAAGGCGGATGTCGCCGGGAAAGCTTCCTCCTAGCAACCCATCGGCCAGTCTCGACGTAGATGTGGCTGCAGAGCTGGGAGGAAGTGGAGGGGGCGCCAGCCACAGAGAGCCACATCCGGCAATGACCAGAGAGTTCTACAGTGGAAGGGGAGTGCAGAGCGGCAGCTCCGGCTGCCCAGAAGAGCAAGCGGGCCGAAACATGGGTGCCAGAAGCTGAACCAGAGGCGCATTTGAAACATAGTCAACCGACGTAAACTTCAGCACCGGCAGTTCGGGCCCAGAGTTTTCTGGGGTCTGATGGCCAGGAGCTGGAGTCGGACTGGAACTTTAAACTCTCCTAAAGGAGCCCAGTACGGAGCGGGCCTCTCAAATCGCCATGGTTGAGACCCCTCCTTGCCATCCGACTGGAGTCGCCACCCCCCCCCCTCCCATCACTTGGAGGTGTGGCCGCATTAAGGTTGCAGAATAAGCCCTTAAAACCAGACTTTAGGGCTGCTTGGTCCTTAACCTTAGCAAACAAACTAAGAACTAGTGTTAATATATAAAGTGATATATTCTGGGTGATATAACATCAAAAGCACTTATATTCAAGGTACACATTTAAAGTATCTCTCTAACATAGAGAATCAAACTCAGATGCATATACGTACACCATGCGGTATGAGACACGCTGGGATGGAACTTAATCCGCTATACAGTACAGTACCTCCTTAAAGTCCCTAACCTTACCTATGGCCCCTAAACTGACTATCGATCCCACCTGATATGCAACCTTTAGTTCACCTCCACTTTCTTGTATTTATATTTAAAGTTAGGTAATGTGTTGGTTTTATATGTGTACCCTGTGTTGGATTGTATTTATGCATACTATTGTAAACCGCTCCGAGCCTTAGGGGAGTGGCGGTCTATAAATGTGAAGCATAAATAAATAAATACTTAAGCAGTCAGCTCACAGCAAGCGGAAGGTGAAGTGTTGTGTGTGGCTGTAAAAGAATTCTTCAGCTTAGGATGCAGTGTTCAATCTTTCAAGTTTCAAAAGGTTTGTTCAAAAATAAATATAAGAACTAAATTTCTTATTTATTTATTTACAGTATTTATATTATGCCCTTTATTTATTTACAGTATTTCTATTCCGCCCTTCTACCCCCGCAGGGGACTCAGGGCGGATTACAATGCACATATACATGGCAAACATTTAATGCTATTTAGGCATACAACATATATAGACAGACACAGAGGCAGTTTAACATTCCAGCTTTCTGGCTTCATGAGGGTATGCTTGATTCCAGCCGCTTCACCATTCACTTGTGACACCGAGTACTTGATGGAGTGCTTCCTCATTCTTAGGCATGCTGCTGGAAGGTTTTATGGTGTTGTAAATTACTTAAGCATAAAGCAGTACCTAAATTTTCTACTAGACAGATGCAATTGTCTTTCGGGCTGCATAGGTCAACAGCAAGCTAGACTATTATTGGTCGAGAGCTCACTGACCCGGACTGGCTTAGAACTCATGACCTCTCGGTCAGTAGTGATTTAATGCAGCTGGCTAATAACTAGCTGCGCCACAGCCTGGTCCCGACAAAAAGAATTGGGTCTTAGCTTCTCTCCAACTCCATTACTTCTAAGTTTCAAAAACAAGGGGGAGGGGACTCCAAACATGACATTTTTTTCAATCACACAGTGTAGAGACAGGTCTGATTGCAGAAGTAGGACGGCATGGTCTTAAAGGCATGCAACCTAAGGAATATCCATTCTAAATCCCCAATCAAGATAGGAAGAGAAAGAGAGAGGGAGATGACAAATAGACACATGTCAATAGACGTGTCAGTAGACAATAGAGAGGAGCAGGGAGGGGATTCCCTCTGCCTAGTCTAATGCTCTCTAGTTGTTCCTGACTGAGGACTGCAGACTTGAGCAGTATGAGGTTGACTTCCAACAAAATGAAGTACTCATATCTGATAATAACAGTTTCCTGTTTCAGATATGATGAAGTGCTCCATTGTCTTGTTGCGATTTCATATTCCAATTTCTGAGGTTGGATCTACACTACCATATAATACAAATTATCAAAGCGGATACTCCATATTATCTGTGTTGAATTGGATTATATGTCTACACTGCCATATCCAGTTCAAAGCAGATAATCTAGATTTTATATGGCAGTGTAGATGGAGCCTGAAAAAGCTCCGATTTTGTCAAGTTTTTTTTATTTCTCCAAAAGCAAAATTGAAGCTGAATGTCACTGCGTTGTTGAAGGCTTTCATGGCCGGAATCACTGGGTTGTTGTGAGTTTTCCAGGCTGTATGGCCATGTTCGATAAGCATTCTCTCCTGACGTTTTGCCCACATCTATGGCAGGCATCATCAGAGGTCTCCTTCACCAATCCACGGCATCAGAAGGAATGAGCAGCCAACTTTGCAGAGCCCTTGCATTCAGCCTCCTGGTGTTACATCAATGGCAGCAACCACAGGGAAAGTCCAGCCTTTGCAACTGCCCAGTAAGCCTAGAACTAAGGGTTGGACAAATTGATGCATTGACCTGCGTGTTGCTTTTTGTACTTATGGTGCACTAGGCAGCCCTTTCCCACTTTTTGCAGGGTCATGTTGATACTGGTAAGGGGAAGCCCATGAGGTGGAAGGCAGGCCAAGGGTTGCAGCTCCGAGTGAGCAATTTGTTTATAATTTGCGGAAGGGGACTCAGGGCAGTCCACAGTGTTGGCAACAATTCAATGCATTCTGGGGTTTCCCCCCTGAGGCCAGACTTCCCCTCCCATACTCCTTTTCCCTTTCCACAAATCCTCACATGGACAGGCCATTGGATTGGAACTCAGCATTTCTTCAGCTCTTCTTGCAGAGGGATTGTTTTATTCTGGAAAAGTGTTTGCCAGGCTTGGGTCTTGCTGGTCTTTTGGGCTTGGGGAATCCCTGATTTTTTAGTGGCTCTCAGGTCAGGGTCTTGATGTGTTTTGCAGGAGGGAGTTCTACATCCACTGGAAGCATCCAGATGCTTGATACAGTCCAGATGAAAAACAGGGACCCAGGATGCCTTATTCAGCCTGTCCAGAGGAGTAACGCTGGCTCAGTTTCTATGGTTTGTATCTTAACCATTTAAGGCTCAGCTGTTAATGTATTCTGTAGAAACAGGCAATTGCCTTAGGTGCTTCCCAGGATTCCTGCCTTTACTGCTAAGAGATCTGGGCTCATTTTCTGGAGCGATACCCCACAAAATGACAGCCCCAGGAGGGAGCTCCCAGTTTTCCAGACTCTGATGGATGTAAACTTTTGTGGCTTGTAGTTGTTGTTCGGATTGACTGTTGTGAGTGGTGACTCATTTGAGATTTGTTGGGAGTGCCCACAAACATGAGTGGGTCAAATGAACACAAGCAATAATAGAAAGCCAAGAGTTATAAACATAGGTGATCTTTCGAAGGTGGCGAAAAGCCTTTGTACAGGTAAGAAATATTGCATAACTCAATATTATGTGGCCCTCCACATTTGCTTGTGTTTCAACTCCCTACCATTGGCTGTTATATTACTGCTTATGGGATTTATCATTGCAGTAAAAATTGTAATCAGAAGGGCTGTTATTTTCTGATTTTTTTATGGTGTCGTAAAATACCTCCCCCCGCTTAGTGGTACCTAATTTATCTAATTACAGCTAAGCTGTTTTCGAACTGCTTAGGTAAACGGTGAGCAGGGCTCACAGTCAGGTGCTCATGCCAACCTGGGGCTTTGAACTGGCAACCTTTCAGTTGGTAGATCTAATAATTGGTGGTGATTTACCAGCTGTACTAAAGCCCATGCAAGTTCTGGCCTGCATTATGGCCCAGCAAGTGTCCTCTGAGCCCCCCTGGCAGTCCAGTTACACTGTCTGGCACCGCCAGACATGGGCTTGATTTCCACCCCATTTCTGCCAACTAGAATTCCGCCCCAAAACAGAATGGATTTCATAGTGGAAACTCCACAATGATTTCAGTTGGGTAATGAAGATAATGTTTGTCAACTTTAATCCTGATCCATCAAGCCATGTGGGAGACTTTGTCCTGGAACGGAACACCCACGATAAGTGAGGGAACACTGTACATACTTCAACATTTACATATATAAATTTGTATGTTTTATGGGTGGTGTAATGATGTCGATTATTTGTGTGTAAATGTTGTGTGACATATGTTAAATGTATGTTGTTTTGTGTAGTTCGGGGGAATATTCTATGGATTGTTGCTGTGGGTGAAACAGAGGGGAGGCTTGGCAGAAGCTTTGAAGAGCTGTCGCCATAGTAACCAGGGCTAGAAGCTTTTAGAATGTTCAAGGTTTGAATTTTACAGTTGGTAAAGAGCGGTTGGAAGCCAACTGCCACATGAGAGGGGGAGGAGTTCTGTTTTGAGTTAGTTGGTCCTAAGGACTGTAAGAGAACAGTTCAGTATTTTAGTTGGTCTAAGGTCTGCAAGAGAGCAGTCCAGTTGTATGGGTGTAGAGACCCTAGTTAAAGTTGGAAGAGTCCAGGGGTTTATGGAGGTTTAGTGGAAACCCTATAATATATCCCCATTGTGTTTTGTGTAACAGAATAAGTTTGTGCCTCTGAGGAAGTATAAAACCAACCAAGATTTGTACCCATTTGTGTCATAATAAATTATTTGCATCTTAAAAGAAAAACACCTCTCCTAATTCTTTTATTGGTGGTGGCCCTCAAGGTCAGTGGTCAGACCGATAAATGGTGGCAGCGTGGTCAAGTGGTCACTGAGAAATTTAAAATCTCTGCAGTTCAATGGTTAATGGGGGAGATAGTCTACCCTGCCAAAGACGGAAGTTGCTGAGGTAACTTCGAGGTCCCCTTGCATTGAGGGTCAGCAGTTTGGATATAGAAAGATTGTCCAGTCTGAGGCCGGTCAACAAGGGGTTGTCACAGGTGGCCAAAGCTTTTTGAAATAAAAAGAACAGGTGGATAGAAGCAGTCAGGAATTGATAGCATTATGTTGGGTCCTGTGTTGAAGTTAGGAAGGTATCTTTAACTTTTCCTAATCAGTTTTTGAATGCCACTATTTGCACTTTTTTTTCAGAAGGAACATGTTCCAGGTTCTGTTGTCACCAACTCACTGAATATGATAAGACCTCAAAATAGCCGGCTGTCTCGTTCTTCATCAGCCATCTGTTCCTTGCTATGAGTTTTCTGCATGCACTGTGGTTGGCATAACCCCAAATTCCATTGGGAGTGGCACCTTTTCTGCCCACCCTCCAGGATTCCAGCCTACACCATTTCCTGATACTCTGCAGGGGCAAAGCACATCTTTAGGAGAAGCATCAAGTGGCAGCACCAGCTCAAATCCTATCTAAACAGCTCTATAGGTAATAAGCCTGAGTATAATTTCAGATCAAAATCAGAAGTCATATCAAATTCCTAATTTTGTGAATACGCACTGATTTCCGAGGCATGCAGGAAAAGAGTGTGTCTGTGTGTTGGGGGGGAGAGAGATTTAGAAATTGAATCACATACCCATTTTTTCATAAATGTTCTGTAAAGTTCAGATGTCTCCCAAAGGACAGTTTAATTTTTAGTATAACTCATTAAGCAACTTTGGAAAAGCCAAGAGAACATGAAGTGCCTTGCTGTAAATTACATTTCCCGAAATGTATTTATTTATTTACGTCATTTATATTCCTCCCTTCTCACCCCGCAGGGGACTCTGGGCGGATGACAATGCACATATACAGGCAAACATTCAATGCCATTGACATATAACATATATAGAAATGAGGGCTGAAGGACCCAAAGGATAGCTGGATGGACCAGTTGCCATTTAGAGTTAGTCTAATATTAAATAGAATTATTGAATCTACAAAGTAAGCAAGCATTAAGTATTTTTGGGAAAGCCAAGATAACATAAAGTGCTTTAAAACCCTTTTAAACTTTGGAGTTTTGCCCCATCATCGCCATAAGGATAGTGGGACTTCATTTAATGGGTGGGAGACTCAGCCATATTCAGTGTAGTTTAGAAAGGTGAGGCCCCCATTGGCAGAGAATGTAAAAGGCACTGCCATAAACTACATTTCCCAGAATGTAATTGCTCAGGATCCAAATGAGGGCTCACTATTAGAGGGAGTAACCAGAGAAAGTCAGAAATTTTAGAGATAATATTACTAAAAAGAGCAGAGAATAGAGGGGGGGGAAAGGGGGGGGGACCAACTTCCAGGTCCTTCCAGGCTGAGGGTTTATTGCAGCCTCATCAACCTGATTGCTTCCATCCCCACATGCACATCTTCTCCCAAACAAAGCTCTTCAAGAGTGGACTAAACAAGGCAATGTTTTATACACCTTTGAGAGAAAACAATGCACACTTTTCAAATGGTAAGTGTGGAATGGAAAATCAGAGCCCAGTAAATGAATGTACAGCAGCCCTGTACTTTGTGGGGGTTAGGGGCACAGAACCTCTATGAAAGAAGGAAAACATTATTATTATTTCCAACATTTCTACCCCGCTCTTCTCAACCCCCGAAAAGCGGCCTAACAAAGGCAACAATTTGATGCCAAAACACAGTATAAATACAATATAAAACCAAAAACATTGAGCATTAAAATACAATTAACATTAATACATCATATACATTCACTTAAGTTAAAAACAGTGTTCCGTCCATAATAGGAGCATTGACTATGTGCTATGCTGAAGGACTTAAGTCCGCTGACCCCAAACAGGAGGACTTGATGAGGATGAAAGACAAGTAACCACCCAAAGTCTTGGCCAACTTAAACTGCTGTCAGGAATTACAAAAGTCCATATCACAAAGGCAAGCTAGGAATATTTTGTTGGTATTTGGAACTGGGGCCATTATAAACAGGGACGGCCGGGGGCATTCGTATTGTGCTGCTGGCGGGAAGGCTTCCGCCGCTTGCATTTCCCTTCAACAAAATCCCCAACTGCACCATCTTCTTCCAAATGAGGGAATCTTGAGCTCAGCTCTTTCAAGAGGTGACTAAACAAGGCAGTGGGCTGCAAGGAACAACTTGTGATGGTTTTGTCCGAAGCATTTACTTTGAAAAAATTAGTGATCACAGCAGGCTGATCACCTCCAAAAATGTGGTCCACTGAACATATGAAGTCTGTTCTGAACTGGGGAAGTCACCTCTCCCTGTATTTGATTATTTGTTGCATGGCGGGCCACCGCCCCCGGGTCCACCACCTCCATGTGCGGGAAACAGGTTGCGACTACGCATTCTGTAGTCAAAGGTCTGCCCAATCAACTTTTGATAGCTCACTTTGTGCGTGCCACAGTCCTTCCGTTCTGTGATTGTGTTGCTTATTAGATTTGATTATTTGATGTTTTAATCACCCCAACGATTCCCCCGGCACTGGCCGCTAGCCCGCCCTGTGCATCGTGGGCCACGCAGGACACCCACTGGGCAGCCAAGCAGTTAGAGCTCTGCAGAAGATGAGGAACAATATCGATCCATCAACTCTGCTGTCAGGAGGACCTCCCCCCCAAACAAGGGACTTCCCCTCCCTCACCCACACATCTGTCTTTAATTGTTCTATGAGTGTTCTTTGCTAAAGGATCCAAAACGGAAAAGGTTCAGTGCATCCAATGACTTTTCATTCAGACACGGTGGGGTCAGTGTTATGCATTTAATGGGGAAAGGGAATAGGGGATGAGGTAGATTGTTGCATGAGTTCCCAGCATTGCACCGCTCCTTGGCATCAAAGCAGTGACTCCAGAAGTTGAGGACCAAATAATGTGATACTGCTGAAGACTTTCATTCCCCCGATCCAAAAGAAGGATCGTGATCTTGCCTTGTTTTATAAGGGACCAAAGTCTTGATCAAACCTAAGGATACACCAGTAGGAGAAGTGGCGTACCTATCAACCCACCACGCAGGGCTGCCAAACGGAACAAAAGAGGTAACAAAGCAGTGGTGCTGTTTGAATGGAAAACATTTATTGATTACAAAGAGTGATCTATGGGAGGTTGGGGGTGTCAAAATCAAACTCTGGAAAGCCCAAAATGGGCAGGTTGGCCTTCAGGAAGACCAGCTTTTCAACCGCAAGCGTGTCCAGCGAGCTCCGTTGAAGGGTTGAGACATTTATTCGATTTTATACCACCACTCCCAAAGGCTCGGGGCGGTTTACAAGGAAGAATAAACAATACAGAATAAAACAGTGGGTTAAAACTCAACAATTATCAAAAGCTTGCCTGAAAAGGTGGGTTTTGCATGCTCTACGAAAAGAGTTCAGATCTCGAAGAGCCCGCATCTCAGACGGCAGGGAGTTTCACAGGACTGGACCTATGATGGAGAATGCCCTCCGCCGGGTTGCTGTTAAGTGAAAGGATCTGACACTAGGAATAACAAGAAGATTCAAATCTTCCGACCGTAGTGACCTCGGGGAATTGTAAGGGAGTAGGTGATCCCTCAGGTACACTGGCCCCAGACCATGCAAGGCCTTAAAAGTAAGAACTAACACCTTGAAAGTGATCCGGAATTCAATAGGCAACCAGTGCAGGTCTCGCAGAATAGGTGTTACATGGCAACTCGCAGGCTTCCCTGCGAGGGGCCGGGCTGTGGCATTCTGCACTAGCTTAAGTGCAGAACCTCTCTTAAAACTACGCAAAAGGGGAGGGGGGGGGTTCTTACTGGAACACTGGAAAGGCTGGGGAGATGGGTGTGGAGATACAAAGGAGAGCTGGTGTACTGCAGATAATATCAATGAAACCAAATAATACCGGATTATATATATAATATTTTGATCAGTTCTCTATATCAGTCATTGTCAACCGGTGTGACGCGGCACACCAGTGTGCCGTGCGAGAGCACGTGGTGTGCCGCGAAAACGTCTCCTCCCCCCGCCTTTCTTCCCCCTCCTGCGGCTGCTGCTTGGAGGAGGAGGCCAAGCGGGCGGAGGCGGATCCGGGCCTACCGGGTGAGGCAGGCTCTGAGGTCTTGTGTGTGTGTGTGTGAGAGGAGAGGGTTGGAGGAGCGGGAGGGCGCCGGGCTGGGGGAGACTTTTCCGCCTGGCCCCCGTGCCCTTCCGAAGTCGGAAGGACACGAGCCGGGGAAAAAGCTTCCCCGTGAGCCATCGAGGCCTGCGGGAGGCATCTCCACCTGTCCCTGCGCCCTTCCCAAATTGGGGACGGGTGAGGGGCCAGGAGGTGCACTTCCCCAAGGCAGCAAGGTCCTCGCTGCCTCAGGGAGGCATCTCCACCTGTCCCCGCGCCCTTCCCAAATTGGGGACGGGTGAGGGGGCCAGGAGGTGCACTTCCCCAAGGCAGCAAGGTCCTCGCTGCCTCAGGGAGGTGTCTCCGCCTGTCCCCCGCGCCCTTCCCAAATTGGGGACAGGTGAGGGGGCCAGGAGGTGCACTTCCCCAAGGCAGCAAGGTCCTCGCTGCCTCAGGGAGGCGTCTCCGCCTGTCCCCCGCACCCTTTCCAAATTGGGGACGGGTGAGGGGGGCCAGGAGGTGCACTTCCCCAAGGCAGCAAGGTCCTCGCTGCCTCAGGGAGGCGTCTCCGCCTGTCCCCCGCACCCTTCCCAAATTGGGGACGGGTGAGGGGGCCAGGAGGTGCACTTCCCCCAGGCAGCAAGGACCTCGCTGCCTCAGGGAGGCGTCTCCACCTGTCCCCCGCACCCTTCCCAAATTGGGGACGGGCGAGGGGGCCAGGAGGAGCGCTTCCCCCAGGCAGCGACTTTGAAGTTGCAAGGCCATTAAATGCTAATCAACATGGCCATTTGAAACATTCGCACTTGCCTAAAGCCGGCAAGAGTTCTTTCTTCCACCCTGGACATTATTCCACAGATATATACACGTCACTTGCCTAGTTTCTAACAGCTCACCACCTCTGAGGATGCCTGTCATAGATGTGACTGAAACGTCAGGAGAGAATGCTTCTGGAACATGGCCATACAGCCTGAAAACCTCACAGCAACCTGGTGATTCTGGCCATGAAAGCCTTTAGCAAAAGCTCTTTGATTTCTGCCAGGATATCTATGTTGTGTTCATTGAAACAGGCCCAGGTTTCACACCGACTGTATACTTTAAAAAACATATTAACTATATGTATTACTGTGTTAGAGTGTCATATTGTTTCATTTTGGTTGGTGGTGTGCCCCGGGATTTTTTAATTGTCAAAAGTGTGCCTCGGCTCAAAAAAGGTTGAGAAACACTGCTCTATATAGAAATCTATCCAGCTTACAGTATATATCTGAGGCAACGCTGCGGTATTTCTTATCAGTTGATCAACACAGAGAAATACAAAGAAAACAAATACATTTCAAACCTGAGGGTGATCCGGATTGGATAGATTCTGTAGTCCATGTAAAGCTAATTAGCCAACATAGTTCTATTGTATTCCCAGTGGTCGTCAGTCTACGTGAGGTGTCCCAATGTTTGTTTGGTGTGCAGACTGTAGGCGTTCAAAAAACAAGTTCAAGACATCATGGAGGCACCCCCGATCAAAGCATTGGCACCTCTTAGACTACATAATCACACGTGCCAGAGACCACCATGATGTGCTTCTCAGAAGAGCCATGATAGGTGCTGACGACTGCTGGACAGACCACAGGCTAATTCGATCCACGATGGCTATCCTGATCTCCCCAAAGCGCAGACTCCGAGGAAGAAAGTCAAGGCGCAAAATGAACACCCAAGCTCTTCAGAAGCCCTCCAAACGAGCCCTTCTCCAAACAGCACTCAAGGACCATCTACCCATAGAACACCCTGAAAATGTTGAAGAACATTGGAACAAACTGAAGACCTCCATCATCACAGCCTGTGAAGAAACTATTGAATATCAAACCAAGAAACATCAAGATTGGTTTGACAAAAATGACAATGAGATCCAACAGCTAATTGACAAGAAAAGGAAAGCCTTCCAAATATTGCAGAGAGACGTCAACTGTGCTGCTAAGAAAAAGATCTACGCCAGTGTAAAAGTTGAGGTCCAAAAAGTACAAGAGAACTCAAGAACATCTGGTGGACAATGAAGGCTGAAGAAAACCAACACGTGGCAGATACCCATGATGCTCAAGGATTTTTCAAAGCCACAAAAGGTCATCTATGGACCAAGAAACCATGGCATACAGCCTCTGCTCATCAGATGGAACCAAACTTCTGAAGGACCAAAACTCAATTGCACTACGTTGGAAAGAACACTACCAAAGCCTCCTGAATCGCAGCTCCAATGTGGCCAAAGAGGTTCTCTCACAAATCCCACAACAACAAACCAGGGATGAGCTTGCAGCACCGACTAGTTTGGAAGAAGTCAGCAATGCCATCAGCCAACAAAGAATAACAAAGCCAGCGAACCTGATGGGATCCCTCCTGAAATCTTTAAAGAGGGAGGACCTGAGCTGACACAACAACTCCACCAGCTCATAGAAAGTGTGGGTGACTGAGAAAATCCCAGCAGATTTCAAGGTGCCACCATCATCACCCTCTTCAAAAAAAGGTGAAAGAGCAGACTGAGGAAACTATCGAGGTATCTCCCTTCTAACCTCCGCTGGGAAAATCCTCACAAGAATCCTTGCAAACCGCCTTCTACCCCTCTCGGAAGACACCCTCCCGGAATTCCAGAACCGCTTCGGCCCCTCCAGAAGAACAGTGAATATGACCTTCACTGCACAACAGCTCCAAGAAAAATGCAGGGAACAAAATCAACCTCTGTACATGGCATTCATTGATGTTGCAAAGGCATTCAGCATGGTGAATCGCAGTGCTCTCTCATCCTCCAAAAAATCAGATGCCCTAACAAATTTGTGAACATCCTGCGGCTCCTCCATGATGACAACGGTCTTGCACAGCAATGGCTCCCAAGTGACTCATTTAAGGTGGAATCAGGTGTCAATCAGGGATGTGTTATTGCCCCAACTTTATTTTCCATCGTCATCACTATGATACTTCACCTTGTTGATGGGAAGCTTCCCACCAGAGTTGAAATCATCTATCGGACTGATGGCAAGCTATGTAGCTTCAGCAGACTGAAAGCCAAAACCAAGGTTACAACATCTGTTATAGAACTCCAGTATGCTGATGACAATGTCGTCTGTGCGCATTCAGAAGAAAGCTACTCTAAACACCTTCGCAGAAGCATATGAGAAGCTTGGCCTGTCATTGAACATCGAGAAAACCAAAGTGCTCTTCCAGCAGTCACCAGCCAATCTCTCTGCAATGCCAGAAATACAGCTTAATGGTGTAACATTAGAAAATGTTGACCATTTCCGCAGCCTTGGCAGCCACCTCTCCACAAAAGTAAACATTGACACTGAAATTCAACACCGCCTGAGCTCTGTGAGTGCAGCATTTTTCTGAATGAAGCAGAGAGTGTTTGAAGACCGGGACATCCGTAGGGATACTAAGGTGCTTGTTTATAAAGCTATTGTCCTCCCAACCCTGCTATATGCCTGCAAGACATGGACGTCACATGCAACTCCTGGAACAATTCCATCCGCGCTGCCTCCAGAAAATCCTGCAAATCTCTTGGGAAGACAAGCGGACAAATGTCAGCATGCTGGAAGAAGCAAATACCACCAGCATTGAAGCGATGGTCCTCCGTCATCAACTCCGCTGGACCAATCATGTTGTCCGAATGCCCGACCACCGTCTCCCGAAGCAGTTGCTCTACTCCGAACTCAAGAACAGAAAACGGAATGTTGGCGGGCAGGAAAAGAGATTTAAAGATGTGCTCAAAGCCAACCTTTAAAACTCTGGCATAGACACTGAGAACTGGGAAGCCCTGCTCTTGAGCGCTCCAGCTGAAGGTCAGCTGTGACCAGCAGTGCTGCAGAATTTGAAGAGGCACGAATGGAGGGCAAAAGAGAGAAACGTGCCAAGAGAAAGGCGCGTCAAGCCAACCCTGACCGAGACCGCCTTCCACCTGGAAACCAATGCCCTCACTGCACGAGAAGATGCAGATCAAGAATAGGGCTCCACAACCACCTACGGACCCACCAGAACACTGGACTTGGAAGACTATCCTACTCGATCAACGAGGGATCACCTAAGGTAAGTTCCAACAGACCTTTCAACCTCTGAGGATGCTTGCCATAGATGTGGACGAAAATTTAGGAGAGAATGCTTCTGGAACATGGCCATACAGCCCAAAAAACTCACAGCAACCCTATACTGTGACTTTAGATTTTTCAATAGCATATACAACCTGTAGAATCATTTCTGTATCTGTATCAACAAAAGCCCCATAGCGTTTATTTGGAACCAGGATTTTCTTACTATATTGCAGTTGTCATGATTAAAACTAAGAAGTATATTGCAGCCCTAAACAAGTGAAATTAGATTCATCAACTTGTTTATGTACATAAATTTATTCAGAGAATGAACAAATGACAGAATGTCCCCTGGATGATGATCAATATGATCCTCAGGATAAATAAATATAAATATATCCCTTCAAAGGTGATTCAAGGAAGACTTGAATAAGCAGTCTCACTTTTCGTCAGATGTGGCATTTAAATGTCTTGGTAGAGAAGGTCATACTTGGGAATATTCTTTGGATCAATTGGACTTCGTACAATGAGTTTTCCACGCATTGCTCCACGGTAAATCACCTCAATCAGATCTATGAAATCTTGTTTTGTTTTGAAACTTCCCACAAATTTTGTGTGATCTGGAGATCTAAGTAGGAAAGAAAAAAGCACATGTAAATAAAAGCAAGAATAATTTGGAGCGTACATTTTGAATATTTATGGTTTGAAATCAGAACTTTAAATTCATCTATTAGTCTTTTAAGGAAAACATGGTGAAAATCTGGACATCACAATAAATCAACAGGTAATTTGAAAGCACATAGCCACACATATATTTAGGATTGAAGATAAGGTTTCCTGGCATTTTGAAGTACATGCAATTTAAATGTGTTCCTACAGAATACTCCAGCATTTATTTATTTACGATACTTCTATCCTGCCTTTCTCAGCCTGAAACCATTGAAATTCACAATGATATGAGGTCTAAAATGAATGAATTACACAAATATTTCCTGCTGTAACAATTTGGAAGTGCAGAGCAATGTGCAGAGAGAATCATAATATGCAGATAGTTAAGGAACTGACACATCGCTTGATCACTGGCACAATTTTAGCATCATAAATTATCTCTCTCACGAGTAATTATATTACACATGGATTACATACAAGCCAACTTACCCATAATCAACTTTCATGTGCTGCCCATTGAAAAAGAAGACTGTTGACGGAATATAGCTGATGTCAAAATATTGTGTGTATACTGGTACTTTGTTCACATCCACCAAATAAATTGTGGCCATTTTGCTTAAGTCATGAGATGTCTTTGCAAGCTGTAGACAAGGAAAAATGGGTGCTACGTGACTGAAGAGGATAAGAAAGAAAGTCTCAAATGACAACCCTTTATTTATTTTAAAAGGTAAAGTGATTCCAGCCATGAAAGCCTTCACACATATGCAGAAATATGTGTGATCCTGGATTCATCGCTGAGCCTGGAATCCCAGGTTTCGGCGGTGGCCAGGGGAGCTTTTTCAGTTAAGACTTGTGCGCCAGCTGCGCCCGTACCTTGGGAAGCCTAATCTGGCCACAGTCGTCCACGCTCTGGTCACATCCCGAATAGATTACTGCAATGCACTCTACGTGGGGCTGCCTTTGAAGATGGTTCAAACTTCAATTAGTCCAACTGGCGGCAGCCAGATTACTAACTGGAGCTACATACAGGGAGCATACCACCTCCCTGCTGGGTCAGCTCCACTGGCTGCCTGTCCATCTCCGAGCCCAATTCAAAGTGCTGGTTTTGATCTATAAAGCTCTATACAGTTCTGGCCCAGCTTACTTGTCCGAACGCATCTGCCTCTACGTCCCACCTCGTAACCTAAGATCATCCGGGAAGGCCCTGCTCTCGCTCCCGCCAGCATCTCAACTGCGGCTGGTGGGGATGAGAGAAAGGGCCTTCTTGGCTGTGGCTCCCCGCCTGTGGAATGCGTTTCCAAGTGAAGTACGATCAACCCCATCCCTTCCAAACAGTTTCTCTGTGGTTTCAACACAAAGTATATCCAAATAGTTAGTAGTATATAAGCAATGTCCAAATAATCCTCCGTTGATAACACACTGGACTCACTGTAACCCGTTCACGTTTGCGAGTGTTTGGTGGCAGAGGATTATTTGGACATTGCTTATATACTACCAACTATTTGGATATATTTTGTGTTGAAACCACAGAGAAACTGTTTGGAAGAATTTAGATACAAAAGACTTTATTTCTCTGGATAAATGGACATTTAAACGAGTAATTCAGATTTTTCTCACTGTACCGGTTTACCGTGTGTATTGATGAATTGTAAAATTTATTTATTTATATTCCGCTCCTCTCACCCCGGAGGGGGCTCGGAGCGGATTACAGTACACATACTTTGCAGACAATCCCTGCAGTTCAACATGACATATAAACATGTGACATTTATCACAATACAGAACAGTACATACATTTGACATTTTTAGACAAACAGAGGCAAACTTTCTGGCAACCAGGGGGGAGCTGACGCATTCCTCCTCACTCTCAGCGTTTCCTTCCAGCATAGCTTTGTTGTTTCTTCCGCATTCCTCAGCAATTCTTTATTATGGCATCATAAATCAGTCTAAATTTGCCTCCCCCTTTAATGTGGTACCTTTATCTCCTACTTGACAGATGTAACTGTCTTTCGGGCTGCAAAGGTTGGCAGCAGGCTACACTTAAGGTCGAGAACCCACCTCGACCCGGGCAGGCCTCGAACTCATGACCTACTGGTCAGAGAGATTAATGCAGCTGAAACTTTGAAAAATTAATGATGCTGATGTTTGTTATTGAGACAATTACAAGTTAATGTGAGTCACACCTCACGGGGAGTGTTTGTTATGTGATATGTTAGGAGGGCATTCTCCGTCATTGCACCCACGTTGTAGAATGCCCTCCCCGCTGAAACACGCGCCATCAAGGACTTGCTTCCTTTTAGACGAGCTTGCAAGACCTACTTATTCCAGCAGGCCTTTGACCTGTAGGTTTTGCCTGTTGCATAGCCCACCACGCTAGAATCCATTACCTGTGGTGTTGTGTCTACACACCAGGTTTTTAACCTCGCTGTTGTCATATTGTGTTTTATTGCCGTGTTTTAAATTGTTAATATGTTGTTTTATTCCGTTTTATCCGGCGCTTGTGAGCCGCCCCGAGCCTCCCTGGAGTGGCGGCATAGAAGCCCAATAATAAATAAATAAATAAAATGTTAGTACTATTTTGATATTACGGTTTTGGGTTTATAGACATATTATACATTGGCATAGACATTCACTGCTCTCCTTTTGTTTGTTTATGTGTTGAACTAGCAGCTTCCCTG
This sequence comes from Anolis apletophallus, assembly GCA_030556195.1. Taxonomy (NCBI): domain Eukaryota; kingdom Metazoa; phylum Chordata; class Lepidosauria; order Squamata; family Anolidae; genus Anolis; species Anolis apletophallus. Next base: position 14,371,541 of record JARBWK010000004.1, read on the forward strand.
TTGTGGTAGTGTTTCAGATCCCTTGACAGACTTCTTTCTCTCAATTATGTCTCTCAAGTGCCACAAGATCCTTTTGCAAATGGCACCTATAGGGCCTGGCATGAAAGGGAGTCCTATAGTATCTTTATTTCACTGCCATACAATCCAGTTTCTGTATACAGATTAACTGCATGGAACTGGTTTTATATGACAGTGCAGACCCATACAATCCACTTCAAAGCAGCTGGAGAGGAACTGGATGACATGGCAGTATAGATCCAGCCCAAGCCTGGGCAAATTTAGGCCTTTCAGGTGTTTTGGACTTCAACTCCCACAATTCCTTTGGAAGGGGCCTGAGGCTGTGAGGAAATGTGGGAGTTGAAGTGCAAAACAACGGAAAGGCCGTAGGTTTCCCCGGCTTGGGCTGGATCTATACTGCCATGTCATCCCTTCCTTTGGAAGGGGCCTGAGGCTGTGAGGAATTGTGGAGATGAAGTCCAAAACACCTGAAAAAGGCCCAATCTATACTGCCATGTCATCCCTTCCTTTGGAAGGGGCCTGAGGCTGTGAGGAATTGTGGGAGTTGAAGTCCAAAACACCTGAAAGGCCTAAGTTTGCCCAGGCTTGGGCTGGATCTATACTGCCATGTCATCCCTTCCTTTGGAAGGGGCCTGAGGCTGTGAGGAATTGTGGGAGTTGAAGTCCAAAACACCTGAAAGGCCTAAGTTTGCCCAGGCTTGGGCTGGATCTATACTGCCATGCCATCCCTTCCTTTGGAAGGGGCCTGAGGCTGTGAGGAATTGTGGGAGTTGAAGTCCAAAACACCTGAAAGGCCTAAGCTTGCCCAGGCTTGGGCTGGATCTATACTGCCATGTCATCCCTTCCTTTGGAAGGGGGCTGAGGCTGTGAGGAATTGTGGGAGTTGAAGTCCAAAACACCTGAAAGGCCTAAGCTTGCCCAGGCTTGGGCTGGATCTATACTGCCATGTCATCCCTTCCTTTGGAAGGGGGCTGAGGCTGTGAGGAATTGTGGGAGTTGAAGTCCAAAACACCGGAAAGGCCTAAGCCATTGCCCAGGCTTGGGCTGGATCCAAAACACCTATACTGCCATGCCATCCCTCCCTTCCTTTGGAAGGGGGCTGAGGCTCTGAGGAATTGTGGGAGTTGAAGTCCAAAACACCTGAAAGGCCTAAGCTTGCCCAGGCTTGGGCTGGATCTATACTGCCATGCCATCCCTTCCTTTGGAAGGGGCCTGAGGCTGTGAGGAATTGTGGGAGTTGAAGTCCAAAACACCTGAAAGGCCTAAGTTTGCCCAGGTCTGATCCAGCCTGAGGGAAGTGCCTCGTCCTCCTGTGCCAAGAAACCAGAGCTGCTCACGGTCTCATCCAGCTGCATGCAGACGAGGTCGTCGTCCTTGCCGAAGCGAAGGACCAGGACTTTCTCCGCCACGGCTTTGATGGCCCCATCGACCTCCTTCTTGCTGGCCAGCTTGGGGAGGAAGAAGCTCATGGCGCGGGAAACCAAACAGGGAAGGCGCCCAATGAGCTTGTGCGCGTGCGCCTACAATCTTTTCCCGGGAAGAAGCCGATTGGTGCCTTCTGATTGGCTAGGAGTCTGACCACTTTCCCTTCGCCTGTTAACGGAAGAAGCTAGCAACGTTCTGACTTCCGGGGGAAAGGCGATTACTGGAGGGCCAGGCATGTGTCGAGCCCGCGCGGCCGCAGATCCAGAGGTGAGTCTATATTTAGGGGAATCAGGTACCTTACGCCCTTTGTATCCGCTGGGCTTGATTTTTTTGTGTCTTCATTATATATACCAGTGTTTCCCAACCTTTTTTGAGCCACGGCATACCTTTTACATTTGCAAAATCCTGGGGCACACCACCAACCAAAATGACACTCTTAACACAGTAATACATATAGTTAATATGTTTTAAAATGTATTTCTACATCCGTGTGAAACCTGGGCCTGTTTCGATGAACACAACATAGATATCCTGGCAGGAATGGCAGAAAGACACAAACTTCCCACACTGAACTCCCATAACCAAGAGAAAATGCTACAACTCCAAAACTCATTGGCCTTGAGTTTTGGAGTTGTAGTTCACCTATATCCAGAGAGCACTGTTGACTGAAACAATGTTGAATCAGGACCAAACTTGACATGAATACTCAATATGCCCAAATATGATCACAGATGGAGTTCAGGGGAAATAGACCTTGGCATTTGGGAGTTGTAGTTGCTGGGATTTATAGTTCCCCTACAATCAAAGAGCATTCTGAACCCCACCAATGATAGAACTGGGCCAAACTTCCCACACAGAACCCCCAGGAGGCAAGAAGGAGGTCTCTACTTGGGGAAAGGGAGGCGGGCCTTCCCAATGCATGGAGAGGGAGAGGCAAAGTAGACAACGGATGGGTAGGGGGGGTGTTTGTAATTTTGTGCTTTTATCTAGGTAGGTTTCTTAGGGTTTTTATACTTCAACACACTAGATTCTCCCCCCCCCCCTTTCCTGGAGGTTCCAATTTTCCACGGCACACCTGATGATCGCTCACGGCACACTGGTTGAGAAACACTGATATATACAACTAGCTTGGGGACCCGGCGGTGTCCGGGTCATTTGAGAAGTGCACTAGGATGTAGAGTGGGTCATGGGGGCTCTGTGTGCCAAGTTTGGTCTTGATCCATCAGTACTGGGAGTTGCAGTGGTATCATGCAATTACTGAAGGTAGTGCAAGTCCCATCATCTGTAGTCCACCCTCCTCCAACCTGCAGCAGGATGTAGAGTGGGTCATGGGGGCTGTGTGTGGCAAGTTTGGTCTGTATTTGGTGAATGGATGAGGATTGCATTGTTTTTAGGTAGTGAGTACTTTTTAGGTACTTCAACTCCCATCATCCGTGGTCCGTCTCACATAAACTGCACCAGGATGTAGAGTGGGCCATGAGGGCTCTGTGTGCCAGGTTTGGTGTTGATCAGTGATTGGATTAGGTTTGCAGCAGTCTTGGAAAGTGAGGGAAGGTACTGCAAGTCCCATCATTCATGGTCTGCCGTCCTCCAAACTGCAGCAGGATGTAGAGTGGTTCATGAGGGCTCAGTATGCCAGGTTTGGTATTGATCAGTCATTGGATTAGGTTTGCAGCAGTCTTGGAAAGTGAGGGAAGGTACTGCAAGTCCCATCGTCCATGTTCTGCCCCCCTCCAAAGTTCAGTAGGATGTAGAGTGGGTCACTGGGGCTCGGTGTGCCAAGTGTGGTCTTTATCGGTGTTTGTTGGGGGCCGCAGTGGTCTGTGGGAACAGAGGGGTCTGAAAGTACTACGGTACAAATCCCATCATCCATTGTCAGTCCTCCCCCGAACCTCACCAGGATGTGAAGGTATTGATGGGGGGTATGTGTGCCAAGTTTGGTCTCGATCAGTAATTGGATAAGGGTCGCAGCGGACTTGGGAAGTGAGTAGAGGTACTTCAAGTCCCATCATCCATGGTCCACCCTCCTCCGAACTGCACCAGGATGTAGAGTGGGTCATGGGGGTTGTGTGTGCCAAGTGTAGTCTGTTTTGGTCCTTTTAGGGGGCCGCAGTGGTCTGTGGGAACCAAAGTGTTTGAATGTACTACAAATCCCATGATCCGTGGTCTATGTCCCCCAAACCGCACCAGGACGTAAAGGGTGTCAGGGGGGTTGTGTGTCCCAAGTTTGGTCCAGGTCCGTCGCTCGTGCTGTTCGCAGTGGCCTGTGAAATTGGCAGCCAATCAGAACGCCGGCACATACATACAAACCCACAAACCCACCCACATACATACAAACAAACATTCCACTTTATTATATATAGAGATAACAAAAATATACACAAATGAGTTGCTGTGAGTTTTCTGGGCTGCCTGGCCATGTTCCAGAAGCATTCTCTCCTGACGTTTCGCCCACATCTATGGCAGGCACCCTCAGTGGTTTGAGGTCTGTTGGAAACTAGGCAAGTGGGGTTTCTATATCTGTGGAAAGTCCAAGGTAAGGAGAAATTATTATTGTCTGTTTGAGGCAAGGGTTAATGTTGCAATTGGTAGCCTTGATTAGCATTGAACGGCCTTGCAGCTTCAAAGCCTGGCTGGTTGCTGCCCGGGGGAATCCTTTGTTCGGAAGTGTTAGCTGGCCCTGATGGGCACCTAAAGAAACCAGAAAGCTGCTTGCAAAGCTATGAATGTTGTATGTCTATGGCAGTGAATGTGTGCCTGTATATGTGCATTGTGGTCCGCCCTGAGTCCCCTGCGGGGTGAGAAGGGCGGAATATAAATGATGAAAATAAATAAATATAGCAATTGGCCGTGAAAATGAACAAAATCTGGCTACCAGTATTTTTAAAAAATTAAAACCAGGACAGTAAATTGAAGCGGTTTGGCTCTATACCAGGCCTGGGCAAACGTCAGCCCTCCAGGTGTTTTTGAGTCCAACTCCCACAATTCATAACAGCCTACCGGCTGTTAGGAATTGTGGGAGTTGGAGTCCAAAACACCTGGAGGGCCGACGTTTACCCAGGCCTGCTCTATACGGTTCTGGCCCAGCTTACTTGTCCGAACGCATCTGCCTCTATGTCCCATCTCACAGTCTAAGATCATCTGGGGAAGCCCTGCTCTTGCTCATGCCAGCATCGCAAATGCGGCTGGTGGGGACGAGAGACAGGGCCTTCTCAGCGGTGGCCCCTCGCCTATGGAACGCAATCCCTAACGAAATAAGATCGACTCCATCTCTCCTCGCTTTTCGAAAAAAAAGGCTAAAGTCGTGGTTCTGGGACCAGGCCTTTGGACAGCAGATGTAAATTGTACCTTTGGATTTGACTGGACCGACAATGTTTTCCGCTTGATGACTTTAATTAATTATTGTTGTATGTAGTTCTTTTTAATGTAATGGTTTTTAAAAAAATGTTTTAAATGCTTTTTAATAATGTTGATTATAGGGTGTATTTTTATATTGTATTGTGGTGGTGCGGCCTGTAGTGCTGCAAATGTAAGCCATGCTGAGTCCCCCTGCGGGGGTGAGAAGCTACGGGTACAAATACTATAAAGAAATAAAGAACAACACTCAGAAAACAGGAGAATTTCAGACAGAAACCCATCAGGTATGAACACAAAAGTTAAGGCAAACCCCTGTAAGTTGCCTATAATTTACAGTGCCAAGGGCATAAAACACAGGAATATACCGTGAAAGCATTACATTAAAAACCACTGCATACAACAATAATTAATTAAAGCCATCAAGCGGAACACATTGTCAGTCCAGTCAAGTCCAAAGTGTCAATCCAGTCAAATTCAAAGGTACAATTTACATCTGCTGCCCAAAGGCCTGGTCCCAAAACCACGACTTTAGTTTTTTTCTAAAAGCGAGGAGGGATGGAGTCAATCTTATTTCCTTTGGGAGTGCGTTCCATAGGCGAGGGGCCACCGCCGAGAAGGCCACCATCCCCACCAGCCGCAGCAGGAGGAGGGGGGGAAGGAAGGGGGCAGAGAGCTTTCCTCGTGGCACAGCAGGAGCTCCGTCATGGCACACTGCTGTGCCACATCACAGCGGTTGGGAAACACTGCTCTAGATGAAGTCTGACCAACACAGAATAGATGCAATTACATTTGTGCTTCCATTTACCAATACTGTTTTGTTTTCTGTTTTCTTTCTATAATTGCAGAAGTGCTGCACACCACATTTCCTACTATGAATACTTTAAATACTTATCTGAATGTTGTCCGAAGATCTGTCTTCCAGTTGGCTGTACAAAATAGAATGAAAAAGGAAATATTTTTAGTAACGCCCAGCAAGGTGATGACTTGCAGAACATTGGTTTTGTCTGCTTGGTTGAACAAAAATACGGCGCCAAGTACAACTGAGAAATTAGATTTGGATGGATGGAAAGATGTACTGCGGACTACTGTGCAAGAAGAAAGCATTGAAGAAACATCAGAGAGTGAGGAAGACCCCCGTGTAGCAGCTACCAGGGAACTTATTGAGATGTGGAGGCTTTCAGGTAAAGCTGTTCCAGAAAATATCAGCGAACAGGACTTAAAGATCCTAATAGAATCTCCAACTAAAACTTCCAAAAAGAAATATTTACAATTCTTGGCTAAAAAAGAAATTCTGAAGAAAGTCAAGAAAGAAAAAAAGGAGAAGAAAAAAGCAGAAAAGAGAGAATTAAATCCACCAGCTCGGAAAGATGGTGACGGTGAGCTAGAAAATACATTTCTCTTGAAGTTGCGGTCCAGATCGGAAGATGCTTTCTGCAACTGGAGAGCTGCACAGGCCATGATCTTTGGTCAACCACTGGTGTTTGACATGGATTATGAAAACTATATGTCACGAGAGAAGTGGAAAATGCAGTAAATCAGATGTTGGAATCTGAAGGCATGAATCGTAGGGCTATGGACCCATTTCACTTACATTATTGCAATCTCAAAACAGATGGTGCCTATCACAAAGAATTAATCAAACGCTATGGTGATGCATGGGACAAGTTATTTGTGACTGTGACGGAAAAGGCTCATGTTGAGGTCTTCCCAAGTGATCAACTTGTATATTTGACTGCCGATTCTCCCAATGTAATGAAAAGCTTTGAGCATGATAAAATCTATATTATTGGATCCCTAGTTGATAAGTCTATACAGACAGGGATCTCCCTTGCACGTGCAAAGCGGCTGAACTTGGCAACAGCCCGACTTCCTTTGGAGAAATACTTGCAGTGGGCGGAAGGAGCGAAAAATCTCACTCTGAATCAGATGATGTCTATCTTACTAACCCTGAAAGATACTGGAGACTGGAAGGAAGCTTTGCAGTTTGTTCCAACCAGGAAACATGCAGGCTTCATGGAGAAACCTTTTTCAAATAATCAGATTGAGGCATGGAAGAAGTCCAAGATGCACGAGAGAACCGTGAACCGAGAAAAGTCTCAGAAATCATTTGCATGGAATTCTCCCAGAAACCAAATGGCCAAGAAGTGGTGGGATGATATATCTTAATAGCATATTAGTCAGCCTGTCATGCCTGACAAAAAAATCTCATTTACATCAATGTTTAGCTTTTTACTATTTGAAAAGTTTCTCTAGCACCCTCAAGAGACAGTGGTTTCAATAAGAACATGTTCAACTTTTCTTTAAAAGTTGGAGAAATTCCCTTGAATTGTGCCTAATGTCATTCAATGTTAAGTGGTAGGAGAAAATAAAGAGATTGAAAAACCTGACAACAAGAAATGTGGAAGTTGTGCCTTTCGCTGTGTAGATCCTCTTCCCTGATTTCTAGTGAGGGAATCGACAATTTATGGCCCTAGCAAGCAATCTTTTCTGACAATATACAGTATATGAGGCCAGAAAAGATTTGCATTCATAACTGCAAATTTCATGATTCCAAAAAAAAAAAAAATTAAAATCCATTGATATGCAGAGGGAAAAGGAGATTCATGGTCCAGGGCATGCTGATATAGCAGTTTTCTACTCTTGAGGCAATATAACTTGTAGTTGCTTTAAAATAACTTGTTCGAGCAATGAGCCCATGATTTGGTAGTTTACAATTCTGCCAATTTTATGGGGTTTTTTTTAATATTGTGGGTGTGTATAAATATTCGTATAGCTATGATTATGCTAGAAAATAAATTCTGGTCTGCCTTATTTTTATTTATTTGCTTTATTTTCCTCCCATCTTTTCCCAATATTGGGACTCAAGGCAGCTAATGGTAGATATAATGCCAACTCTTTTGACAATTATGTTAACAAGGTGGGAGGATTAAGTAAAAAAATATTCAGGTAATCTGAAATTCAGAGTCAAGTCAACTTTATTTATACCCAGCCCCATTTCCCCTTGGGAACTCCAACCAGATCTTTCAGCATTTTGCTTACAACTGTGGTGTCAATGTTTTCTTTATAAGGAGGGGGCTGAATATAATTAATCTGTGCTCCAAAATTAGAGGTTTTTTGAACCTAAAAACAGGCTTTGTGATTGCAGAGTTTTCTATTGGGATGGTGCTGCTTCAAATGGCATTAATAGAAGGCTTAAGATGAGCATAGTAGCGCTGGATAAGATTCCAGTATCCTGCTTCTGAGCCACATTTTCTATGGAACTTAAATAGTTCTCTCTGTTGCTCACCAGAAACTAATGCTAATTGGCACTGAATTGATGATAGACTTATTTTACCAAGTCCTAAGTCACCTAAGTCACCATTTTATATGCAAAAGCTGTGTCTGTATATTCAGCATGGGCAAACTGAGCCCCTCCGGGTGTTTTGGATTTCAACTGGCTGTTAGCAATTGTGAGAGTTGAAGTCAAAAAAAAAAAACCTGGAGGACCTCAGATTGCCCATACCTTTTGTATGTGTGGGGTGCGGGTGTGCGGGCGCGCGTGTGTAGGCTGGTTCAGCATTCCACACCCGGAATTCTGAAATCAAAACACTCTCAAAATTGAAAACTCCATGTGTGGCTGATCTTTGCTGATCGTTAAGTGTGCACGAACTCTTGTTTCATGCACAATATTATTAAAACCATTATATAAAGCTACATTCAGGCTATGCGTATACGTTTTATATAAATAATATAAAACAAAAAAGTGTTCAGATTTTAGTCTCATATTTGAGATATCTCATTATCTATCTACATACAAATGTGGGTATTCTAAAAAACCATTTGTCCCAAGCATAAGGGATATATGTGCGTGTATGCAGAGAAAAAACTTCAGAAAACTCCGATTAAGTTCATGGGGTCAGCATAAGTCAGGTGTATTGCCTTCAAAATTCCTGTCAACGAATTTCATAGGCTTTTCTTAGAGAAAGAATACTCTGAGGTGGTTTTGCCAATTCCTTCCTCTGAAATACAGCCTGCAGCACCTGGTATTCGTTCATGGTCTCCCATCCAAGTACCAACTAAGGCAGATTCTGCTAAGCTTCCAAGATCAGGCGATGTGGGGCTTTGGGGTATTTCTTTGTCCTAAACATACTGCTCATAATTGAGAAAATGAGATTTTGGTTCCACTTTCGCTGCACCAGACAGAACGGAAAACCATTTTGTGGCTTTTAAGGAGAGTGTCAATATCATGTCTAAGAGTGCATTCTACACATTCTACAATGCAGTTTGACACCAATTTCCAGGACTTGATGCTATGGAATCCTACAAGTTGTAGTTTGGTGAGGTATAGGTGTTATTATTACATAAATGTATATCTTTCTCTTTCAAAGGAGACTCGAAGAGGCTAACACTAAAAATCCTAGAAAGTGTAAATAGAAACTTTAAAACATACACATATTAAAATATTATTAAATATAATACTGTACTATTACAAATATATACTTAAAACCAATATTTTTGGCAGAGTACTGAATGAGGATATATTGGTTATTTTTTTCTTTATACCATTTTGTGGAGTATTGTATCAGAAGCGAGTTGAGGGTGCAGTTGACATGTATTTAAAAACACAAAGTTAAAAAACTTGGCATTATGCTAAATGTCCTTTCACCAGAAACTGGCTACTTGGAGTGCCTCTGTATCGTTGTGAGAAGGTCCTCTATTGTGCATATAGCAGGGTTCAGGCCGCATTGTAGTATGTGGTCTGTTGCTTGCTCTTCTCCACACTTGCATATCAAGGACTCCATTTCCTAAGGCAGTCTTTCCCAACTAGTGTGCCGTGAGCGATCATCAGGTGTGCCGTGGGAAATTGGAACCTCCAATACCCTTCCCCCTCCTGCCAAACACTTTTTCTTCTCCACTTGGGCTCCCTTCTTCCCAGCCTCGCTCTGCTCGCTTTGCCTCGCTTTGCTCCGGGGTGAGTCTGTGCAGTAGCGTCCGCACGGGTCACATCTCCCTCCCCCCTCCCCTTCTGAACACGCTCACGCTGCCAACTTGGATCAAAATGGCTGCAGAAGCGGCAGTGTAGAATAAAAAGTAAGTGTTCGGCAGGAGGGGGAAGAAAGGGCGCGAAGAGGAAGGAGGGAGGAAGAAGTCTGTCGAAAACTGGAATGGGCAAACGCCTTCCAGGTGTTTTGGACTCAAACTCCCACCATTCCTAGCAGCCTCAGGCCCTTTTCCTTTCCCCCCTCAGCCACTTAAGCAGGAAAGGGCCTCGGCTGTTAGGAATGGTGGGAATTGAAGTCCAAAGCACCCAGAGGGCCGAAGTTTTCCCATGCCTGTTTTAGGGACCTTAAAGTGGTGAGCCTCCTTCCAACATGGTGATTCTGGATAGAAAACAAACAACAACATAACATAACATAGTTTGAGCCCACAGTGTTCTCTCGGTGTAGGTGAACTACAACTTCCAAACTCAAGGTCAATTCCCAAGCAAACCCTTTCAGTACTTTCTGTTAGTAATATGCCAAGTTTTGTTCAATTCAATTGTTGCAAGAGTTCAGGATGCTCTTTGATTGTGTGCTAACTGTAAATTGAGCAAGACCTTCGTGTGTGTCTTTCTGCCATTCCTACCGGGATATCTATGTTGTGCTCATCGAAACAGGCCCAGGTTTCACACTGAGTGTATAAATACATTAAAAAACATTAACAATATGTATTACTGTGTTAGAGTGTCATTTTGGTTGGTGGTGTGCCCCAGGATTTTGTAAATGTAAAAAGAGTGCCGCGGCTCAAAAAAGTTTGGGAAACACTGCTCTAAGGCATTGTTAATAATTGCCATAATGTACGCCATCTTGAGTCTCCTTTGGGGTTGGGAAAGGCCTGGTCCCACATCCACGTTTCTATCATCTTTCTAAAGCAGAGGAGGGATGAAGATGACCTAAGTCTGATCTGGCTACGGTCGTCCACGCTCTGGTCACATCCCGAATAGATTACTGCAACGCACTCTACGTGGGGCTGCCTTTGAAGACAGTTCGGAAATTACAACTAGTCCAACGGGCGGCAGCCAGATTACTAACTGGAGCTACATACAGGGAGCATACCACCCCCCTGTTGTGTCAGCTCCACTGGCTGCCTATCCACTTCCGAGCTCAATTCAAAGTGCTGGTCTTGACCTTTAAAGCTCTATACGGTTCTGGCCCATCTTACTTGTCCGAACGCATCTGCCGCTACATCCCACCTCGTAATTTAAGATCATCCGGGGAGGCCCTGCTCTCGCTCCCGCCGACTTCTCAAATGCGGCTGGTGGGGATGAGGGAGACGGCCTTCTCGGTGGTGGCTCCCCATCTGTGGAATGCACTTCCTAGCGACATACGATCAATTCCATCCCTCCTGACATTCAGGAAAAAAGTAAAAGCCTGGCTATGGGACCAGGTGTTTGCACACTAGCACAAGGCACCATTTTAGACTGGATTTTATTGGAAAGTGTGATGAATAGGGCTCAATACTTTTATGGACGGAACACTGTGTTTTTTGTTTGTTGTTGTTTTTTTAACTTAAATGAATGTGTATGATATGTTGATGTAATTGTATTTTAATGTGTAATGTTTTGGGGGGTTTTATACTGTGTTTTATGTGTTTTACTGCGTTGGCATCGAATTGTGCCTTTTTGGAAGCCGCTCTGAGTCGAGAAGAGCGGGGTAAAATGCCGGAAATAAATAAATAAATAATTGCTCCAGGGAGTGAATTTCACAGGCGGAGGGCCACCACCGAGAAGGCCCTGTCCCTCGAGCCCGCCAAGCGCATTTGTGATGGGTGAGGCCGAGAGCAGGGCGTCTCCAGAAGATCTTAAACTCCTAGGTGGGACGTAGGAGGAGATACGTTCGGACAGGTATGGCTGGGCCGGAACCGTAAACCTTAAAATAGAAACATTAAAATATAATTAAATATAGAACTATTAAAAAATACATAGCTAAAACCAAGACTCTTTGTCAAGAGAAGGCTGAAGAATGCCAGGTTTGCACAGAATTAAGACATGACAGTGGCCTCAAAAACTGCTGGGGGTCACTTCATTGGCTCTCCAGGCGTTGAAACTTCAACTCCCAGAAGTCCAAGACAGTTTGGTCGATCGCCAGGAATGCTGGGAGTTGAAGTCCCAACTGAAGGCGGCTAAGGATAGGCAAGGGACTAGCACAAGGCACAGAGCAAAGGGATGCTACTGCGCATGCTCAGAACGCGAAGTCGGAGGGGAGGAGGAGGCGGGGGAAAATGGCGGACAGCAAGGCAGGCGAGGTGAAGCTGAAACGGCCGCGGCTTGACGAAGGTAAAACTGGCGCCGTTATCTCGAGTGGCAGAGGCGTTTTTCCTGCTTGTGAGGCTGCGGTGGGGATGTGGGGTGGGATGAGAGGGAGGATTGGGCCCGAAGGGAGGGAAGCAGAGAGGGAAAGAGGGGCTGAGGGCGGTTGGTGGGCTTCAGGCGTCTCGCTCGGGTGCTAGGCCCGCTCTTAAAGGCGCCGCGCTCTTTTGGACGCCACTGAGAGCACCCAGCCTTCCCGTGGCCTTCAGGGCCCGAAGGACGTCTGGGGAGCGTTTGGCGCCTATGGCTTCCCAAGTTCAGCAACGCAGCGCTTCAGGAAAAACGCAGCAGTCTCTTGAACAGGCCTGGGCAAAGTTGGGCCTTTCAGGGGTTTTGGACTTCAACTCCCACCATTCCTCACAGCCTGGAAGGGGCCTGAGGCTGTGAGGAATGGTGGGAGTTGGAGTCCAAAACACCCCTTCCTTGGAAACTTGGGCCTTTCAGGTGTTTTGGACTTCAACTCCCACAATTCCTCACAGCCTCAGGCCCCTTCCTTGGAAACTTGGGCCTTTCGGGTGTTTTGGACTTCAACTCCCACAATTCCTCACAGCCTCAAGCCCCTTCCTTTGTAATTGTGGGAGTTGAAGTCCAAAACACCTGAAAGGCCCAACTTTGCCCAGGCCTGCTCTTGAAGCTGATCCTGAAGGGTTGCATTGCTCAACTTACTATTTATTTATTTATTTATATTTATTTATTATTATTTTATTTACGAGATTTATATAATGCCGCCCTTCTCACCCCGAAGGAAACTCAGAGCGGCTCACAAGTAAAATGTAAATACATCTTTGCCCAGGCCTGTTCAAGAGACTGCTGCGTTTTTCCTGAAGCGCTGCGTTGCTGAACTTGGGAAGCCAGAGGCGCCAAACGCTCCCCAGACGTCCTTCGTGAGGAACTCCCACAATTCCTCATAGCCTCAGGCCCCTTCCTTTGGAATTGTGGGAGCTGAAGTCCAAAACACCTGAAAGGCCCAACTTTGCCCAGGCCTGCTTTTGAGGCTGGTCCTGAAGGGTTGCATTGCTCAACTTATTTATTTTTATTTATTTATTATTATTACATGTCTTTTTGGGGGCGCCTCTCCTGCGCTGACCCGTGGCGAGTTCACCGTAGAGTAGTATCTTTGGGAGGCGGTGGTCCTCCATCCTAGAGTCGTGCCCTGCCCAGCGCAGCTGTGTTCTCAATAGCATGGCCTCAATGCTGGTGATCCCTACCTGCTCAATGACAGTGATATTCGTCACATAGTCAGTCCAGTGTACATTTAGGATTGTGCGAAGACAGCGCTGATGAAAGCATTCGAGGAATCATAGGTGTTGGCGATAGGTGACCCATGTTTCAGACCCATAAAGGAGAATAGACAATACGATAGCTCTATACACACTGATTTTGGTGCTTTGCCCAATATTATTATTATTATTATTATCAGTAGTAGTAGTATATTGTTTTACATTATATAATCAATATTATAAGTATATACAATACAAACTTGGGAAGCCAGAGGTACCTATGAATCCATGGATCCATTTAAAGCGCTTCTGCCCAGGTTGAGTCGCCCTTCTCTGAAATGCTGGGGACCAGAAACGGTTTGGGTTTCGGAGGTGTGTTGTTTGGGCTTCTTTTGGGGGGGGGGGGGTTCCCTCTCGTTTTTGGAATGCCTATCTGCGTATCCAAACATTGTGAGAGTCCTTGCCATGCAATTAAAGGATCAGAATAAAACAAAATAGAATTATTTTATTTATATATTTTTTACAGTATTTATATTCCGCCCTTCTCACCCCACAGGGGACTCAGGGCAGATTACAATGTACATATATGGCAAACATTCAGTGCCATAGACACACAACATATATAGAAAGACACTCAGAGGCTATTTAACATTCCAGCTTCTGGCCACCAGGGGAGCTGTCGATTCCTTATTCTTTGCATACTTCCTGGAGATTTTTATGGCCTCGTAAATCAGTTAAATTAGCCACCCCACAAAATGGTACCTAAATTTCCTACTTAACAGTTGCAACTGTCTTTCGGGCTGCAAAGGTCGACTACAAGCTACACAATTTTGGTTTGGAGCTCACTCCAACCCGGGCTGGCTTCAAACTCATGACCTTTCGGTCAGTAGTGACCTTAATGCAGCTGACTCCCAGCCAGCTGCGCCACAGTTCTGGTGATTATGGGATTAATATCCTCTCATTGAAATACTTGGGAGTTAGAAATGTTTTTGGGATTTCAATTTCTGGGTCTTATTTGGAATACCTGCATTTGCCTCTATGTACATCAGTGGTTCTCAGCCTTCCTAATATAATTCCTCATATGGTGACGAGGTATAGATAAAGTTTATTATTATTATTATTATTATTGGGGGGATTATAGGTGCTTGGATTTATAGTTCACCTACAATCTGAACTCCACCAACGATGGAATTGAACCAATGTTGGCACACAGAACTCCCAACAGAAAATACTGTAAGGGTTGGGTGGGCGTTGACCTTGAGTTTTGGAGTTGTCGTTCACCTATATCCAGAGAGCACTGTAGACTCAAGCAATGATGGATCTGGACCAAACTTGGCACACAGACCCAACATGGCAAACTATGAGTACTGGTGGGATTTGGAGAGGACTGACCCACAATTTTGGGAGTTTTAGTTCACCCACATCCTTATGCATTTTCAAGTGGGAGCATCAATTTTTAAAAAAGGAAATACTGACTTTTTCTAATAAATAGCATTACAAATTACCTAAGCTGCTTCTGCTACTCCTCCTTCTCTTGATGCTGCTGGGCCACTCTCAGACTTACCTTGAAGGGCACCTTTCCCCCAGCCCTGAAGGGACTCGCTGCTGTGAGCCTCCCTCCAGCCTCGCATACTCTCCCTCGCCTGCACATGCGCACCACGCTTCCATGCACCAAGCATGCCTGCTCTCCCCTCCGCGCTTGATCTGAGAAACAGCCCTCCTCTTGGCTGCCTTCTGTTTCCGAAAAGGAAGAGAAGGGCAGGCAGAGTGATCTTCAGCCTTATCTGCTAATATGTTTTCTGATGATTGTTGGCGACCCCCAGGTTGAGAAACACTGATGTACACAAACAGATGTCTTGGAAATGGGAACACAAGTTCAAACAAGAAATTCATTCGTATTTCCCTATATGTACTATGTGCACATACCGTGAAGATAATTTTATACTGTAATTTTAAATAATTTGAAAAAAGTTTGAGTACCTTGAACCATCAGAAAGCAAAGACATCAACTGGGAGCATCTATACAAGGCATGGACAAACTTCGGCCTTCCAAGTGTTTTGGACTTCCATCGGCTATTAGGAATTGTGGGACTTGAAGTCCAAAACACCTAGGAATTGTGGGAGTTGGAAGTCCAAAACACCTGGATGGCCAAAGGTTGCCCTCTCCTGATCTTTGCTGTAAGAATAATCCAGTTTGACACCCTTTTAACTGCTGTGGAATAACGAGAGTTGTAGTATTTTAAGATAATTAGCCTTCTCTGTTAAATAGTGATGATTCCTCACCAGAGAAGTAATTCCAGGATCCCATTGCATTGACCCATGGCAATTAACATGATGTCAAACTTCACTTGTGTAGTTGCACCTACATCTAGCTATCCATTGGATTTTGGAGCATTTTGGATAAGGGACACTCAATCTATAAAACTGAACACTTTAGTAAATATTTTCTTTGGTGGTATGGAAGATTTTGCAGCTCTTCCTGCCAATTGTTCAAATCTCAAGCACATTTACTATGGGGAGGAAGTAGTATTGAGTTGCAGCATGCCGGGGTATTGTTATCCCTTTCAATGTGAGAATTTTTCCCTCATCCCAGATATATATAATACGTATAAAAATCAAACATTTACTGACTACAAATCAGCATTTACTAAACAGCGCGATTTCCCCGTTTTATGAAGTACGGGTTAAGTATCTTCTGCAGAGTCCACTGAAAACACTGCATAACAGAGTTCTGTAAATGTCTAAAATAGCCACTATACATTCAGAAAACTTAGACTGTTGCCATATTTTTTGGGATTTCAGCATTGAGCTAAGAGGACCACATTTGGGGTCGGGACCCACAGTTTAATAATGGCAACACAGCTTATATTATGGTCTATAAAGACATTTTTACTCTCAGGATATCATTCAGTACATTTTGTTGTAGGTTATCCTAATTTTCATACTACAACAGTCTTATGTTATTGGAGGACTGGAAAACTACCCTTACAGAGCACAAGACATAGGTTATTCAAGTTCATGATGTGTTTTGATAGTTATGTGGATGCCTCGTTTTCTAAAAATGTCAATTTTGATGTTAATATTTTTATGTTACCTGAAGCTCTTCTTTTTAAAATTTGTAGTGACACCATGACATCCTTTTTAGTATAGTGTATCCTTCTAGCCCAGGCATGGGCAAATTCCCCCCCCAGGTGTGTTGGACACAATTTCTAACAGCTGGCAAGCTGGCTGGGATTTCTGGGAGTTTAAGTCCAAAACACCTGGAGGGCTGACTATTGCCCATGCCTGTCAGGCAACTAACTGAAGTATCTAGAAACATGTAGAATTAGAAAGGAGTCAGATAATTCCTGATGCCCCAGTGAAGGTTAGCGAAGGCTCTACAATGTGAGAAGAAATGTTGGAAGTGCAGTTGCTGGGAAAGTGGTCATGAAGTTTGTTAGGTCTAATGTGTTCTCGAAGGCTTTCATGCCCGGAATCACTGGGTAGCTGTGAGTTTTTTGGGCTGTATGGCCATGTTCCAGAAGCATTCTCTCCTGATGTTTCACCCACATCTGTGGCAGGCAGCCACAGAGGTTGTGAGGTCTGTTGGAAACTAGGCAAGTGAGGTTTATTTCTCTGTGGAATGTCCAAGGTGGGAGAAAGCACTCTTGTCTGCCTGAGGCAAGTGTGAATGTTGCAGTTGGCTACCTTGATTAGCATTGAATGGCATTGTAGCTTTAAAGCCTAGCTGGTTGCTGCCTGAGGTGATCCTTCGTTGGGAAGTGTTAGCTGGCCCTGATTTATTCTTGTCTGGAATTTCCCTGGCTGCCCCAGGATTATTTGGATTATTTGAATTGCCTATTATTACTGATCAAAGATAAACTATAGTTATGTTTGCTTAAATTACTTTCAACTTTCCTTTGAGCCAGGATTTGCTAGAATTAATGTATCACCTCTAAAAGCTAGTAAAATGTGCTAATCCTAAGCAATATTCTGCTTACATATTTCTATATAAACCATTTACATACTGCACAAAAGCCATATCCAGACTGTGTTCTTCTAAGGCAGCTGTGGATTCTAGAGGGGCATCTATTACGCTAGTGCTGCACTGTTAGTATGCCGTTGGCTTTAGCTGAGCGAAAGTAGAATGTAGAACATGAAGATTTGGGGCAAGTGCTAGATTGGCAAAGGACAATGAAATAGTTAAAAGGGAAATAGCTGGATTTTCTTTTTGTTTAAGGCTTTGTAATCCTGAATATAATTCTATGAAAATTTAATTTATGGCCCAAAGCTTCTTTGATTATGTAAGTCTTGTTATAGCACTGTAACAAAGAAAAATATTGACACACTTTTAAGAGATTGAACATTGGTGTAAACAATGGGTTTTATTTAATCTTAGAGAAAACGTACTGAAAGGAATGAGACTTTGCTTAGTTAAGGGTAATGCATGTCTATTTCAACAGGTCTTTTCATATGTCTGATTAAGCTGGATCTAATACACTTCTTTTAACTTCACCTTTGTTCTCAATATTTCTCTCTTAAATAGCCGTATAGCTTGAATAGTAACTCCCTCAGTTTTGTGTTCCTCACTGATTATGCTTATTTAATCCCCATTGTTTTTCCATTCCCCATCAGACCTAAGCTATATAAATATAAACAAATGCTATATATTCTTTGAAGATGTTGAGCTGTTTCTGAGCTGAACCTCTTAAATAACAACTGCAGAAGTGGAGCCATTTGTTTTTCATTACAGTAGTAGACCAAGAGTTTTGTAGCATCTTGAACAAGAACTTTTCAGTATTGCATATCTTTAATTTAGAGGGCACGGTTGCAGCTATTAATTTAAGCTACTGATCTATCAGGAGAATATGGAATCCAAGACAGACACAGTGATTATTGTAAAAAGAGTCTTTTCTGTACCAGATTATTAAATATTCCAGAAGGACAAATCTGCACATAAATGGCTGTGTCTTGAATGGCTCTTGCGGTTACTACCGCCGTGCCATGCTTCCCTAAAGCTGCATCTTTTTTCAATGCATATCCAAAATATTTCAGTATTTTCTCTGTGTAACTGGATTCTTTTTTATGTTATACGTTAGTCAAGTGATTGGAGCTCCCTTCACTATATGTCTGTATCCTTACAGTGTGCTCTGTATAAACAGTTGTGGAGATGCTGACACTGTAAGTGCAAAAGTCTCCTCTGCATAACAGTGCTTTATGAGGTTGCTGCTCCCATCAGTCCACTCAGTAAAAATAGCTCATCTTGGTAAGTTGTTTCGACTTCACCAGGACCTGAAGAAGAGGCAGAAAAACCTGTGAAAACTAAGACTGTTTCTTCCAGTAATGGAGGGGAAAGCTCCAGTCGCAGCGTGGAGAAGCAGGCAGCTGAGGAAGAAGCTGAAGACTTCTCAACAAAGCCAGCTCCAGCCAAAATGTCCAAGGTTGGATTTGCATTTGGCACACAGGTTGCAAAAAAAGCACCTGCAATATCCATCAAACTTGGAGCAAATGTAAGATCTTAGATTATTTTCATGTGAACAATAAAACTGTAGTGTTTATTTTTAAAAATGTAAAAAAAATTGGCAAAACAGTAAAAACTTCAAAATGTTTTATTTCAGACTTAATTGGGCCATAAGTGTTTGGGGGGAAAATGGCCATATATTTTCCAAATTTTCCAAATTCACTAATTGTCATAAAATTTGCTTGGATTATTTGAGGAACTGGTGACTTCTCCTCTAATATGCATTATAATCTGTTTTCTGTTTTTAACTACATTGTGTTGTGTATTCATTGTTGTGAACCACCCTGAGCCTTTTTGGGAAGGGTGGTATATAAATCAAAATAATAAATAAATAAATAAATAAAATATCAGGGGTGTCAAATTAATTTTCAGTGAAGGTCACATCAGCCTTCTGCTTGCTTTCAAAGGGCCTTTGAATCCATGGATGGAGAATCTATGGATACAGAGGGTCAACTGTAATTTTTAACCTAGTGGTCTTTTGTTTTTACCCTAGATGCCATTTTAAAGTCAGACATATCCACAACCTTTTTGTCTAAATTCAAACCTCACTATTCAGACTAAACAGAACAAAGCTCAGCCTTCCAGGTGTTGCTGTATCACAATTCTCATCAGCACTAATCATAATGTCTAATGGTGAGGAGTACAGGATTGTAATCCAGCATCTTGGATGGACATATACAATCACATCAGCCCTTGGGCCTTGAGTTTGACACGTGCATTATATAATAATGTAGTTGCTACTTAGTACTTTGTAGCAAAATAATTTTGTTGTTATGCACATAATGCTAATTCATATGTTAATAACAAGTGCCGTTTAATTAAATGTGCTGCACTGTGTTCATTGATATCCAGCTTAGTCCTACTCAAAGAGTCATGAGGTGATAGTGCTACTAAAGCATTTAACACTGTTTTCTTATATTAACAACAGCAACAACAATATGGACTACATAATAATCATCATCATCCCTGCCAGTTAGGATTCCCAGGGAGGCTTACAAAATAGTAAAACAAATGTTGCATTGTAAAGCAGCACAACATTGGGTAAAAATTCACAACAGCTCGAAAGAGTAAAAACATGTTTTTCCATGGATATAGGAGTGTTTGCCAGACATCAAAATAATAGAATAGGCAGGGTTGCTCCCCTTGGGAGGGCATTTCACAAAGAGGAAGCACCATTGAATACACAGCCTTTCTGGTTACTGGTATCCTTGACATCAGGGTACTTGGAGAAGAGTCTTAGCAGATTGGTACAGGATAAGTTGGATCTTACTCTTTGTTTAGGTAGTTCATTTGCATACAGTGTTGGTCTCTTTTGCCAAGCAATGAGGAGGAGAGGGAAGATTGTTACCATGCAATAGTTAAGATCAGTATCCTAATAATTCTGTCTTACAACATGCATTATTCCTCACATTACCAACTTGCATTTGGATTTATGACTGTATTAACATAATTGTGTTTCCTTGCAGAAACCTAAAGAGCCTACTCCCAACCTAGCTGCAAAACCACTTTCCGTAGCATCAATTTTCAATGAAGATGATGATGTAAGTCAATAATCCCATAGAATGGAAACCTAATTTGTTCTTTGCCCCAGGTTAGAGAGAGTCTGAGTTATGTCTCTATTGGATTACTTGATCAAGCTGGCTTATGGTTTTCATAAAATGCAAAATAGGTAAATGTTATTTTGGGGACCTGTAGTAGTTCTGTGAACTTGATTGTTCACATGCAAGAATTCTGGCCATTCTTGCACATACATGACATATTGTAAAAATCTGACGCATCTTCTTGATGTTCTCTTTTATACCTGGTAGAGGTGGTTGTCTGTACTTTCATTTTACTAATTAAAATTATCAATGCCATCTGTTATCTATAAAAATTCAATTGTAAATTGAATTTCTGAGCCTGGATCTTTGCATGTCAGTATAGGAGAAATGAAAAGGGTTTTTTCAAATCAGGATATTCTTTCTTTCTCCTTCCCTTCCTCTACCTATCTGTATATATTAGGGGGGTATGCTATTGGTAATGTTGCTGACAGTGTTACATTTGTGGAATATGAGAATTTTGAAAAAGCACATGAGCCCCACCCACATCTGATTGAATTTTTGAACCTGGATATTAAGATGCACTTTGCTTCCCACATGCAAACAAAGTACTTTACATATAACTTTTAAATTGACTCATCATGTATTACATTAACACATTATCAATAGTTAGCATTTGCAGTTATTTCTCATGTTTATATTCTTTGTAACTAGAGTGAACCTGAAGAGATGCCCCCAGAAGCTAAAATGCGTATGAAGAACATTGGAAGGTAGAGGAACTCTTATTATTTTCTTCTTTTTTGTGGGAGGGGGGTAGAATATCTGCAGGATTTCTTGCATGCTGCTAATTTAGAAGTATATGAATGTCCAAAAACATTTTATACTTTTGTTTTCATGTTACAGATTTAACTAACTACACACAAAATGTATTTGATCCCTTACTCTCACTATCATATACACTGCCTCCCCCCCCCCCCCCGGTTTTGTGTCCGAGTACAATACTTTTCAAACTAAAGTAGCCTCCCCCCTCTAATTTAGCCTCCCCCCAGGCTTGCCAGGGACATTAAAAACAATAAAAAGGGCTTATTTGCTTATGTCAGTAGAACAAGGAAGACCGAGAAGGTGATAGGGCCTATGTGAGGAGAAGATGGGGTAATGCTGGCAGGGAAAAGGCAGAACTACTTCATGCCTTCTTTGCCTCAGTCTTCTCACAAAAAGAAAGCCATCCCTAACCTCAGCAACATGGAGTGGACAAAGGATTAGGGGAAATCCAACCCCAAATAGGGAAACAAGTCATCCAGGAATACCTGGCCGCTGTAAACGAATTCAAGTCTTCAAGGCCAAATCAACTACATCCAAGAGCAGGGGTGGGCAGTTACTGGCCCTCCAGGTGTTTTGGACTTCAACTCCCAGAAATCCTAACAGATGGTAAACTGGCTGGGATTTCTGGGAGTTGAAGTCCAAAACACCTGGAGGGCTGGTAATTGCCCACCCCTGTCCAAGAGTATTGAAGGAACTAGCGGAAGTTTTTTCGGAACCACTGGAAAGAGTTCTTGGAGAACAGGACAAGTCCCATCAGATTAGAGGAGGGCAAATGTGGTACCTGTCTTCAAGATGGGGAAAAAGGATGACCCAAACAATTGCCTTTTGGTCAGTCACGTCGATGCTAGGCAAGATTCTGGAAAAGATTTTTAAGGAAGTGGCCTGAAAACACTTAGAAACTAATGCGGTCATCACTGGTAGTAAAAACCGATTTATCAAAAACAAGTCATGTCAGACTAATCTATGTTTTTGATAAGAGTAACAAGCTGGGTAGGTGCAGGGAATGCCATTGATGTAGCATATCTGTCGCAATCGCCGACTTAGAACTGCCCCTTTAACACACACACGGAGACGTAGCAAAGGCTATGTTTATTGAATAAAAACAAATCCAAAAAGCAATTCACTTAAGAGAGTTCATAGAATAACGCAATCAGCACGAAGCTGCAGTTCAGTAAAGTAAGCAAAGTTCCAAAAGGTAGATCCAAAGACAAGCGTGGTAACAGCTTGGCAAGGCTCCCGGATTCACTCCGAACGTAGCAAGGGATCCGCACCAATGCGAATCGTTTACAAGGCAAGGACTTGGTTCAAGGCGAGCCAAACTAGGCTCCAAGATTCACTCCCGCTCAACGCCCTTCAGATCAGGCGTGGCCGGAGAACTGAGGATCAGTTCCCACGGGCCGTTCTTAATCCCTCGGCCTGGAACCCCGACGATCTAGGGCCCGGCGTCCAGTCTCTACTTTCCGAACGGTGACGGTCTAGGGACAAATGCCAGCTCCTCCTGCCCTCCTCTATGTCCCTGCGTCTGTTGTGAGAACGGCCCGCTCAGCCAGCCTAGTATCGCTATCTTCTTGAGAAGCAGCCTCCCCGGACTTTCCCATCCGCTAGCCTCCATCTGCTGCTCGGCTAACTCTTGGGAACCTCGGCCGTTTGGGAATTCATAACTGTCTCCGCTATCTGCTTCGCTGCCTCCCATCTCCACCTGGTCCGCTCCTTCCCCGGGAGAATGCTCCCACCCGGGATCCCATGCTAAGCTCTCTACAGGTGAACTGGGCAAAGGCACGGCTGACCAATCTTGCTCTGGGCCTTCCAATTCCTCCTCCGAGTCCCCTCCATCCTGTGCGGGTCCCAATGCCAACGGGACCCCGGCGCGTCGCCCCCCCCCAGTGGCACGAACGGGCCCATGGGTGCTACAATATCTGGATTTCAGTAAGGTCTTCAACAAGGTCCCTCATGACGTTCTGGCAGACAAACGAATCCAGTGTGGTCTAGGCAAAACTACGGTTAGGTGAATCTGTAATTGGTTAACTGAACAAACCCAAAGGTTCCGTCCTGGGCCCGGTCCTGTTCAACATCTTTATTAGTGACTTAGATGAAGGGTTAGAAGGCATGATCATCAAGTTTGCAGACGACACCAAATTGAGAGGGATAGCCAATACCCCAGTAGACAGGAGCAGAATTCAAAACAATCTTAACAGATTAGAGAGATGGGCCAAAACTAACAAAATGAAGTTCAATAGGGACAAATGCAAGATACTCCACTGAGGCAGAAAAAATGAAATGCAACGATACAGAATGGGGGATGCCTGGCTCAAGAGCAGTACGTGTGAAAAAGATTTTGGGAGTCCTTCTGGATAACAAGTTAAAGATGAGCAAACAAAGACATGCGGCAGCAAAAAAAGCCAATGGGATTTTGACCTGCATAAATAGGAGTATAGTGTCTAGATCAGGGGTGGGCAATTACCGGCCCTCCAGGTGTTTTGGAATTCAACTCCAGAAATCCCAGCCAGTTCACCAGCTGTTAGGATTTCTGGGAGTTGAAGTCCAAAACACCTGGAGGGCCGGTAATTGCCCACCCCTGGTCTAGATCCAGGGAAGTCATGCTACCCCACTGTTCTGCCTTGGTCAGATCACAGTTGGAATACTGTGTCCAGTTTGAGGCACCGCAGTTGAAGGGAGATATTGACAAGCTGGAAAGTGTCCAAAACAGGGCGACTAAAATGATCAAGGGTCTGGAGAACAAGCCCTATGAGCAACGGCTTAAAGAGCTGGGCATGTTTAGCCTTCAGAAGAGAAGGCTGAGAGGAGACATGATGGCCATGTATAAATATGTGAGGGGAAGTCATAGGAAGGAACAAGCTTGTTTTCTGCTGCCCTGGAGACTACGCTGCAGAACAATGGCTTCACACTACAGGAAAGGAGATTCCACCTGAACATTAGGAAGAACTTCTTGACTGTGAAAGCTGTTCAGCAGTGGAACCCTCTGCCCTGGAGTGTGGTGGAGGCTCCTTCTTTGGAAGCTTTTAAAAAGAGACTGGATGGCCATATGTTGTGGGTGTTTTGAATGTAGTTTTCATGCTTCTTGGCAGGGGATTGGAATGGATGGCTCATGAGGTCTCTTCCAACTCAAGGATTCTATGATTTATTTATTTATTTATTTGCCTTAGTAGACTGCTCTCTCCGGAGCTCAGAGCGGTTTACAGCCATAAAATACCAGATAAAACACAGAAAAACAACATTATAAAACCAATTAAAACCCCGCTCCCAACCATAAAACCACAGCAGAACAACAATAGTGCAGGCGGCAATGACGCAGCAGGGTGGCAGGTTATGGCGGGCACCGGTCAGAGCCGAATGCATGCCTAAACAGCCAGGTCTTAACGGACTTGCGAAATGCCATCAAGTCCCGTAGGGCTCGCGTCTCCTCAGGCAGCGAGTTCCACAGGCCCGGCGCGGTCACTGTAAACGCCTTCTGCCGCGTACTCGATAGCCTGTAGGTCTTTATGCCAGGCACCTCCAGCATGCTGAGCCCCTCTGAACGCAGTGATCTTCTGGGCACGTATGGGGTAAGCCGCTCCCTCAGGTAGTGGATTGTTTGGATTATAATAAACCAAAGCTGCATTTTCATGGAAGCTAAGGTCGCAAATCCAGTTCACTCAGAGAGTATATCCTGAGTATATCCATCAGACTTTGCAAAAGGAGGTATCCAGTATCTTCTTTACCAAGGCCCCACCTTGGCATATAACATCAGCTGGGAGCTGCCAGACATAAGCTGTCTAAATATAGGCTCATTGTAGCTGTTTTTGAGCCTGGCAGAGGAAGGAGCAATATTAAACTTCTCTCCCTGTTCAAGAGCAGTGTAACTTGGCAATACTTCTGCAGTTAAGAAGCAGTTGGGTGAGGGAGAAGTCCCTCATAGATCATTGTAGACTTAGCCACTGCTCGTGTGATGCAAGTTTTCAGCAAGTGTATTCAAGTTAACTGCTGGATTATCTGTGAAGCATTACATAATGGCATCACCTGGTGTTTTCAAGTGACATTAAGGAGATGTGCTTCAGCACTGTATCCTCCGTGTGAGAATTACTCTGGAGAGGCATCTTTGAATTTGCCTTATTCCTAACAATCACAATGAAAAATGTGACATCTTGGTTTTTTTCCGTATAACAGACCTCTGAAAGTACCTACTAGTACAGATTATGCTAAAAGATTTAGCTGTGCACACTAAAAATTTCTTATAATTAACCAGTTCCTTGGTATATTTTACCACAGGGATACTCCAACTTCAGCAGGACCAAATTCTTTCAACAAAGGAAAGCATGGATTTTCAGACAACCAGAAGTTATGGGAAAGGAACATGAAATCTCACCTTGGAAAAGTCCGTGAACAAGAAGATTAGTTCCTGTATTAAGATCTAGGATGTTGGGGAAACAGGAGGGTATGATATTAAAGGAACAGTTTCCTTTTTAAAGAGTGGTCTAAGGCTATTTTGGGTGCACAAAAATGCGTTTAAAAGTAGAGGTAATTTATGTTTTGTATACAGATTTCAAAGCATTTGCTAATTTTGTAGCTTTGTGCATTTAATTTCACAAAGTTATGGAAAATAAAGACATTGGAAGTGGTACCTGTTAAAAGAATTTTCTTTTTACAACTATTCTTATATGAAGACAGAGAAAAGGTTACTGTCTCCTTAATCAAGTTAAGTTAAATGCTGCTGCACTCAACTTTCTAGCTCCTCTTCTGTAATAAATGAGTTGCTTATCTCCTTAAGGCTATTTTCTTAGAGGGAGAACACTGTGTATAAGTCAAGTCTTACCAGACTGCTTCAGATTCTAGTCAGCATACAACCTGTAAACTAGAGTACTATATATCATTTAGTTCATTTAAACATAGCCTAAAAACTTCTGAATGTGGTATTTTAGCTCTATAATCCTGTTTTCAAACTTTATGTAACCTCTGTAGCTTGTTTCACTCCTAGAGATGGGTCTTGCGTATGTATCAATATTAGAAAAGAACAAAGATTCATAACAAAAGGTAAATCAGTATTTTTTGATGTTTTTGTAATCAAGAGTATGTCTTGATGAATGTTTGTTAGTGTTCTTTTGTCAAGTTTGCAACAGATTCATGCGGTAATCATCAGAACACAAAGACATTACCAAAAGAATAATTTTCCACATTCTACTTTGGTTTCACTGTCCTCTGTAACCCTTTAAGGGGCATAGAAGCTGCACACAAGTAGACCTGTAGTTGATTGCTGAAATGCAAAAATTCAAAATGTGCTTCCATATATTGAAAGTTTGAAACTTTACTTTGGATGCTAGCAGAAACTTTTCCTTATATTTTCAATTAAGATACTATCCAATTAAAAGACAACAATTTAATCCACATTAGTATTGCTGCTTAATAAATAGTTAGAATGTGAGTAATATTACATCTTTAACGCTGTCTGTTTTACTCTTATTGCTGAAACACTATCATCTCTATCCTCTCTTAAAAGTAAAGTTTTGTGGCAGAGGGTATTAAAGCTGTTAGTTTTTGTCTACCTTCAGTCTTAAACATACAATGTCTTTTAGCAAGATTTCCAGTTAAATAGTCCTGGCACCGGTAGCCACCATTGCCACATCTAGTGGAAATAAACACATCCGAAATATTGTATGGGTCTACATTACTTGATGGTGTCTGATAAAACTGCAGCTTGCAGGCATATTATGGATTTGGCTTGAACCTTATGAACATATTCAAGATAACTGACGTATTTCATTGTGTTAAAGTTCAGTGTAGTTGAAGACAAATAGGCCTAGAGACAGCATGATGCTAAAAGAAGGAAACACTCCAATAGCAGAGTTGAACCGAACGTCGCTGTTTACACAGGTCTAGCACAAGAGACAGAACAATGTGTGATATGCATTGGCCAGTGAAAAACTACTGGATCCCTCCCTTGTTCTAACCCAGCAAATCTAGATTAATGAAATAGTTGTGTTGAGACCATTGCATCAAAATTTTCTTCATGCATTTTAGATTATTCAAATATTTAGACCTCTATGTTTAAGTTCTAAACATTTTTGTATTTTTATATTTGTATGCAATTTTTGTTTGCAGTTAAAAGCCTATTATATTTTCTCTTTGTTATAAACATAAATGTAAATGTTATTTCTCTGTAGCTGCAGTTATTCAACTACTTGTGAAAGTTCAAGATTTTTTGGGGGAAAGGTATTCCAAAGTCTTTTTGGCTCCCTAAAACTGAAGCCAATGGCAAAAACCCTTAACATAATTTTATTTAAGCAGGCATAGAAGAAAACCTTTTAGTCTATTAGTGCCTTCCTAAAAAAAACTTTGGTGTGTAACCAGCTCTCTGGGATTTTTCAGATTTTAATTTGTGCTGTGCTCTCTGCTCTTAAAGTACTGAAAAAGTATGTGTACCTTGTAACTTGGGCCTAAAATTACAAATCTCTTGAAGTTTCACAATTGTAATCATAACTATGGGAAGAGTTTTGCATATTTTCCGTGATTTATCTCAAGCTGGGGAAGAAAAAAATGGGAATCAAAAGGTGTAACTATTTCTTGAGCTTTGCCTGTGTTGATGTTGTACACGAGACATGAATTCTAGCTCCTGGGACTAGTATTTTAAGTACAAAAAGTGGACAAGTAAAACTAGAGTCCATGTCAGTTTCATATATTCTGAACAAAGGGAATTGTTTGTATAATTAAATTTACAAACAAGTCTCTTTAAAAAGTTACTTGGCTTAGGCCCCTCTTTCCTTGTACACTCACAAATTTACATTTTTTTCCTTCAAAATCTGTATGGCTCAGCAAACTATCTAAAATTTATAATGAGTGAATCTAACCTTAACCATACAGGTTTTATCTAAAACATGGCTGATTTAGTCTTACTGATTGCATGAAACATGCTCTGCTTAATTGTAAGGTCAGCTTATAATAAAAATCGTTTATATTTATAATTTTATTTTTTAAAAATATGTAATATAAAAATCAAAAAATCTGTAGTGGATATAAGCATTAGCTGTACATGTACTGTACATTGACATAACCTGAACATATGAACAAGAATACATTTTGTTGATGTCTATAAACTGCATAGTCCTGGATGGTGAATGTTTATTTTTCCAGTCTTAAATTATAATTTTTTTAGCAACCATTAAATTATGAAGGATCCAGTTATGATTATCAAATGAATTCCACATTGCAGGAGTATTTGTTGATGAGAGCAGAATAGGAGCTTCTCAATGTGACCATACATTATTAGGTTTTTTTTTAAGTGTGTGGTTTTTGTGTTCAATCCTGGATACACTTTTAAGTGCTCCAATGGAAAAAGTCAGTTCACTAAAAAAAGTCAGTGACTGGCAGATTCTGGTTTGACAATGTGCATGTATACTTGCATGTCACATGTCAACTTATGGTGGCCATATTAATTTCATAGTTTTTTAGGCAAGGAAAACTTCGATGTGGATCATTAAGATATACTACTTAAGGCACGATTGAGTGCAATGAGCTCTATAGAAGATATAGTTATGTTCTGTAACATACTGAAGATACTATAAAAATTGGTTTTAATTGACTATTCCTTCAGTGCATACCACCTATCCAGAATTTACATTAAACAAAGACTCAGCACCTTTACTAGAAAATATGGTCTTTATGTAAGCGGATTGAAGCTATAGGTTAGGTCAAGCTGTTTTACAGACGCCAAAATTGGTCATTTAAAAGTGTAGGGAAGCTGCTGTTTATGTTATTGTAAGGCTTTATAGGGAATAGCTCTGTATTGTTTTGATCCATAAGCAGTATATTGAGCAAAATTTCATGCAAGTAGACTTCCAAGAGAATTGTAGTCTGTGGCCCACATTTTGTCCACTCCTGCTCTAAATGTATTAATATAAGTAAGCACACTTTGTTGTCATATACACAACATCCCTTGTTCATTTTTGGGTTATAGTTTCTTAAATAAAGCATAATCTCAGCAGTTTAAATATAAAGTATACATACATGTTTACTTGTGTCTCAAGAAATAGTACCTTGAAATAATTTTCAGGATACACAAAAAAAAAAAACCAGTGCAAGAATGTACAGAGTCACTGATACTAGCCAGTTTCCTTACAATGAGTGGAACTGATTACTCAGAAATACCAAACATCTGAACTTGATTACATTTTGAATTTTACAGTCATTCTTATAGAAGCATTGAAGTGTAAGAAAATAACAGATCAACATCATTCATATTTGTGTCCAAAATGTTATGTAGATTTGACAGATGACTCATAATCATACTGAGCTGTGAGCACCTTCATGAACATAATGCTTTGTATACCAACACCTAGCCAAAAGTTTAATTTGTAGATCACACTCCTCTCCTGATCTTCTATGAACTTCAAGAATATAGACTATTAAACGGAGTGGAACAACTCTTTGGATTACCAAACCATTCTACAGAGCAGAATATTTGCATAAAAGCACACCGTTTGAAGAGGAAAACAAGAAGTACGTCATACCTACCACTAGCACACAAATGACTTTATTTTTTTTACAAGTGATGCAGTAGTTTCCATTTAAGTCTACCTGGCTTATTCTGTCGGCTTCATCAGTTTTACTTTGTAATGAATAAAAGTTAGTAATAAACCTTCCAATAAATTCAAGGAATGGTTCTGGAATTACTGTATTACTGTAAACATCGAGTCGGAGCATTAATACCTGGGAAATTGCACATGCTGCTTCACCTACGTTATCTTCTGCATTAACAAATGCTTGTATTTAGTCCTGATCGGAAACATGTTCTACCTCCACTTCTACAGTCTGAATAGCTTCGGTAACTTCAGTCATTTTCTGTCCTTGTTGTGCCAATACATAATTGACTACCTGCATGATACTTTGGTCAGAAAGAGTAGAAACTGTGGTACACTCTTCAGTAGCTGCAACAGTGTTGAGTGTTTCTTCAGTCATTACTACAGTCTCAATATCTTCACTGCAAACCTCTGCCTCTTGTTCTGCTGCATCAGATGTTAAAATACTGATGGCATGTTCGACTTGTGTTCCTTGGTTATGAAACTGCAGTGTGTCCTTTTCCAGCATTATTTTACAAGGTACGTAATCCCGGTGGAACTTGGTCATGTGTTTCCTTAAGGTGCGAGCGTCTATGTAGGCTTCGTTGCATACTGGACACACGTACGGCCTCTCTCCTGTGTGGGACCTCACATGGCGCTTTAAAGAACGCGCATCAGCCCAGGCTACTCCACAAGTCAGGCACTCAAAGGGCTTAACACCTATTCAACAAGATACAGAAGGAGGGGAAAGAAGTTGCCAATCACAAAGTTAACAATAACAACACTTTCCTAACAATTTCACTGATACACATTCTGACACGTCACTAACAAGTGGCATGCCGTTTTGTAATTTTGCTATTTGGGTACCAAACATTTTTAAAAACACATTTTACAAAGCTTTACAGAACTAGAGTACAACTTGAAAGGCACTGTAACCTCTGCTCCAAAGACATCAGAGTTAAAATCTTGGGTGTGCTATCTCTGTGGTAAAATCCCACCTATCCATTTAAGTCACTGCTGAAGGCTTTACAGAAGTATACCATTTATATCTAGCTCATTATTTTTGTCCCTGTTGCTGTATGCCTTGAAGTTGTTTCCAAGTGAAGAAGACCTTATTATGGGGCTTTCTTTGTTCTGATGGGACTTGCCATTGCCTCCGGAAGCTGAAATACTGCTGTCCAAAGGTCACCCAGTGGTTTTCTGTGACAGCAGTGATTCAAATGCTGGTCTGGAGTTCTAGTCCAGAAGTTAAAACACTACATCATGTTTATCTTTGTTCTATATTACAACAGTGTTCCGTGGAATTATTTCTTCCTCCAGCATTACGAATATTTTAATTTCTACACTAAAAATAACAATTTTTGTTCTGACATTTAAATAAAATACATTCAAAAAGTCAAACATGTTCCCTTTACCCTCATGATTATTCATGTGTCTTCTGTACTCTCGCAACTGGGTGAATTTTCTCCCACAGTGCTCACAAGCACGCTCCAAATTTTGCTTTGCTCTCCCTTTCTTCCCGTGGGTGGCTTTCTTGACATGCCTTCTGTACAAAGCCTTCTCGTAGAATTCTTTGCCGCAAATATTGCACCTAAAAGAAAAGGTGGAAAAAAGCTGCATTGCAAAACCCTGCAAAAATGGGCAATTCTTTTGAAAATAACTGCAACAGTGCAAGGTTTAATCTGCTTTCATAACAGCCAAATGATAATGGAATTCTACAGTTGTTACCTTCTCTGAAGATGAATATGGCTGAAGGTGGGGTGTTAAATAATAAAAATTGGGTAGACTCACTGGATCTTCTCATACTGGAAGATTAATCATGCTTGACCTAGTTTTCACCCAGATCAGATGACCTCATGAGTGCAAAAACCTCACATAGTCTCCCAAAAATGTCATACTAAATGTATTCTTATCCCCAAAGTTCTCTGCCTAATAGAGCCTTTTCTTGACCCTTGAAGCAACTTGCACAGTAGCTGTCTGCCTGCATTCCTCTATCATCTAGTACAGGGTTGTCCAACTTCTACCGGCCCAAGGGTCGGAATTCCAGTCACTGATCACCTGAGGGCCCAAAGGGTCTGCCTCCACCCCCGGCTACGCCCCTCCCCCCCGCCCCACCTCTTCCTCCTCACCAGCGCGAGGAGGAGGAAGGAAAGCCCCACCCCTGGAGCCGATGCCGCGGCTCCTCCCTCCTAAAGCTGTGACATGCCGGCCGCCTCAGAAGTGGCCGAAATTGCCCTTCTGAGGCGGGCGGCATGTCACGGCTTTAGGAGGGAAGGACGAGCTGCGGGGAGAGGCTCCCCCACGGCTCGTCCCAAGACGCAGCGCCCCTTCGCGCCGCCTATTGCTCCTCGGTCCCCCCTCCCTTCCTTCACTGAAGGGAAGGAAGGAAGGGGGAACCGCCGAGAAGGAGCAGGAGGCGGCGCGAAGGGCGGTGCATCACAGCCAGGCCTCTGATGCGCTGCCCTTCGCGCCGCCTATTGCTCCTCGCCGGTTCCCTCCTTCCTTCACTGAATATAGGCAGGCATCTTTTGAAACTAAAGCAAATTTTAAGCAACTTCTGGGGGGAAACCGTTAATTTATAGTATGTATTTCTACTCCCATCTTCAAATTTGGCTTAAGCCATAAATTTACTAGATAGTTTTCTACAAGCTGTTTCCTCAGTCTCGTGCTCCCATGCCTTTAAAAAGAAACTCAAAACCTGGTTATGGGACCAAGCGTTTGAACAGTAGAGGCAACAATCAAGAATGAGACCCAATTTGTGTGAATGACAATGGATTGACCTGGAGTATGATTTTAAACCTGCATGATTTTAAACAAATGTCTGAATAATTTTTTTGAGACCCTCGTGGGGCAGTGGGTTAAACTGCTGAGCTGCTGAACTTGCTAACGGAACAGTAGCAGGTTCGAATCCAGGGAGCGGTGTGAGCTCCTGCTATTAGCCCCAGCTTCTGCCAAATCAGCAGTTTAAAAACATGCAAATGTGAGTAAATCAATAGGTACCGCTCCGGCTGGAAGGTAACGGCACTCCATGCACATGACTTTGGAGGTGTGTTCCAAGGCGGCTTAGAAAAGGCGATGAGCACTGACCCCCAGAGTTGGACACAACTGGACTTAGTGTCGGGGAAAACCTTTACCTTAGTAATTTAATGCCTTAGTTAATTGTTTTAATTGCTATTATTTATTACTGTTGTTGGCATTGAATGAATGCCTGTTCTGATGCCGCCCTGACCCCACTCAGTGAAGAGGACGGGATACAAATATGTGAAATAAATAAATTTTGTTTGTTGTCATGTTGTGTGCTTTTAAGTAATTTCTGGCTTACACAAGGTCACATAATGGGTTTACATACACTGCCAAGGACTCTATTCCTAGTCTCTCAGGCTGGGTCTACACTGCCCTATATCCCAAAATCTGATTTCAGATTATCTGTTTGGAACTGGATTACATGAGTCTACACTGCCAGATAATCTGGGACAAGCAGATAATCTGGGATCAATTCCTGGGATATAGGGTAGTGTAGGCCTCATAGACCTAATTGATCCTGGCTGGAAAATCCCACCTTACTGCTTATTTCCTTTTATTTTTGGTAACTGTCAATTTATTTCTAACCGTTACTTCTTGTTATATCATTACTTTCTGCTCATTTTTAAATGTACAGTACATGAAAAAAATTGTAGTACTTTAAATGATTTTGTATACTATTTTATTGTTACAACATGCTTCTTAAAAAAACTAATCTGTTAATGTAAATTTGAAAAGTGGAGTGTAAAAACCATTCTTGAGCCACTTACTGAATAATTAGGGAATTTCCCCCTGCAGAACTTTAATCAAAAACTGTTTTGGAATTCTGCGCAATTAGCTGTTAGAATCATATGGAGTATGTCAAAGAGAAAATGATTTGGCAAAGTCGGCCAAATTGCAATCAAAGAATAAACACCAGGATTGAACAGTTTTATGAAATTACTGTGAAAATGAAGCTGTCAATCATTTGGGTATGTACTGTTTCTTTAATACACCGAGGACATCATAAAGCAAGAAAGAGTTTTTTGCATTTCTCAAAGACGCAGTTTTTCTTGTGTAGCAAAACCTAGTTCTATACAATCAACTTTACATCATGACAGTGTTATGACAATAATCAGCAGAGTTCCTTCATATTATTTGCTTCCCTTGGCTGTCGCTCAAATCTTTTAAAAATATATCCTTACACATAAGCAGAATTTTGCACACAGGCTTGACATGTTTTTATAATGTGTCTATTTTCAGCTTTGACTAGCTAATTTGACTTACCTGTATGGATCAGTCACAGAATGGGACTTTACATGGGAATACCAGTCTTTCTTCCAACTATAGCACTTCCCGCAGAATTGACACTGGAAAGGTTTTACTCCAAGATGCTTGTTCATATGCTGCCTGAGGTCTCGGGGTTCATAGAAACTTTTCTCACATCTGAAATGAAATTTAATTGTGTGCATTTGAATAACGTTCTATACAGTGGAAAGTTATTAAGGTGCAGTGTATGTTTGATCGAATATCCTGGGGATCAAGGTGGGGGGGAGAGAGAAAGTAAATTTAAAGTCAAAATGCATTTAGTAATGCATTTAGTATCCCAGAACCTTTCCAAGAAATCTAGGCAATAATCAAAGTTTGTTTTATTTCCTACTCGTAGAAACACTCAGCAGGCATCACCATGTCCCTTACTATGTTATATAATGGTTTTAAATTGTCTGTTATTGCTTATGTGTAAGTTATATTGATTGTATTGTTTTATTATTTGCTGCTGTGTTGTTTTATTATGTGTCACTAGGCTTGGCCTCATGTAAGCCACCCCAAGTACCCTTGGGGAGATGGTGGCGGGGTATAAATAAAGTATTATTATTATGTTATTCTAAATGGTATTCAATGACTCATAAAAATTATGACTAATTTAGACACTTGAGAACATTGTAAGACCAAAACTGTTTACATGTAAAGCTTCATAGAAGACTCTGTCCCATAACTGTAGAAATGTTTCACATTTCTTCTAATTGATAGTTTCAGTCATCTATGAAGATGCCATGATTCATTATATTGTTTTGCTACTTTGAATTAAAAATCTGGATTACATGAGAGGATGCTGTCTATGTAGAGTGCCCAGACAATAGTCCTCACTGCCTAAAGAGAGCCATTTTACATACCCTTTAACATGCAACCAAAAGCTATTTTATTTCAGCAAGACTTTGGATATCCAAAATATCTGCTGTATCCATTTGATTTGTTAAATTACGTAAACTTTAAGATGCTGCGATTTGGTGCACTAGAAAAGGGTAGGTGTGTTTTTAATACTAATACAGATTAGGTCAAGGAGACTACTGAAAGCTAACAGGCATATTTTGGGGAATCTCGAAATTCACAGTAGTGAGAACCTTTGCTGAAAAACCTAGAGAGGAAATTCTCTCCTTCCTAAAAATGCTCTGTGAAGACTGAGCACATTCAGTAGCCAAACAAATTTGAGTTACAATAAAATCTGGAAGACAGAATTGTCAGAAATATTAAAAATTAACTGGGTATTTTTGATTACAAAAGTGTGAGTCAAGCACTGAAAGAGTTAGTAGGCTGAAGCCTGTTAGTGTTAGTAAACTTCTGTGTGATACAAGACTCTCTACGCCTCAGTGGGAGAATAGCTCAGTGATAGTAGGCCTCACTGTGGAGAGAGGCCTCAGTGTGAGGTAAACCTCTATGTGAGAGAAGCCTTGTGTGAGAAAGCTTCAATGAGAAGGCTGTTGTGTGTAAAGCTACTGTGTATTTGTTTATTTGTGTTATGGAAACATTGTAAATAGTGCACCATATTATTTTGCTACAAAGAAAACCCTCCTATGGAAGAGATAACATTGGTCTGTGTGTTTTTGTTCTTTCTATCACTTTGAGCTACTGGTGCTGGGTCACACTGCTGCTGATAAGTTACTCTGCTATACATTTATGAGGAGGG
The DNA here is from genome assembly GCA_030556195.1 of Anolis apletophallus. Classification (NCBI taxonomy): domain Eukaryota; kingdom Metazoa; phylum Chordata; class Lepidosauria; order Squamata; family Anolidae; genus Anolis; species Anolis apletophallus. Next base: position 14,407,259 of record JARBWK010000004.1, read on the forward strand.
TCATTTGTTATTATGCCCACTCGGCCAACAATTAAGCTAACTTGTCCAGCTTTAGATCCTAACAGCTGAATATATCTTGGAGAATGGCTGGAATACTGAGGGGTGTACTCTTCCCTAGGAGGTAAATATGCACTGTAACATTTTGCTCTATCTGTCTGATAAATCATTATCTGTCAAAATTAGTAAATATTTTGTGGGAAAACATTGACAAGATATCAACCAGAACTCGACCATTGTGAAACAAGAGGGAAAATATCATGATGTTTGAACACTCCAACATTTCCAACTGTACAAAAAGAAATCTACAGGGAAAAAAATAAAAGAAGAACCCTCCCCAACTCAAATAGCTCCATATACTGTACTCAATGCATAAAGAGAACTGAATGGCTGCTTCATGAGCACTGGAAGAGAACAGATATCTTTGAAGGAGATATGACTGCCTGGACTGAACATGAGCACTTCAATCCAGAAGCACTCTGTAGCAGGTTCCACTTATATAGAAAATAAAACTAACCAGTAAGAAACAAATCTAAAGAATGCTGGATTGTTTCCACTGTTCTCAAAAGACTTACACTCAGCAATAAAAAAGTTACTTCCTTATCCTATTTGTGCTTTTTTGTTTGATAGTAACATTGGAATTTATTTTATACCCAATGAGAGGGATCAAAGCAACTTTTAAGACTTCTAAATTTATAAGATGTATTTATACTTACTGGGTACACTGATATCCACGAATGTTCGGTTTGGGCTGGTGCTTCTTTATGTGTTTACTAAGTCCTGAAGCTCTGTAGAAAGGCTTTCCACACTGTGCGCAAATATATTTTGATTCTCCTGGGAAGGTAAGAGTGGAATTGTCTTTAATAAATACTACCATGAAAGACATAGGAAGATATCGCTTTCAGCTTATTATAAAAGAGTTACTTACACATGAAAATAATAATCAAACGCGTTGAAATCATCTATTGAAAAAAGTGGATTATTATGAGTGGCTGATGGTATGATAAAAACAAGGATGAAGGATGCAACTATTTAGAGAAAGCAGGGAGGAGGTTGCGAGTGGCTGAAGGAAAGGATTTAAGTAGATATAATGCAGCTGAAGGCACAACAACAACAAGGACAGACGGAGCTACAGTGTAGTCTAATTATACACAAAATATTATTATTCTGCTCTTTAGCAGTTTGACAACTAGGAGAAAACAAACAACATATATAAACAAACATGTTGTTGCTGATTTTGTTCCCAGTAACAGTGGTCTTTAAAAAAAAGACAGCCAGGCAAGAGGAAAATAAATAATTGCTCAAGATCAAGAAGAAATGTTAAACAGAGGCATGCCTGTGAGGGAAGAGGAATAGGACATGAGATAAGAATTTGTTCAACAGTGGATACAGAAATGGCAATCCCAATAGCAGATAGATGCACAGATGTTGAACAGAAAATAAAAAGAAAAAAGTCAGAGATAAGTTCAATAATACTTGAACGAGTCATAAATAGCCTATGAAAAGATGGGTATCCAAGGGTTGTATATGTGGTACTTTTATTTGAATGTGTAAACCACAAAAATTTGCAAACTAATTACACATAAAGCTTAAATACTTAATTTCCACCATACGTTTCTGCTCCTTTTGTGGCTACCTTTGTGGTTTCCTTTTGTGGCTACCTTTGAGGCTTCCTTTGTGGATGTTTTCTTTTGTGACTCTCCTGTATGGATATTTTATTTTACTTACAATAAAGTAAGTTGACTTTATGGTATGGAGTTTTTCTCAATGACCACATTACTTCTGGGCTAAGCTGAAGCTGCTGCATTTTGTTTTACTCTGCAAAATTAGGTTTGTGTTTTATACTAAGAAAACCTAACCCATAATCCCTGACCTGCTCGATGCACACCATTGCAAACACTGTAAACTCCTATAAATGTCAGAGTGCTTACAAACAGGTGGAATCAAATGAGAGAAGCTGCAGCTGGAACGAGACACATCTTGACCACAGAGTGTGTGGAATTAACCAACAAAGCTAGACATGCAAGCAATTTCAGGATCAAAGATTAAAAAGGAGGAAATTTATATTTTGTTAATTCAAAGCAGCTAACAGAGCAGGTGAAAAGCAGTAATAATAAAATATGGTGCCTATAAAATGCCTCTAGTCTTCTGCTGAATTGTAACTGAGTGCTCAATTCTAATTGTTAATTAGTAAATTATGTGGTTAAGTTTGCAATTTACCATTTTCAATATACACATATCCTGAAAACTGTGTGAAATTTAATATTTTATTTACCTGTGTGAATACTTATATGCTCCTGAAGGCTTCTTTTTGTGACAAAGGATTTATCACACAATTCACATTTAAACTGCTTCTGTGCCTCGTGGAGTGCAAGGTGCATTTTTAAACCATGTTTATAAGTAAATGACTTTCCACAAATCTATAAAATACAAAGTTAAGATTGTTCAAAACAGGAAGCAACACATAAGGATATATGGCAGTGTGCTGAATTTATTTGTATGGTATGATCAGGGAGGGGATGACACTATCCTTTTTATCAACGCCAACAAGTTTTAAAAAAAAGGGAAAGCCTATTGTTTGAGAAGGGGGCAAACTTTTTATTGGCAAAAGCACTGTAACATTCCAATAAAGAACAACATTTCAGCATAAAAACCAAGACTTCTCGTGAGATAAGGTCTTTCGTAATAATCACCTAGCTTGAAATTAATTATCTAAATACCTTTTTAAAAAAGTCAGTTCTAGCATCAAAATCTGAAATGGCAAAATTACAAAATTGGCACTTAAAAATCAGCACCTGTATCCAAGATATAAAAAGTAGCTATAATTAAACTCACTATATGTGGGCTGACCATGTCCTGGGAAGAATAATTTAGATAACATTGGAGGGTGATGGCAGAAACTACAAAATATTATGATTTCAATTAAAATCAGTGTCAACATGGTGGGTATTGGCATCAGTAATAACCACATGTTTGAAATAGTAGAGAGTATGAATTCTAACTAGATTTAATAACAAAAAATGGAACTCCCGGTGATGTAATGGGTTAAACCCTTATGCCGGCAGGATTGCTGACCAAAAGGTCAGTAGTTCGAATCTGGGGAGCAGGGTGAGCTCCTGTCTGTCAGCTCCAGCTTCCCATGCGGGGACATGAGAGAAGCCTCTCACAGGATGGTAAAACCCAGGCATCCCCTGGGTAATGTCCTTGCAGATGGCCAATTCTTTCACACCAGAAGCAACTTACAGTTTCTCAAGTTGCTCCTGACACAAAAAAATGAAGCTTAAGCCACTTCAAGATCTGAGCCATATTAAAATTTAAGGCACTCTTTTCATCAAGCCTAGTCTGCTGAAGTTCAGAAGCCAACCTGTCAAATGTGTTTTACATTAAAATGGTAAATGAATGAATATCAATTGCTATACACTACTGCTTCTCAAACTCTGCTCCTCCAGGTGTTTTGGACTTCAGCTCCCAGAAATCCCAGCCAGCTTACCAGCTGTTAGGAATTGTTAGCAGAAGTTTAAAACATCTGAAGGAGCAGAGTTTGAGAAACACAGGGATACATTATACCAGTGTAGCACATCAGATATTATCTGATTACAACTCCTGTCAACATGTGAGAGTTATGTTAGAAAGGTGAGAATATCAAGTTTTACTTCATTCCTTACCTTACATGCATGTGGTTTTACTCCTGTATGTTTTAACATATGGATTCGCAAAGAGTAGAGTTTAGGCAAACTTCTTCCGCATATATCACAGATGAACTCCCGCTTAGTTCTGCCCTTCACAGCTCCTCCACTTTCTTCTATACTGGCAGTTGCAACAGTCACTTCATTTTTTCGTGTGTGACGAACAAGGTGAGCTCGCAATGAGGCCCCATACTGGAACTCTTTTTTGCATAGCTAAGGAAACAAAAGTTTGTACAGATTTCAAACTGGAAACAGCCTTGGCCTGACAAACCCAAGATCATGTTGTCTTGTTATAAATGTGTACATGCAAAAGTTATTTCTATGTTTGCATCTCTTATTTGGGGGAGGGTATTAACATCAGTACACATGTATTGTATGACTATTAACGAATATACAGATCTCTCAAGTAAGATTCGTGAAATCTAAAATGCTAAGGTCTGCCCAGATTCAGATATATTGTCGAAGGCTTTCATGGCCGAAATCACTGCGTTGTTGTAGTTTTTTTCGAGCTATATGGCCATGTTCTAGAGGCATTCTCTCCTGACGTTTTGCCTGCATCTCTGACAAGCATCCTCAGAGGTTGTGAGGTCACCTCTGAGGATGCTTGCCATATTCACAGTCTGAAAGTAGCTACTTTATCATGTAATGTTTCAAGGTCCACGGACTGTGGCCTAAATCACACTATTCGTTCCATCTAGAGCAGATCCATTGAATCGGTGGGAATATGGCAAGTCAATATTTGTACGCCTTCTACTGATTCAATGATTATATTATTGTAAGAACTACCAACTGAATTTAGGCTTGTGAAATTATATCTGTCTTGGGAATGGAGGGCATATGCTGTCAGAAATATTGAAAGTAACTAGGTATTTTTAATTACAAAAATGTGAGTCAAGAACTGAAAGACTTAGTAAGCCAAAGCCTGTTAGAGTCTGTGGGCCAAAGCTAGTGAGGAGAGTGAGTAGGCCAAAGCCTGTTATAGTTAGTGTGCCAAAACTATTTATTTATATATTTCTGTTATTTATATCCTGTCTCTTCTCTATCCCCAAAGGGGGACTCAGGACGGCTTACATTGGCAGCAATTTGATGCCGTTACATATGAACACTTAAAATACAATAAATATTAAAACAAGCCATTAAACCATTAAAATACATTAAATACATAAGCCATTCATTAAACAGCATAAAAGCCTTAATTACCAATAAAACCGTATCCTCATATAAATCACCTTTCAAGTCCATTTCCACTAAAGTGCTGATTTATGTCTGCTGACCAAAAGCCTGGTCCCACAACCACGATTTTACTTTCTTCCTGAAAGATAATGCCATCCTGAAGGGTGTGAGGAAAACCTTTGTGTGAAGCTCCAGTATAAGTTTGTGTGTGAGAGAAGCCTTGTGTGAGAAAGCTCCAGTGTGAAGGCTGCTGTATGTAAAGCTACTATGTATTTGTTTAATTGTGTTATGGAAACCTATTTCTTGTAAATAATGCAACCATATTATTTTACTACAAAGGAAAGCCTCTTAAGGAAGAGATAACATTGTTCTGTATATTTTTGATCTTTTTATCATATTGGGCTACTGGTGCTGGGTCACACTGCTGTTAAGTTACTCTGCTATACATTCATGGGGAGGGTCTTTCGTTAATAAGCCCACTCGCCCAACATATGCATCATTAAATAGTTCAAATTTAGAATAGTTGGCTCATTCAAAAGACCACTCGGGCAAAATGAAATATTACACACCAATTACATCAGGTATCTGTACGTAGTCTGCGGTTGCTCGACATATCATGTGGAGCAACTGCAGAATACATACAGATACCTGGATATAAAGAATAAACAAAGAGTATCCAATGTGATTTAGTATAGTAGTTTGAAAATTAGACTACAATATCTGGAGGGATCAGGGTTCTATTCAGTCACAGAAATCTATTGGATGACTATGGACACACTATGCTCTCTCAGCCACAAAACAAAACCCAAACCCTTTCTAAACAAATCACGTTACGTGAACCCAGTGATGGGTAACCTGAGGATAGTCCTATATCAGGAATGACTTGAAGGCACAGTATTTCAGATGTGCCTTGCAGAATAAAAATTAAAAACAACTTACTGGACATTTATAATTTTTTGTCCTTTCGTGCTTCAATGTGTGCATTATTAGAGCGTAACGTCTTTGGAAAACCATTCCACACTCGTGGCATTTGTGCTGAGCTTCTTTCTCACTGTGCTCTGTGGTCTCTCTCTTGGGCTGCTTCATCTTCCTGCCTCTTTGAACCAACTTCATGGCAACCTAATTGGAAAATTATTAATTAAAATGAACATTAGTCAAGCAGAAATGAATAAAATCAACTGTACAAACAAAGAAAGAATGGTCCATTATACATCGCAACTGCAGTTGCAACTGTCTAATGAATGTGAAGAAGGTAAGTGATTGTACTCATAAAACCTACCTCTTCACATCAATTCAGAATTCTACATTTAACAAAGTACAAATATGCATTAAAAATAAAATGAAAGTATATTTCTCCATACACAGCCCACTCCACCAAACTACATACTACTATAGACTGTATGTAGGATACATATTGGCTCAGTCGACCCCCAACTTGTGTTTTTTTAACTTGTTGCTGAGATTCTCAAACATTGTCAAGATGAGTCTCCTCAAAGCAGACTCGAACGAGATCAAATCCTGTCAATTATGGATCTTATGCTGTCTTTCACTTTTTAGGGGAATGGTAAAGGTGATTATGTAAAGAAGCCTCTCAGGTCCTGACCCAGAGCCTGGCTGCTGTGATGGGCTGGATGAGGGCTAACAAACTGAAACTTAATCCTGACATGACAGAAGTTCTCCTGGTCAGTCGTGGGGCAAATCAGGGAATAGAATGGCTACCTGTGCTTGATAGGGTTGCACTCCCACTGAGAACACAGGTTCGCAGTCTGGGGGTCCTCCTGGACTCAGCATTGACACTAGGAGCTCAGGTATCAGCATTGGCCGGGAGGGCTTTTGCATAATTAAAACTTGTGCGCCAACTGTGCCTGTACCTCAAAAAGCCTGATCTGGCCACAGTGATCCACACCTTAGTTACATCTCAAATGTATTACTGTAATGCACTCTATGTGGGGCTGCCTATGAAGGCGGTTCAGAAACTGAAATTAGTGCAAAGAGCAGCAGCCAGATTTCTAACAGGAGCTGACTTCAGGGAGCACACCACTCCCCTGCTGAAGTAGCTCCACTGGCTGCATGCGTGTTTCCAGACCCAATTCAAAGTGCAGGTTATTACCTATAAAGCCCTTTACGGTTCGGGTCCAGCCTATTTGCGAGACCACATCTCCCCCTATGAATCCATTCAGTCCTTAAGATGCTCCGGGAAGGCCCTTCTCACGGTCCTACCACCCTCACATGTGCAGCTGGTGGGAATGTGGAAAAGGCCCTTCTCGGCGATGGTGCCCTGGCTCTGGAATGCTCTTTCAAAAGAAATCAGACAGGCCCACTCTCTAGATACCTTCAGGAAGGAATTGAAAACATGGGCATAGAAGCAGGCATTCAGAAATGATTAACCATAACTTATAATGATGATGGTTTTTATAATTGTACAAACACCAACTGATTTAAACTGTTTTTGTCCTGGTGCACAATATGTTTTTAAATCATGCTAAATTTAATATGTGTGTGTCTTTTTGATATTGTTTACAATGTTTTTTATTTTGTTGTTATGTATTATGTGTTACGTTTTTATTCTTGCTTGATATTATATTTATTTGTTGTAAGTTGTCACAAGTCCTTTTTGGAGAAGGGATGGTATACAAATAAAGATTATTATTATTATTATTATTATTATTATTATACAGGACCTTTGTGGCAATGACTATGAGTGAAGGTAATTGATACTGACATTTACTAACAGTAGATATAGAACTGTTTTCTTGCCTTGACGGTGGCATGATTTCTGTTTTTCTGTAGTTCATTTTATTACAACTACTTGGAAAGTGACAGTGAAATTGAAGAAAAAGATTTATTACAAATGTCTACAAAACACTCTATGCGAAATTCTGTTTTACGATTTTGGTTAAGATTTTAAAGGGACTCATCATACCTGCTGGATGGCTGATTTGGGGGCTGGCTTTCTATTCTGTAGCTTCTTCTCAATACCTTTGTGCAATCGGATATACTCGCCTTCAGTAACAGAACGTTGGCGAAGTTTGCTTTTGTAAGTGTCATCTTGACTGGAAATAGAGGTCTCCAACTCTGATTGTGAAATACTCTGCATTTTACATGGCCTGCCACGTTTCGTTTTCAGTCTGTCCTGTGATTCTTCGGGAAGCTCAGGGATCTCAGCTGCTTCTGTGTTTGCTTCAGTATTTTCAGTTTGTTCACTGTTTACATTCTGATCAGGATCACATCCTGTTGGGGTACTGATAATTTCTTGGTCCACTGCTGTGGGCTCAGGCTGCTCTATAGGTATATTCTGATCTGTAGTACATTCCATGGTTTCATCAGCATTTTCTTTATTTTCAGTTGTTTCACATTCCGTTGTTTCTGTTCTAGGAGAGTGCACAGGTGGTTCTGGAGGGTCTTCCACAATAGTCTCTGAAGCAGTTTGCACCTCAGCCTCAGCCGTGGCCTCTGCTTCCATTTCGCTGCTTGAATATGTTCCATTCACAGTTGCTACTGCCTCTTCTGTAGTAAAAGGCTGCTCTGTTCTGTCCAGGGGGGTTTCTTCACGTTCACTTGGCTCTAAAAGATTCTGAGCTACCTCTACTACTTGAACATCTCCTTTCTGATACACCGTGATTTGTTTCTCTTCCATCTGTTTGTGCACAATTTCACAGATTTCCAGGACTTCTGTCATGAGGAGATGTTGAGCTAGCTCGGCTACTGCGGCCATGTTGCAGAAATCAAAAACTAACTCTGAAGTATAAGCAAATTCCAGCAAAGGGAGAAAACTGGCCTTGCGGAAACCTGCACCAAATCAGAAAAAAATACTTTTAAAATAGTTTGTTCAGATAGGATTCCTTATTTCTTTAGCCAATAAACTGCTTTTGTTACTTTCTAGGGGAGGTGCCTTATTAAGTCTGTTGCACCAAAAGCAACAAAAATACTTGTGACATTTTAAAATGAGTGAGCTCCGATAGCATAAGATTACTGGACAATGTCCACAAAGTCTTATAATATAATAAATTTGTTCATGTTTAAGGTTCCACCTGGTTATTTTGCTTGGTTTTAACTGTAAAAAATATTGCTGGAAGCCATCTTCCTTTAACACCTTGAAATGAAGTTAGAGGAATCAATCATCTCAGTTAGCATGCCAGGAGCCACAGTGACACGATGGGTTAAACCCTTAGGCCGGCTAAACTGCTAACTAAAGGTCGGTGGTTCGACTCCACAAGACGGGGTGAGCTCCCGTCTGTCAGCTCCAGCTTCCCATACGGGGACATGAAAGAAGCCTCCCAGGGAATGGTAAAACCTTTGGGCATCCCCTGGACAACATCCTTGCAGAGAGCCAATTCTCCCACACCAGAAGAAACTTGTAGTTTCTCAAGTCACTTCTGACACAAAAAAAGCTTGCAAGCAAATATAAACAGGATGCATAAAGAGAAATAAAATCAAGTACCCAGAATGTTCAGCTTCACAAGGAGTAAAAATAAACCGTCGTACCTCTTCCAAATGGACAGCATGAAATTGTCTATTTTAAAACAATTGTGTATGAATGTAATGCACTCATATATATTTATTTTGGATTGGTTACCTGAAAGATCCACCACAGCTTCGTGACTAGAAACAGCTCCCTTTTCAATGAAGAGTTCTCTGAAGTATTCACTGTTGGCTGCCAAAATAGATTTGTGTGCTTTGTGTACTTCTCCCTCAATTAGCAAAGTAACATCACAAAATTGATTGGAAAGACGCTGCTGATTCAGTTGGTTCAACACTGACTGACAATGCTTTGGAGAACTTTGTTTCACAAGACCTTTACTGTCAACCTGTATTTTTTGTAAAAAAACAAAACAAAACAGACATGAGAATTAAAGTCTTAACTTACATTTCGTTTATAAATAATCCAAACATAAAATAAACCATAATAAGTAATTTATTTCTAGACCGCCCTCTCCCCCCGAAGGGACTCAGGGCGGTTTACAGAGACAAAAAATAGGCAAACATTCAATGCCTCAAATGAATACAAACATATCAAAATAATACAACATTATGCACATAAACAACAGTAAACTGACACCAAAGAATTAAGCATCAAAATGAAAATAATAAAAAAACAATCCAATAAGACATAGTAAACTAAAACATGAGCCCCAGTGGCCCAATGGGTTAAAACCTTTATGCTGGCAGGACTGAAGACCAACAATTGCAGATGGCCAATTCTTTCACACCAGAAACGACTTGCAGAAGCGACTCAGTTTCTCAAGTCACTCCTACCACAAAAATACCCAAAAAACTAAAACATGAGTAAAACATTACAACATATACCCTAAAAGCAAATAAGATACAATTACATTTAAATGGCTTTAAAATGGCTAACACCAGTATTCATTTAAGATGTACCGTAGCAGCTGTATTAATAGTTTTGTTGTTCATTCGTTCAGTCGCTTCCGACTCTTCATGACCTCATGGACCATCCCACGCCAGAGCGCCCTGTCAGCCGTCACCTCCCCCATCTCCTTCAGAGTCAAGCCAATCACTTCAAGAATACCATCCACCCATCTTGCCCTTGGTTGGCCCCTCTTCCTTTTTCCTTCTATTTTCCCCAGCATCATTGTCTTCTCTAAGCTTTCCTTTCTCCTCATTATGTGGCCAAAGTACTTCATCTTTGCCTCTACTATCCTTCCCTCCAATGAGGTTTTATTTCCTGAAGTATGGACTGGTTGGATCTTCTTGCAGTGCAAGGCACTCTCAGAACTTTCCTACAACACTACAGTTTAAAAGCATCTATCTTTCTTCACTCAGCCTTCCCTATGGTCCAGCTCTCACATCCATAGGTTACTACGGGAAATACCATTGCTTTAACTATGCAGATCTTTGTTGCCAGTGTGATTTCTCTGCTCTTCACTATTTTATCGAGATTGGACATTGTTCTCCTCCCAAGAAGGAAACATCTTCTGATTTCCTGGCTGCAGTCTGCGTCTGCAGTAATCTTTGCACCTAGAAATACAAAGTCTGTCACTGCCTCCACGTTTTCTCCCGCTATTTGCCAGTTATCAATCAATCTGGTTGCCATAATCTTGTTTTTTTTTTATGTTTAGCTGCAACCCAGCTTTTGCACTTTCTTCTTTCACCTTAGTTAGAGGGCTCCTCAGCTCCTCCTCGCTTTTGGCCATCATAGTGGTATCTGTATATCTAAGTTTGTTAATGTTTCTTCCAGCAATTTTAATCCTAGTCTTGTATTCATCAAAGTCCCGCACATCGCATGATGTGTTCTGCATATAAGGTGAATAGGTTGGGTGAGAGTATACAACCCTGTCGTATGCCTTACCAATCTTGAACCAGTCTGTTTTTCCATGGTCAGTTCTTACTGTTGCTACTTGGTCATTATACAGATTCCTCAGGAGAGAGACAAGGTGATTTGGTATGCCCATACCACCAAGAACTTGCCTCAATTTATTATAATCCACACAGTCAAAGGCTTTAGAATAGTAAATAAAGCAGAAATCGATGTTTTTCTGAAACTCCCTGCCTTTCTCCATTATCCAGCGGATATTGGCAATTTGGTCTCTCGTTCTTCTGCCTTTTCTAAAGCCAGCTTGTACATCTGGCAACTCTCTCCCCATGTATTGCTCGAGTCTTCCTTGCAGGATCTTGAGCATTACCTTACTGACATGAGAAATAAGAGCCACTGTACAAAAGTTTGAGCATTCTTTAGCATTTCCCTTTTCTGGTATGGGGATATGAGTTGATTTCTTCCATTCTTGTGTTTTCCATATTTGCTGGCAGATGGCATGCATCACCTTGACAGCATCATCTTTCCAGATTTTAAACAGTTCAGCTGGGATCCCGTCGTCTCCTGCTTCCTTGTTGTTAGCAATGCAACCTCACTCCTCAGGATGTCTGGTTCTAATTCACTCACCACACTGTCTAAACTATCCTCAATATTCTTATCCTTCCTATATGGATCTGCTGTATAGTCTCGCCATCTTCTCTTGATCTCTTCCGCTTCTGGTCCCTGCCATTTTTGTTTTTTATCATGCCCATTTTTACCTGAAATAATTACTTAATATGAAAAGTTACTTACAAATACAAGCTCGTGTTTAGCAATTGGCTTCTTTTTCACAGGTTTTGGTGATGCTGCTGGAATTGATGCTGAGATACTTATTTCATCATCTGTTTCATTGCTGTCTTCATGAGACATCACATCTAATCCTAGCTCTTCCAGCATTTCAGATGGATCTGATAAAGACCTGGAGCGATCCAGTTTTTCCTGGCATTTGCTACATTCTTTAATGTAATCTTTAACTTGCTTTAGAATACCTGAAATAAAGATATAAAAATCCTTATTCATTCGTAAGAATATCATATCTTCATCTTTCTGGTACTACCGTATTTAGCAGTTATTTAGGAAATTGTTCCCATAATAATAACAACAACAACAATCCTTGATTTCCATCAATATTGTTTCAATAATAATAATAATCCTTGGTTTCCATTGATATTTTTTCCTTAATAATAATCATTGGTTTTTATTGATAATTCATCAAAGCAGAATAAATTTTGTATAATACATATCAGAGAATCACATGCTGACTCAAGACACACAGTCCCGTAGACTACATAAATCCATGCACAAAATAATGGAAATCACATGTTAAAGAGATGAGATGGTTCACATAGAATATGTGGAACAACCACGTCAATACTTTCCATTCTAATATACTGCTTCCTGTGCGTCTGGCTGAGAAACAACAGTGCATATAGCGTACACATTTTGTTCAGATGTAGGAAAGCAACATTGCATAGAGTCATAAGAACATGCATTTTTTTTTGGTCTGGCTCAGTAATGTGATCACATTTGAAATAAAAGTTGGTATCTTTAAGATTTTTCAATACTGTGTTCAGCACACTAGCTTATGTGTAATTTTGTCCTTAGCAATATTTAAATATTTGAAAGGATGTCACATTGAAGAGGGAGGCTGCTTGCTTTCAGCTGCTCCAGACTAGAACATGGAGTAATGGATTTGAACAGGAAAAGTAATTCCACCTCAATATTTGGAAAAACTCACTGATGGTAAGAGCTGTGGAATATGCTGCCTCCATGAAGTGTGGTGGAGTATTCATCTCTGAAGGTTTTACAGAAGAGGCTGAATAGCCATCTGCTGGGACTTCTTTGAGTGTGTGTTCCTACATGACAGGGAGTTGAATTGGATGGCCCTTGGGGGGGGGGGTCTTCTAATGATAGAATTCTGTGAAAGCTCTTGTCGAGACTTAAGCCTTTAAAGTAGTACATTCCAAACTGTCGCAACACACAGGTCTGTCAGCTGTTGTCCGCCAGCGTCATGCTTAAAAATGCTGCTCCCCTGTCGCCACATGCCAAGGTGCATGTTGGCCATCTCTAGAAGTGCCAGTGGGAACCTATGCTGGCTGCCATCCTCCTCCTCCTCTTTGTTAATCTCTCTGCTTCACCCCCAAATAGCAGTCTAAGATCCCTTCAACACACCCATATAAGCCACAATATCAAGGCAGTAAATCCCACAACATCTGCTTTGAAATAGGTTATCTGAGGTCCCTTCCACACAGCTGAATAAAATCCAACACTATTTACTTTGAACTGGAATATATGGCAGCGTGGACTGAGGTCCCTTCCACACAGCCCTATATCCCAGTCTATCAAGGCAGAAAATCCCACAATATCTGGTTTGAACTCAGATACAGCCCAGTTCAAAGCAGATGTTGTCTGATTTTCCGCAGTTGATATTCTGAGATATAAAATATTGTGGAAAGGTGTGCCCCGAGTCTACACTGCCATATATTAACATTTTATCCTTTGTAATTGGCCCTGCCCACTTGGCTCAATTTTTGTTATTTTGTGTTATATCCTGTGTTTATTTTGTATTACTCTCTTATTTGATGTATTATTGTATGATTGTATGTTTGTATTCTTTTTGCCTTGTTGTAATTGTTAGGCTTGGTCTCATGTCAGCCATCCTGAGTCCCCTTGAGGAGACGGAGGCTGGGAATAAATAAATAATATTAATAATTAGTATTATTATTATATACTAGCTGTACCTACCACAAATTACTGTGGCCAACCTTCCCTCATCATTATTATATACTAGCTGTACCTGCCACACATTACCGTGGCCAACCTTCCCTCCCTCTTTCTTTCTTTCTCTCTTTCCTTCCTTCCCCCTCTCTTTCCTTTCTTCCTTTTCTCTTTTCTTCTCTCCCTCTTTCCTTCCTTCACCTCCCTCTTTCTTTCTCTCCTTCAGTCCCTCCCTCTCTTTCCTTCCTTTTTTCTCTTTTCTTCCCTCCTTCCTTCCCCTCCCTTTTTCTTTCTCTCCTTCCTTCCTTCCCTCTTTCCTTCCTTTTTTTCTCTTTTCTCTCCTTCCTTCCTTCTCTGCGTCTTTCCTTCCCTCCCTCCCTCTTTCCTTCCTTTTTTCTCTTTTCTTCTCTCCTTCCTTCCCCTCACTTTTTCTCTCTCTCCTTCCTCCCTTCCCTTCCTTTTTCTCTTTTCTTCTCTCCTTCCTTCCTTCTCTACCTTTCCTTCCTTCCTTCACTCTTGCCTTCCTTTCTTTCTCTTTTCTTCTCTCCTTCCTTCCTTCCTTCTCTACCTCTTTCCTTCCTTCCCCTCCCTTTCTTTCTCTCCTTCCTTCCTTCCCTCTTTTTCTTTTCTTCTCTCCTTCCTTCCTTCTCTACCTCTTTCCTTCCTTCCCCTCCCTTTTCTTTCTCTCCTTCCTTCCCTCCCTCCCTCTTTTTCTCTTTTCTTCTCTCCTTCCTTCCTTCTCTACCTTTCCTTCCTTCCCCTCCCTTTCTCTCCTTCCTTCCCTCCTTCTTTTCTTCTGTCCTTCCTCTCTTCTCTACCTCTTTCCTGCATTCTCCTCCCCTTTTCTTTCTCTACTTCCTTTTTTCCTTTTCTCCTCCCTCACTTCTCTACCTCTTTCCTTCCCCTCCCTCTTTCTCTCCTTCCTTCCCTCCCTCTTCCTTTCTTTTCTTCTCTCCTTCCTTCTCTACCTCTTTCCTTCCTTCCCCTCCCTTTCTTTCTCTCCTTCCTTCCCTCTTTTTCCTTTCTTTTTTCTTCTCTCCTTCCTTCCCTCCCTTTCCTTCCTTCCCCTCCCTTTTTCTTTCTCTCCTTCCTTCCTTCTTTTTCTCTTTTCTTCTCTCCTTCCTTCCTTCTCTACCTCTTTCCTTCCTTCCCCTCCTTTCTCTCCTTTTCTCTTCTGTCCTTCTCTTCTCTACCTCTTTTGCCTTCTCTCTTTTTCTTTCTCTTTCTTCTTTCCTTCTCTACCTCTTTCTTTTTCCTTTTCCCCTTCCCCTCCCTTTTCTTTCTCTTTCTCCTTCCCTCTTTTTCTTTTTTTCTCTTCTTCCTTCCTTCTCTACCTCTTTCCTTCCTTCCCCTCCCCTTTCTTTCTCTCCTTCCTTCCTTCCCTCTTTTTCTTTTCTTTCTCTTCTTCCTTCCTTCTCTACCTCTTTCCTTCCTTCCCCTCCCTCTTTCTTTCTCTCCTTCCTTCCCTCTTGCCTTCCTTTTTCTCTTTTCTTCTCTCCTTCCTTCCTTCTCTACCTCTTTCCTTCCTTCCCCTCTTTCTTTCTCTCCTTCCTTCCCTCCCTTTTTCTTTTCTTCTCTCCTTCCTCTCTTCTCTTCCTCTTTCCTGCCTTCTCCTCCCTTTTTCTTTCTTTCTCTCCTTCCCTCCCTCTTTTTCTTTTCTTTCTCTTCTTCCTTCCTTCTCTACCTCCTTCCTTCTCTACCTTTCTTTTTCCTTCCTTCCCTCCCTCTTTTTTTCTCTTCCTCCTTCCTTCCTTTCTGCCTCTTTTTCCTTTCTTTCTCTTCCTTTTTTCTTCTCTCCTTCCTTCCTTCTCTACCTCTTTCCTTCCTTCCCCTCCCTCTTTCTTTCTCTCCTTCCTTCCTTCCCTCTCTCTCTTTTTCCTTTCTTTCTCTTTTCTTCTCTCCTTCCTTCCTTCTCTACCTCTTTCCTTCCTTTCTTTCCCTCCTTCTTTCTCTTTCTTTCCTTCCTTCCCTCCTTTCTTTCTCTCCTTCCTTCCCTCTCTTTTTCCTTTCTTTTTTCTTCTCTCCTTCCCTCCTTCCCTTTCCTTCCTTCCCCTCCCTTTTTCTTTCTCTCCTTCCTTCCTTCCCTCCCTCTTTTTCTTTTCTTTCTCTTCTTCCTTCCTTCTCTACCTCTTTCCTTCCTTCCCCTCCCTCTTTCTTTCTCTCCTTCCTTCCTTCCCTCCCTCTTCCTTTTTTTCTCTCCTTCCTCTCTTCTCTTCCTCTTTCCTGCCTTCTCCTCCCTTTTTCTTTCTCTCCTTCCCTCTCTTCCTTTTTTTCCTTTTCTCCTCCCTTCCTTCTCTCTTTCTTTCCTTCTTTCCTTCTCTACCTATTCTTGGACTGAAACTCCCCCTCCTCCTCCCCCGCCAAAGGGCTCCCAGTGCAAGGCCTTTCAGCCAGGACAGACGACCCTGTCAAAGCCCTGGCGACGCTTTCTTGAAGGAAGAAAGGGCGGGGCTCTCGAAGGAGAGAGTGCCTGGGGGCGTGGCTTGTGTCTCTGTGGGCCTTGGCGGCGGGGCCAAGCTGTTTCGGCCCCTCAGAGAGCCCTCGCTCGCGGGAGCGAGCGAGGGCTCTCTGAGGGGCCGAAACAGCTTGGCCCCGCCGCCAAGGCCCCCACGGAGGCCGCTCCCCCGCCGGTGCCGTGCTCACCTCTCCACCAGAACCTCCGTGAGAGGCGCTGCCAGGTCTGGAGGCGGGTGCGGTGGGCGCCGCCGGGCTCGAGGTGCGCGGCCCGGATGAGCCTGTCCCTCCGCTCGGCCTGCAGCACCACCTCGAGCTCGGCGAAGCGCTGCTGGTCCCTCTGGCGGCGCTGGTAGTAGAGGACCCCTCCGCGCACCACGTAGCAGGCCGCGGCCTTGCGGATCTTGCGCTTGGCGTTGCCCTCGGTGCCCGGCGCGTAGGGCTCCCGCTCGTTCGTCAGGTAGCGCAGGATGGCCAGGTAGCTCTCCTCGCTCGACATGGCGCCGGGAAGGGCCTTCCTCCTCGAGTCAGGCTTGAGGCCTACCCCCTCAAGTTCTCCTCAAAGTCAGGCTTGCGGCCTACCCCCTCAAGTTCTCCTCGAGTCAGGCTTGAGGCCTACCCCCTCAAGTTCTCCTCGAGTCAGGCTTGAGGCCTACCCCCTCAAGTTCTCAAGTCAGGCTTGCGGCCTACCCCCTCAAGTTCTCCTCAAAGTCAGGCTTGCGGCCTACTTGAGGGGACAAGGCCGCTCGAGTATTTCCTCCGTGAGGGAATATATATAGAGAGAGGGGGGGGGGGAGGCCTGCTGTCACAGCTGTCCGAGGTGGGAATCAGCCATTTCCCGGAAAAGGTGTCCAAAACGCCAATCAATAAACTGTTGTCCAGGTTTAAATAATAATAACTAATAATAATAAAATAGAAAATGTAATAATCCTGGGGTGGAACTGGAGTTCCGAGGTCCGCGGCGGCGGCGGGTGGGAGGAAGGAGCAACGGAAAGACAAAATGGCTGCTACACAACCGGATGTGACGTCGGGGGGAAAGATGTTGCCTTAGCCTTTCCCGGCGAGAGGGGGAAAAAGGGGGCGGGGTTTGAGGAAGCGCCGGCGCCATTTTGGAAATGGGCAAAGCGGCGCCAAAATGCCAAGTCTTGTGTGTGGCGGCCATCTTTGAAGCGGGCCAAATGCCTCACCCTTGAATGAAACTGGGTTTCCTTAAACCAGGCACCCTCAAACCTGCTTTGGGCCTTCAGATTCCAGAATTCCTAACAACAGAACAAGCTCGTTAGGGTTTTCTAGGGGTTGGAGGCCCAAAAACAGCAGTTCGAGGATGCCTGCCTTAAACTCTTATAATCTGTTTACAATGCTTGATAACCTTATCATAGGAATTGGCTGGTTTTAAGCTGCGTTTATATGTATACTGTTTTTGGAGACCCTCCTCCAATCTGAAGTAGGATGTAGATCAGTGGTTCCCAAACTTTTTTGGCCTACTGCCCCCTTTCCAGAAAATGTTTTACTCAGCGCCCCCCTAGAATTTTTTTTAAAAAATGTAATAGCAATTAAACAGGAAGATACATGTATTAATGCAGTGGTTCTCAACCTTTCTAATGCCGTTGAAACCCCTAAATAAGGTTCCTCATGTTGTGGTGACCCCCAACCATATTTTCGTTGCTACTTCAGAAATAATTTTGCTACTCCTACGAATTCTAATGCAAAGCTCTTATATACGGGTTCCGTCATGGAAGGACAGTCCCAAACAGAGAAACCTTACAACACAGAAACACCAAACTTGCCAACAGAAATAGGCCTCAAGCAAGGTACGTTTGTAGCAAAGAAACTTTCCCCCACCAATAGGCCCCCAAAACAACGAGTAAAAAAACTACATTTCCCAGCATCCTCCGGGGCTGCCAACGACTCTCCCAGCCTCTACATTCTGACATGATTGGCTGCCAATAAGGGCGGATTTGCATAACTCCTGTACTGGCCAGCCAACATGAACATTCCACATAAGAACATAAGAAGAACATAAGAAGAGCCATGCTGAATCGGGCCTCAGCCCATCTAGTCCAGCATTCTGTGTCACACAGTGGCCCACTAGTTGTACACGGGGATCTCTAGCAGAAAGGAGGGCAAAACCCTCACCTGCTCCCGACCCCCCCACAACCAGTACCCGGGGAAATCCTGCCTGCCTCCATCAACACAGAGGTGGCACTTGGATGTCCATTTCAGTAGCTACTGATTCCCTTGGTATCCATGAATCTGTCTAATCCTGCCTTGAAGCTGTCCAGGCTGACAGCTGTCACAACCTCCTCTGGAAGTGAGTTCCATAACACAATGACCCTCTGGGTGAAGAAATATTTCCCTTTATTAGTCCTAACTTTCCTACCTTGGAGCTTTAGGGAGTGCCCCTAGTCCTAGTGTTGGGTTACCGAGGAAATAATTTTTATTTATTAAACTTTTCTATCCCATGCATGATTTTATACACTTGATCAAGTCACCTCTTAAACGCCGTCTTTCAAGGCTGAAAAGACCAAGGCGTCACAACCTGATTTCATAAGGGAGCTGCTCCATCCCTTGGATCATTCTTGTTGCCCTTCTTTGTACCTTTTCCAGTTCCGTTATATCCTTCTTAAGTTGCGGAGACCAGAATTGTACACAGTACTCCAAATGTGGCCTTACCATAGATTTGTAGAGAGGCAATACAACATTTGCCGACCTATTTTCGATTCCTTCCTGATCATGCCAAGCATAGAATTTGCTTTTTTCGCTGCTGCTGCGCACTGGGTTGACATCTTCATTCAGCTGTCCACCAAAACCCCAAGATCCCTTTCCTGGTTTGTCTCGGAAAGCTTTGACCCCATCAATTGGTAGGTGTAGTTGGGGTTCTTTGCCCCGATGTGCATGACTTTACACTTGTTTAGGTTAAAATGCATTTGCCACTTGGTTGCCCATTCACTCAATTTCAAGAGATCTTTCTGGAGCTCTTTACAATCAGTTTCATTCCGACCCATAATAAACTGTCAGAGGAGGATAAGGCAAAGGGCTGAGGCACAAACACAAACACCCAATTCACTTGCCACAGAAAATTTACACCCTACACAATCACAGACCACGCCCAAAATTGACAGTAAGGCTTCATTAACTTAATTTCCCTGACTAGCCCTCACTTAATGGAATGCTGTTTACGCTCTGAATTGACAGTAAGGCTTCATTAACTTGATTCTCCCGACTAGCCCTCAGCTCATTGGACATTGTGTATGGCCTGAATTGACAGTAAGGCTTCATTAACTTGCTGTTCCTGACTAGGCCTCAGCACATGGGACATTGTGTATGGCCTGAATTTACAGTAACCTACCTTGGCACACAGAGCCCCTATGACCCACGCTACATTCTACTACAGTTTGGAGGAGGGTGGACCATGGATTATGGGACTTGAAGTACCTCCATGGATAATGGGATTTGTAGTACTTCAAAACCCATCATTCCCCACAGACCACTGTGTCCCAGAACCAAGACCGATAAAGACCAAACTTGGCAAACAATGCCCCCCAAGACCCACACTCCATCCGACTGCAGATTAGAGGACACACCATGGAGAATGGGATTTCAAGTACCTCCACTCACTTCCAAAGTACCCCACCCACACACGCATCAAACTCTACATCAACACAGCAGACGGAAAGACAAATAACATTGTATATCCACAAGCAATGCAGAACGCCAGCAACACCACACAACAACTCCACAGGACTCCAACATCCCACCCACCAAAACAACCCACAACAACACAGTCATGACCCCAACAACACCATAACTAACAACTCCAACCCTTACATACTCAGACTTCCTCACATCTCCAAAATAGGGCACAGCAACGCATGCCAGGTACAGCTAGTGTTTTATAATGCTTGATAACCTTGACATAGGAATTGGCTGGTTTTAAACTGCGTTAATATGTATACTCCTCTCCATTGGCGCCCCCTTGTCGTGGGAGAGAGGCTTGCGTACCCTAATGCAGTGTTTTTCAACCTTTTTTGAGCCGCGGCACATTTTTTACATTTACAAAAATCCTGGGGCTCACCACCAACCAAAATGACACAAAATGACACTCTAACCCAGTAATACATATAGTTAACATGTTTTTAAATGTATTTATACACTCAGTGTGAAACCTGGGCCTGTTGCGATGAACACATCATAGATATCCTGGCAGGAATGGCAAAGAGCATCCTGAACCCTTGCAACAATGGAATTGAACCAAACTTGGCATATTGAACTCTCATTACCAACAGAAAGTACTGAAAGTTTGCTTGGGAATTGACCTTGAGTTTGGAAGTTGTAGTTCACCTACACCCAGAGAGCACTGTGGACTCAAACAATGTTACATTATGTTGTTGTTTGTTTTCTATCAGAATCACAATGTTGGAAGGAGGCTCACCACTTTAAGGTCCCTAAAATAGGCATGGGAAAACTTCGGCCCTCTGGGTGATTTGGACTTCAACTCCCACCATTCCTAACAGCCTGAGGCCCTTTCCTGCTTAAGTGGCTGGGGGGGGGGGGAGATTCCAATTTCCCACGGCACACCTGATGATCGCTGATGGCACACTAGTGTGCCACAGCACACTGGTTGGGAAACACTGCCCTAATGAAGTTGTGAGTTATGCCGGCGGTGGCATAGCCACCAGCAGGGCCTCCCATGCCAGACGGGTCACAACCGAAGGATCTGACAAAGAGCATCAACGGGCAGGATGGGCTTTCTAGCCTTTTGGCAACCATCCTAAGAGAAGGAAAACTCTAATTTCAATCCCGGGAAGATGGTGCTCGTCTAACCCTGTAAGGTCAACCATCTAGAGAAGGAAACTCAAACCAAACCTACGACCTGAGGACCTCGCTGCCACCGTCCAAGCTTGCTAGGCCCCGGCAGACGAACCTTTGGTTTAAAGGATGAGGCCAGTTCTGTGCATGCTGCGCTCCACCAGAAAAATCCATTGCACAGGCTCGAAGGACACATCCAACTTCACCGTGAGCTGCTTTTTGCTGATGCTGCTGCCCTTGTCGCCCATTCAGAAGCAGCTCCGCAGCGCCTAATAGCCTGCTTTGCAACAGCTGCAGAGCTGTTTGGGCTGGAAGTCATCCTGGAGAAAACGGAAGTCCCTTACCAGCCTGCACCAAAGGAAGAACACCACCATACCCACGTCAGCATAGGCAAATCTGTGCTTAAATCCGTTCAGCAGTTCACCTACCTAGGAAGCATAATCTCTTCAGACGCCAAGATTGACAAAGAAATAGATCACAGATTATCAAAGGCATATAGTGCATTCGGAAGGCTTCACAAGAGTCTGGAGTAACAAACACCTGAGACAAAGCACCAAAATCAGTGTGTACAGAGCTATCCCTGCTTGCTCAAGGACAGCAACATTCGTCACATAGTCAGTGACTAGTCCACAACTATTTTAACTCTGGTCCCAAAACAGGAACTATAACAATACATATTGTATATGATTTATCTCAAGTTCAGGAACCCAAGTAGATTGAGCAGCAGTGGCATGTTTAGAATAGTGGCCATTACAACGCAGAGTGCCTCATCTACATCACATACGTTTACAGCAGCACCGTAAAACACTGCTTTTGCTCTATTCTCTTTCTAGCATGAAAGCTACAGCATTCACTTCTACAAGAAAAATATAATTGTGATATTGTACAGGGTTGGTGTCAAGACAGTCAGTCTCTCAACAAAGGCGGAGGATATATATCACTAATCTTAGCATTGCACTTTTTACCCAACCTGAAGAATGTATGCATTTCATCTGAATCCGATCAAGGACTTTGTGATGTTCAGTGGCTGTGTCAGGACTGGGAGACTTGAGCTTGAGTGAAGGTCAAGCTCCCAGCCTGGCATGAGATTGCATCGACCTTTGCCCTAGTTCTTGGGTAACCTTGGGCTCCAGTTATATAAGACTGTGCTGAGTCATGTGGAAGTGAGGTAACTTCCACATGTGTGCAAGGCTGCAGGGGGAAGTGATGTACTCCTCCGAGCCTGGACATTGGACAATTGGACTCCTACTGCTGACTCATGGGGCCATGAGGTCACATCCCTTTGGACTATGGGATATGCTGAATCACCGGATATGGTGCAACCCTACCTGGACATTGCATGGGCGATGGGAGGGGGGGTTGGGGTATATAAGTGGTGTTTTGGTGGCGGGCAGGTGCTTTTGCTTCACATGTGTCGTACCTGCAATAAAATCGTGTTGGACCGTGCTTTCAATCTACGCGTGATCCTTACCGAGTGTTGGAGAGTCGTTACAGGCTGGACAAAGATGTTAAGAGATAATTGTTGTAACTCTTCTGCATATTACTATTCCTAAATGTTATCTGCTTTAATAGAAAAATAAACAATTGCTAGTACAGGCAGTCCCAAAGTTACAAATCGCTCAAAGTTAAGAACGGGGGCGAGAACAGCGAGAGAAAACTACCCCTACCCCTAGGAGGGAAAAGATTCACTTCTTAAAGTGATCATGGGGAAAAGGTGTCTCCACTGAAGCTTTATCACCAATCCTTGTTTCCACAGCAAACCACATTTTTCAAAATTCAATTATCAGAGACAGAAAGTGAGGCAAAACCTTCTGAACAGGGTGTAGGCAGCAAACTAAATACCACAGGGGTATTAACCCTTCCCTATGCTATCCAAACCTAAATATATATACTTTTGGCAATAGCTACACATAATAGGCACCTGTTCAGACTTACATACAAATTCAACTTAAGAACAAACCTACAGAACCTATCTTATTTCTAAATGTACAGGCAGTTGGGGACTGCCTGTACACTCAGGTTTGGCCATTGTTTACTTCAGCAGGGTAGAGGTAATAGTGGAATGAATCAAAATGTAGTTTCAGGACAGCATTTTAAAGCTTCATAATGATACTAATGTGATCATTCTGAAAGATCTTGCAGTAAGCTTCTCATATAGACTATATTTCACTAAGAACTACTTTGCACAACACTCAAAAGATTTTTTGTATAGTTTAATCTAGTTAAAAGTGGGGATTTAAAATAGACCCGAGTTATACTGGCAATATGGGATCCACATTACTTACTAGGTATAGAATGATAATTTGTCTATGTTTTCCGGACTGTATGTCCATGTTCTAGGCTTTGAAGCTGCAAGGCCATTCAAGATGGCAAATTGCAACATTCACACTATGTGTTAATAGATTAGTGTACTGTACTGTGTGTTGGGCTTGAATAGATGTTTTCCCATTGTATTTGTGTCTATGTAGTTTTCTCTTGTATGTGGTTTCATTGATATTATTAAAACTAACAGTAAAAATATGGTATCCAAAGACAAAAGAAAATTATTTTGAAGATCTTTAAAAAAAGAAAAATGCTACAAAAAAAATCACCAAGTGTCATTAAAAGCAAGTAACTTATGTCAAATGTTTATTTGATGTAACCAAATCAGCACAAGTTAGCGTTTCCCACCAACGCGAGGAGCAGAAACTTTCACAGGCTTTGCAATTTTTTGCTTTGGCGCAGCCTTTGTAGGTGCCTGTAAAAAGACAAAAGATACAAATGAGATTACACAACTTACTATTACGTTGCTACTATATATTGAAGAAAGGGCTCTTGGGATGAGTGGGTGGAAACTTATCTAAGAGAATATTAAATTGTATTAGAAAAGTGAAGCTCAGTCCAGACTACTCTTCAGGATATCCCAATAAAAGCTATGTGGAATAGCCAGAAAGTGTTCTGCTATGTGTACATTTATTTTTTTACCTTCAGGGGTTGGCAGTTACTTCTCTTCTGCAATTACAGAATTTCTCCCTCCATTGATCAATCCATGCTTCATAATCAAGATATGGCCATTATATCTGTCAACTTCCAGGACTCCAGTGGAATGTAATGGCTGATATTCCCTTTGCATTTAGCTATGAGAACTAAGTCAGATGTTACTGCAACACCTCACACTCCCCACAGCCACATACTGGCAAAATGGCGAATTTTACAATAGGTCTGAGGTGGGAATAGTAGTAAATGGCTCAAGGTAGTGATAGTTTTGCAAGCAGAGACACTGAGTATGCCGAGTCATGCTGGGTTTAAGCTAGTGTCTTTATACATTCTTTGAACTCACTAACAGATTAAGTAAATTTTGTAATTTTTATGGTTTTGGCAGTATTGTTGGCCTTGTGTGTTTTCTTGTGTGTTGACTTGAGCTGGCAGGGAAAGGGAAGAATAGCAGATCTAAGTGCTACTTAAGATCATTCAATTGTTTTGTTTGGTTGTACTACACTGAGGAACTAAAGACTTTAGAAATTCGAAAAAATCAAGAGTCGTCAGCATTCTTAATAGCGTAGTTATATTTTACACAGAATGGAGTCCCATTGAGTTTATGAGAAGTAGCACAATGTAATAAACAATGTAACATTAGTACCCAAGTGATGAATTCATATTAGGAAAATAAATATTATAGTCTACCATTTGGTGTTGATTAATATAAAATCTTAACTTAGAGAAGCAGATTGAAACATACCAGAGAATGCAAATTTCCACATCAAATTATTACAAAACATAGAAAAATGGCACTCAATTCTCAATTTTTTATTTGCATATTGTGGATTGAAAAATCTAGGTCTAAGCAGTATGTAATTATTTGTAAATACATTTGGGGTTTTTTTAATGGAGAAAAGGAAAAAGCACATGAAACTTTTCATTTTTTTAACATCAGTCATTACCTTTGTTGTGGAAGGTACAGTCTTCTTAGTTGCCTGCTTAGCCTTCTTTGCTTCCTTGGCAGCCCTGTTAATTATAATCACAGCATAATTCAATTCATACAGCACAATAAAGTAAAAGGGCACAGTACAACATTGCAGACTGCTGATAAAGCGATCCCAATCAACGTTCACCCAAAGGAAAATAAACACTAACTGGCATAACAGATAGAAGCCGATTAGTGATATTTTGTGCTCTGATGCTAAAATTCTAAAACTCTTGGGGACCCTACAGAACATATTATTGAGGAAAACATCCCTGAATAACCCTTCAAGGCTCCATTCAGTTTGTTGAGGTAAAAGAACTGAGAATACTCTTAAGCACCATGAGAACAATATAATACAGATACATTTCTCTCTCCATTTTAAACTTGGGAATCAGGATAGTTCCAGGCAGTAGAAAGGACAAGATCCCATTGTATAGGATCACAATAATAATTTTTATCAAGGCTAGCCAAAAGTATCTTGCTTACACTGAATACAAAGAGGTAGCCATGGAATGATAAATAAATGCAAACCAAGAAACACGTGATAACTGCTCACCTAATAGCCTGTTCCCGCTGAGCTTTCCGCACCTCAGGCTTCTGATTCCTCTTGGCCATGATTTCAGCCAAAGAGGCTCCTGTGATTGCTCTATGGCCCTTGACAGCACGGCGGGTACGTTTCTTTTGTACTTCTTCCTGAAAAATGAAAAAATGGAACATTTAATACTTTCTGAAGCCATGTGAAAGGAGTAAGTGCAAGATTCTGCTCATATTTAAAGTTTATACTTTACCAACATACTGTACTTTAAATTAAAAAGCCTTGGCAGAAAAGTGCAACTATCTGTGAAAGTATACGTGCAACTATCTATTTTTAGCGCCATCTTTGAAAGCTGTTAAAATTTTAATCACTTCCAGCAAAACCACACAACTACCTATTTTAAATCTTTGCTAGAGTATTTATTGTGTGTGTTTGGGGGGGGGGGGGGATCACAGAAGTACCATCCTTGTATTTTGTATCTAACTTTCAAAAAAGATTTCTATAGTTGCTAAATGCAAACAAATCGGAACTAGGAGAAAAATCGGTGATACAACTCACTTTTATTTTAATCTAAGCCAATCTCATTGTGTTTCTCAATTTTATCCTCTGTCATTTTATCTGATATTTACTTGTCCGATCGCATCCACCCCTACGTCCCACCTCGAAATCTAAGATCATCCGGGGAGGCCCTGCTCTCGCTCCCGTCAACATCTCAAATGCGCCTGGTGGGGACGAGGGACAGGACCTTCTCGGTGGTGGCTCCCTGCCTATGGAACACACTTCCAACTGACATAAGATCAATCTCCTCTCTCCTAACTTTCCGGAAGAAAGTAAAGGCATGGCTCTAGGACCAGGCGCTTGGCTAATAGAAGTAGCAGCACCCTAAAGGGATGAACTGGATTGACTTTAAGACTGATGAGGCTGGTTTGTTTTTAACTGATTATTGCATCTGATTTTAATTATGATGTTTTATTATGTTGTGATTTTATTGTAACTATTGAAATAGCCTCTAAATGGGGCTCAATGTAAGACACCCTAAGTCCCCCTTTGGGGGTTGAGAAGGACGGGATATAAATGCGATGAATAAATTTCTAACTTGCTACCTATTTTCAACATTTCAACTAAAATAAAATCAATTATGGAAAAGTATACTATAGAGAAGCCTCTATACTGCTGGAAACCTAAACATCTTAGTATTATTTTAAGTAAAGTGAGAGTGAATCAAAGGCAGCCTTATGTATGAACTGTTCAAGACTGAAATCCCTTCAATGGGATGCATAGAAATCCAGAGCCTAAAATCATGACATATATATATATATTTAGGTTATTTGTTCCATTTTTTGAGATGCAGACTTAAACTACTCACCCCAACAAATTCAACTTATTTATAAGTAGAAAACATATTTTAAAAGCCCTTGTTCCTACTTTTAAAAGCTAATGACAGATGTGTAAGGTAACATGGGTCTATTGGCAACAAACCTTTAAGTGTTTCCAAACTATACTTGTCAACCTATACACATGCCCTTCTCTCCTTTTCAAAAGCAGTTCAAGGGAAGCTTTAAATACCAACAAAATGCTAAAATCAGTTCTCTAAGGAAGGGATTATGAAAGATTAAAAGCTCTATCTCAGTGCTTCTCAACCTGGGGGTCGGGACCCCTGGGGGGGGGGGGAGTCACGAGGGAGTGTCAGAGGGGTCGCCAAAAACCACCAGAAAACACAGTAATTTCTGTTGGTCATGTGAGTTCTGTGTGGGAAGTTTTGCCCAATTCTATCGTTGGTGGGGTTCAGAGTGCTCTTTGATTGTAGGCGAACTATAAATTCCAGCAACTACAACTCCCAAATGTTGGGGTCTATTTCCCCCAAGCTACACCAGTGTTCACATTTGGGCTTATTGAGAATCCGTGCCAAGTTTGGTCCAAATCTATTATTGTTTGGGTCTACAGTGCTCTCTGGTTGTAGGTGAACTACAACTCCAAAACTCAAGGTCAATGCCCAGCAAACCCTTCCAGTATTTTCTGTTGGCCATGGGAGTTCTGTGTTCCAAGTTTGGTTCAATTCCATCATTGGTGGAGTTCAAAGGGCTCTTTGATTTGTAGGTGAACTATAAATCCCAGCAACTACAACTCCCATATTACCAAATCAATCCAAAATTACAGTTATGAAGTAGCAATGAGAACTATATTATGGTTGGGGGTCACCACCACATGAGGAACTGGATTAAGGGGTCGCGGCATAAGGAAGGTTGAGAAACACTGCTCTATCTGAACAGATCATGCTACATCCCTGGAACATGGATACAATACAACACAAGTTAAACCAGGATAGTAATTTGTAATTCTGTTCCAAAATCCCTTTTAACAAAGCAATACTGATAAGCAACGGTATTTACTGCAAGTGATTAGAAATTAAATGCTACTATGATAATTTTTCGATTTCAAAGACTCAACAAAGACTAAACAGGATATTTACCGACTGCCCTTTCTTGTGCTTCCGCCTGTACAGAACAGTCCAGTTGATCTGGCGGGGGTTTCTCTTGGAGAGGAATGCAGACTCACATTTTGCATTCAAAAACTGGAAAACCTAGAACAGCAGATCATTTTTTTAGTCAAGTTTCTACTTTGTTTGGAAACCTCTAACCAAAGAAACAGCTCATACTGCCATTAAGGTCCAAATACTGTCAAATTAAGTTGTTTCTGATAAATTCTTCAGGCTGACAACTCAAAAAACCCTCAGAACACAATGAATACTGTATGTAGAGTAGATGAACCTGGCTATAGTAAAGAAATTAGGACTATGCTCTAAAAACAAACACAGGAATCTCCTCCATCTGTGAAGATGCAAGTCACTTGTATGCCCCGTTACAGGTCCATACCAGCTTCTACCACGTGTAAACTTTGTGTATGGCGTGAGATGGACTAGAAAGCTCTTTCACAGGGGATCTAAAAATATTAAAAATCCAAAAAATGCCATGACACTAAGGGCTCAGATTACTGGAACCAGTACAGCATGAATACCACTTGTTCAGTGGTACAAAATGCAGTGGGTGGCTGAGATAGTGGGTGCATCTATACATTGACATTTTAAGTGCTATGGCCCAATGCTCTGGGATCCTGGGATTTGTAGTCTGGGACACAACAAAACAACAGTAAGGGGTGAGATAAGATCATTCCTAAATTGGTAGAGTCAATAAAGAGAACTGTAAATTTATATAGTACTTTTCTCTAATATTAACTGTATTACAATCAAAATAAAGATCTCATCTTAGACATAATCCATATATCAAGTTGTATATACATATCAATGAAAAGGGTTGCAAGATTAAATCTCAATTCATAGGGTACATAATCGATTACACAGAGTAACAACAATCCAGGTTACTGAATTTATACAAGATGCAATATCCTATAAATTTCCAGAGACACACTAGTTCAATACATTATACAATATAGCCCTTCAAATATCAATCGAAACTGCAGGAATCATATTTTCTATTTGTAGTCTGGGGCACCAGCACACTTTACAGAAACAGCTTGTAAAACTACAACTCCCACAACTCCACGGCAGCAAGGCATAGCATTAAAGTTGTGTCAAACTACGTAGACGCACCCAATGACAACAATTGGAGGATGATTTCATATATACCATTTCATGCACAGGGTGCAGTGCAGCGAGTTAAACCGCTAAGCTGCTGAATTTATTGTTTTTATGATGTGATGTTTTGATGTGATTTTATTGTTGTAATTTTGCGATAGCCTCTAATAAGGCTTAATTGTAATGCCGTCCTGAGTCGCCCTTCGTGGGTTGAGAAGTGACGGGGATATAAACGCGAGAAATAAATAAAAACTTGCTGACTGAAAGGTTGGCGGTTCGAATCTGTGGAGCGGGGATGAGCTCCCGCTGTCAGGCCCAACGTCTGCCAACCTAACAGTTTGAAAAAAATGCAAATGTTAATAGATCAATAGGTACTACTTCAATGGGAAGGTAATGGCGCTCCATGCAGTCATGCTGGCCACATGACCTTGGAGACATTTATGGACAACGCCGGCTCTTTGGCTTAGAAATGGGAGATGAGCACCAACCCCCAGAGTTGGACATGACTAGGCATAATGTCAAGGGAAACCTTTACCTTTACTTATTTAATGCACAAAAACTACTCATAATTAATTTTAGGCCGTATGTCAGAAAACTAACTTGATCTCATGTTTTGATTTGGACCCCATGTCATTACGTAAATGATGACGCAATCGGTTAAACCCTTGTGCCAGGACTGAAGACCGAAAGGTCGAAGGTTTGAATCCAGCACGGATGAGCTCCCTCTGTCAGCTCCAGCTCCCCATGCGGGGACATGAGAGAAGCCTCCCTCATGTTATGATTTGGAGCCCATGTCATTACGTAAATAATGACGCAATCGGTTAAACCCTTGTGCCAGGACTGAAGACCGAAAGGTCGAAGGTTTGAATCCAGCACGGATGAGCTCCCTTCTGTCAGCTCCAGCTCCCCATGCGGAGACATGAGAGAAGCCTCCCTCATGTTGATTTGGAGCCCATGTCATTACGTAAATAATGACGCAATCGGTTAAACTTTTGTGCCAGGACTGAAGACCGAAAGGTCGAAGGTTTGAATCCAGCACGGATGAGCTCCCTTCTGTCAGCTCCAGCTCCCCATGCGAGGACATGAGAGAAGCCTCCCTCATGTTATGATTTGGACCCCATGTCATTACGTAAATAATGACGCAATGGGTTAAACCCTTGTGCCAGGACTGAAGGGCAACAACTCGAAGGTTCGAATCCAGCATGGATGAGCTCCCTCTGTCAGCTCCAGCTCCCCATGCGGGGACATGAGAGAAGCCTCCCTCATGTTATGATTTGGACCCCATGTCATTACGTAAATAATGACGCAATCGGTTAAACCCTTGTGCCAGGACTGAAGACCGAAAGGTCGAAGGTTTGAATCCAGCACGGATGAGCTCCCTCTGTCAGCTCCAGCTCCCCATGCGGGGACATGAGAGAAGCCTCCCACAAGGAGGCTAAAATATATATATTTTAAACCCACTAGGGAGTGGGCTGAGCAACGTCCTTGCAGATGGCTGATTCTCTCACACCAGAAGCGACTTGCAGTTTCTCAAGTCGCTCCTGACACACAAAAAAAGGAAATATATAAACATCCCCAAATTTGAAGCCCTTCTGGTCCTAAACATTTGGGACCTTGGACCATCCAAAAAACAAAACCTGAATTTGCCATTTTGTATAAGGAACGCCGTTTGGATCCTCCATTGTACTGAATGGGATTTGAGGTTCTGCAATTCAGGGTGTGGGGAACTCTAGAGCCAGGCCCGAGGGAGTACCAAGGCCCCATTGTAGGCCTCCGCCAGCTTTTCGGCCTGTATTTCTCTCTTGCCTTGCCATCCGTCCTCGCGTAGCGTCGCCCGTGGCCCGGGTAGATCTTGTACCCGCTGAAGCTGCATAACTCGACCCTGAAGCGCGAGAAAGGAAGGGTGGGGAAGCGTCAGCGAGCGACCAAGCGCGGGACCCACAACCTCTCCCGCCCCACCCAGCCCCCAAACCGGAGGATGGCTCCGGATTAGCCGCCGCCGCGGCCTACCCCGCTTCCTTACTTCATGATGGCAGCCGGCTCACCAGCGGCGAAGAGAACGAGAGGATCATGGGAAAACGCCTTCTATACTCCCCGCGCGGGGCACGGCGGGAAACAAGGCGGTGCTGCTCATTAACAACCGGAAGTATATCTCTATTTTTTTTGGACCAATCAGCGTCCGGCGCCGGCGCGGTTGCCTAGCGTTGGGAGCAAGCGGGAAATATGGCGGCGGCGACCGAAGGGAAGAGGCCCGAGGCGGCGAAGGCAGCCATGAGCGGCAAGGAAGGTACAGTTATGGCTTTGCGAGGAAGGCCAAGCGAGGGAAGGCGGCCAAAAAGGGCTCTTGGGCTGCTCGGGAGGTCCCGCGCGGGGCCTTGTGGGAGTGGTAGTCTTTGCCCTGGCCCAGCTTGGTTGACGTGTTTAAGCCTGCTGTGAGGGATGGACTACAAATCCCAGAGGGCCTTGCGCAGGGCCGTTGTCTTTCTCTGCTTTGAGGGGATTGGGAATAATGTGACAAAGGCAATTTGGAAGGCCTGTTTGCTTGGGGGGGGCACAAAGTCCCTTTGTCTCCCTTCCTTCCTTCCCTACTTCCTTCTTTCTTTCCTGCTTTCTCTCTCTCAGGTGTTTCTGTCATTCCTTTTTGAATATCTAGCTGTTTCCCCCTGTGTGATGTTTCCTTCCTTCCTTCTTTCTCTTCTTCCTCCCTCCCTCCCTTCCCTTCCATCCTTCTTCCCTTCCTTCCCCACTTCCTTCTTTCTTTCCTGCTTTCTCTCTCTCCTCCCTCCCTTCTTCCTTCCTTTCCCTTCCTTCCGTACTTCTTTCTTCCTTTCCTTTTTT
Source organism: Anolis apletophallus (assembly GCA_030556195.1). Classification (NCBI taxonomy): domain Eukaryota; kingdom Metazoa; phylum Chordata; class Lepidosauria; order Squamata; family Anolidae; genus Anolis; species Anolis apletophallus. Next base: position 14,439,317 of record JARBWK010000004.1, read on the forward strand.
TTCTTCCTTCCTTCCATCCTTCCTTCCTTCTTCCCTTCCTTCCCCACTTCCTTCTTTCTTTCCTGCTTTCTTTCCCCCTCCCTCCCTTCTTCCTCTTCCTTCCGTACTTCTTTCTTCCTTTCCTTCCTTCCATCTTTCCTTCCTTCTTCCCTTCCTTCCCCACTTCCTTCTTTCTTTCCTGCTTTCTCTCTCTCTCCTCCTTCCCTTCTTCCTTTCTTTCTCTTCCTTCCGTACTTCTTTCTTTCCTTCCTTCCTTCCATCCTTCCTTCTTCCCTTCCTTCCCCACTTCTTTCTTTCCTGCTTTCTTTCTCTCCTCGCTCCCTTCTTCCTTTCTTTCTCTTCCTTCTGTACTTTTTCTTCCTTTCCTTTTTTCCTTCCTTCCTTCTTCCCTTCCTTCCCCACTTCCTTCTTTCTTTCCTGCTTTCTCTCTCTCCTCCCTCCCTTCTTCCTTTCTTTCTCTTCCTTCCGTACTTCTTTCTTCCTTTCCTTTTTTCCTTCCTTCCATCCTTCCTTCCTTCTTCCCTTCCTTCCCTACTTCCTTCTTTCTTTCCTGCTTTCTTTCTCTCCTCCCTCCCTTCTTCCTTTCTTTCTCTTCCTTCCGTACTTCTTCCTTCCCTTCCTTCCTTCCTTTCATTCTCTTCCCTTCCCCTCCTTTCTTCATTCTTCCCTTCCTTCCTCCCTTCCACCCTCCCTCCCTTCTTTCCTTCTGTCTGTCTTTCTTTCCTTCCTTCCTTCCTTCTTTGCTCCCTTCTTTCCTTCTTTCTTTCCTTTTCTTCTTTACTTCTTTTTTCTGTATGATGATCCTTCTGACACTGGAGGTGAAATGGTGGTTAGAATGAGTAACATTTCTGTGGAACAGGCTCTTTATTTGACTTCATCATCATCAGTTTAATATGTTAATCGCCCTCCATCCAGGATGCGCTAGGCCAGGGGTGCTCATTAGGTAGATCGCGATCTACCGGTCGATCGCGTAGGGCGTCCAGGTAGATCGCAGGCAGGGCGGGAGGTAGGCTCACTCCTGCCCCTTAGACTCCCGACGCCGCCCAGGTACTGCCGGCCAGTCAGCGTGACCGGCGGTGTGACCGGCGTCGCTATTTTATTGGCTGCCACTCCCAGCCGGCTCGGGGCGGCTTACATCAAGCACCACAATAAAACAACAAATCTACAACAGCAATAAAACCACTAGGATAAAACAATTCCTAAGAGATAAGAGTAATTTGATGGCCGATTAGGCCTGCACTTTTCTGAGAGCCTGGGTGTAATGGGCTATGGACCCTGTGTGGACAGGCCCATGAGTAGTCCTGGGAATATTTGAGGACCTATCCATAAACTGATCTTACACCTTTTGGTCTCCTGGAGCCCAGAAATGCGAGATACCGCCCTTACCGCCCCAAGCGTTTAAAAAAGGGGACATTCACTGGGAGCCATTAGACCATTCTTCCTCCCTGATGGAACATACCAATGATGTACGAAAAGGAGGGCCCAAATCACTCCTCCCCCCCTCCCCCCCCCCCCCCGGTCTTTTTTCACATCATTGGTATGTTCCATCAGACAGGAAGACCAGTCTAATGGCTCCTGGTGGGTTTCATTTTTATTTTTAAGGCTTTTGGGATTTTGGAGGGATAGCCACATGCCATTCCAAAAATATTCAGGATGGCATATGGACAGCAATGCCCATTTCTCCCTGCCTGTGTGGACTTAACCCTCCTTTGGAGTGGGTCTCTAAAACTTTGGAGTGGGTCTCTAAATGCTCTAAAACAGCATTCTCTTCACAGAGAATGCTGTTGACTTCAGAAAATGCAGTTTTTCGGTTGCTGCGAGTTTTCCCGGCATGTTCCAGAAGCATTCTCTCCTGACGTTTCACCCACATCTATGGCAGGCATCCTCAGAGGTCGTGAGGTTTGTTGGAAACTAGGCAAGTGGGGTTTATAGATCTGTGGAATGTCCAGGGTGGGAGAAAGAACTCTTGTCTGTTTGAGGCAAGTGTGAATTCTGCAATTGATCACCTTGATTAGCAGCTTCAAAGTTTGGGTGCTTCCTGACTGGGGGAATCCTTTGTTGAGAGGTGATTACCTAGCTCTGTTTCTTGTCTGGAATTCCCATTGAAATCCCCAGTCATCTGGACAATTTCAACAAAAAGGAAGGAACATTGAAAATGAAAAAAAAAAACCTGGCTACCAGTATTAAATAAACCCTAAAATCAGGACAGTAAATAAAGAACAACACTCAGAAACAGGAGAATTCCAGACAATAATAATAATAAACTTTATTTATAACCCGCCACCATCTCCCCAAGGAGACTCGAGGTGGCTTACATGAGGCAAGAAATAAGCAAGGCAGCTAATCGCCTCCCTACTAAGGATTTCCCCAGGCATGAAGCAGCCAAGCCTTGAAGCAGCAAAGCTATTCAGTGCTAATCAAGGTGAACAATTGCAGCATTCACACTTGCCTCAAACAGTCAAGAGTTCTTTCTCTCACCCTGGACATTCCACAGATAAATATACTCCACTTATCTTGTTTCCAACAAACCTTACAACCTCTGAGGATGCCTGCCATAGATATGGGTGAAACATCAGGAGAGAATGCTTCTGGAACATGGCCACACAGCCCAGAAAACTCACAGCTACCCAGTGATTCTGGCCATGAAAGCTTTCAACCACACAGTTCACTTTTTGGTGGCATTAATTTTTTTTAAATAATAATGTTCTGCAGAATGTATTTTGAAGTATGAGCAGACTTTAAAATTGAGTATGTTTTAGCCCTGGAACCAGAGGATTATCCGACCCTCCCAAAACTATATACATTGTGGTTAATTGAGTGCATTTGAGCATGCGCAAATGTCATTGTGTCAACCTCTGAAATATGACCGGTGCCCTTTCCTTTAAAGAAAACCAATTGGGATAAAGACAGCAGGTTTTATGGTACTGGAAGTGAAATTGTGGTAAGAGGATGAAAAGATTATGTGGGAGATGTACACTGCTGCTCAGACTCTTTATCTGATTTATTTTTGCCCTGAAAGTGAAAATTTAACTATTTATTTATTTACGACATTTATATCCTGAAGGGGACTCAGAGGAGCTTACAAGTTATATATACAAAGATGATATTATATTATTGGCATAGCACAATGTTAGTATTATATATTACTATATTGTGCTATATGACTATATAGTGCAATACTGTTCGTAATATTACATGTAATATATAATACGTTATAATATTACTATATTGTATTATTAGTAGTGTTATTTTGTGTTACAATATTATGATCAATATTACATGTAGCATAGCACAATGTTAGTATTACATATTATATTATACTATACCACTATACTGCAAAAATATTAGTAATATTACATGTAATATACAATGGCATGCAGTATAATTTTATTGTAAAAGAAATTATTGTGTTATAAAATAGTAATAACAATGGACTGTGTTTGAACATGCACAGAGTGCTCATCCTCAGTTTCTGAACAATGAGGTGTAGCCTTCTCCTTAAAGGTATTAGAACTGGGGATAAAGTCAGAAGGTGTGGCTTTCTACCAGGTTTGGAGCATAAGCAAAGGCTTTTGGTTGAAAACTTCACATTCCTCAATGCTCAGGAATGTGAAGTTATCAAACTATTTGCTACTATTCTCTATTCATAGAATAAACCATAAAGTGCAGTCCTATGCATGCCCATTGCCCACATAGGGCACATCTGCACTAACTATTCAATACAGTTTCAAACTGTTCTTCAGGAAAATGGTTTCGCTGTGCAGGTGATTCCATAAGAAAACTTGGTACCGGTGAAACCCAGATGGTGATTATAAAGACCACAGAGCACTGCTGTACATTAAGGATTTTCTTTAGTATGCTTTCGAGTGAGTTGGGTATCTGGCTGGTGCAGTTTGAAAGTAGCTTCCAACTGCATTAAGCAGAACAAGAATGTTCTGGGGGCTGGTGAAAGGGTGGAGGCCTGTTGTGGGTTTTTTTTCTGCTGTCAGAAATTCAGGGAGCCTTCCTTGACTCTCAAGGCCCTAGGTTTCTCATTTTAGTAAAATAAGCTTTCAGTTGTGAAGAAAACTTATGGTATGCTTTGGTTACAAGAAGAAGAAAAATGCTCAAGCTTATGTTTTAATCTGTATTCCTGTTTTATATGTTTTTAATATGGTATGTTTATTGTTATATGCATGACGCGGCATTGAATTTTTGCCATAGTTTGTAATTCTCTTTGGTGTGAGAAGGGCAGGGTATAAATGGAGTAAAAAAATAAATCAAATAATGTACTACATTTTCATATCAAAATTTAATAAACACCTTAATATCTCCAAGGAATGCATTCAGAACGACTTTACCATGGTAGATTAGCAACAGTGGCAACAACAGTTGGGTGGGGCTGTTCTGCAATAACAACAGTGAGACACAAGTAGGAGAAGGCAGGTGTAGAACTTACTTTATTATGAAACTTTTCCCTGGTGTGTATTGAACACTCTTTATCAGGAATATGTGACATTTCAAAGCATCTAGGGCAGGGGTGCTCATTAGGTAGCTCGGGAGCTACTAGTACATCTTCGGCCCTCTTCCAGGTGATGTTCGGGCCTCACCAGCCGGATGGGGCGCTCCTGCCATGCGCACGCACACCCTGCACACACGCGCGCTCCTGCTGCTGGCTTCTGCTCTCGCGGTGCTTCTTTCGCCTGCGGGGCATTGCAGGAAGAAGGAAGCACAAGGCGGGGCCTCTGGAGGGAGCGCCCTGCCTCTCTCTCATCCAGAAGCAGCAGTGCAGCCTCTGTTGCCGGCGAGAAAGGCAGGGCGGAGCGCTCCCTCTGGATGCCCCGCCTCGTGCTTTCTCCTTCCTGCAATGCCCCGCAGGCGGAAGAAGCGCTGCGCGGGCGAAAAACAGCAACAGGACCACGCGTGGTGGCGGGAGCGTACGGCGGTGGGGGCAGGTAGATCTTTTGGACTTGGTTGCTTTAAGAGTAGCTCGCATGCTGAAAAAGTGTGAGCACCCCTGATCTAGGGCATGTCACATATGCTGAATGTCGTCTCCAAAAAACTCCTTAACCAAATGGCTGAATAGCACCATGTTGGTGAAGCATCGTTTGACTTAAAGGTCCACCAAAGTGAATTGACATTCCAGAAAAGCAGACAGTTGAACAAGCCAGACCAAACACAAATCATTTTTAAGTGTTAGAATCTGGGAAGCAGGTGATATGTGTTTTTTAACACTGGTGTGTGCAACAGTATGTAACATGACCAATTTGGAAACTGATAAACTTTGATCTTTCCTCTATTCTCATAGGTTCATTAGTTAATTGGTCAGGTCAGGGTTTACAAAAGTTGGGACCCACTTTATCCTGCGATGCTGATACACATACTTTGGTCCTGGATAAAAACCAGCTAACTAAACTGGAGCACCTGGAGAATTTCAGGAACCTGCTACAGGTTTGTTGTCTCTATGATACAAACATGCCATTATCTTTTTTTCAGTTGCCTCCCCCAATGTTTTGATATATGTTCTATTTGTAGATTGTCAGTAAGTTTCACACTGAAGCAATGTCAACTTTAATAAATATGAATATAAGATAACATATTGAACTCTGCAACTTTGCATGCATGTTTTTTACTTTAGTAAAGCAGTTGTTTTGAAGTAGGGTTTCATACAAATGCTAGATAGCGGGGGGCTGTATCAGTATTACCATATCAAACATTTCAAGGAGATTTTACATTTGCATATATGGCACTTCTCTCTACACGCGACTTGTGACTTTTTCCATAAATGACTTGTAAGTTTTCAGTACAGAATTCTAGCAACAATTAGCTATTGTTCCTTTAGCAGCCCACTCATTAGGAGGAAGAAAGAGAAGGGGTTGGCAGGGAAAAAAGGAAGAAAGGGAAATGTTTGACTTTGATTCCACCCACCACATGAATGTGGCATCTGAAAGATTTGCCTAGTGTAATGCACCCCTCAGGAGAAAAGGAATTACCACCCCTGACTAAATTAATTATTAAGAATTGACAATAGCTAGAAAAGAGACTAAAAAGGCTCACAGTGCGCCCTGTCCTCTGTAAATGGCAATGAGTGGCTGTTTGAGCAGAAACTACCGTATTTTTCGCACCATAAGACGCACTTTTTCCTCCCAAAATATGCAGGCGGGGGCGCTGGAGCAGAGGGAGGCGGCGATATACTCACCCTGTCGCCGCTCTCCTCTTCTCTGGTCCGTTGCGGCGGCGGAGGGACGCTGGTTCTCTCGCCATCTGCCTCCTTTGCTTCCCCACCTTTGCTTCCCTCAAGGAAAGGGCGGAGGGAAGCAAAGGAGGCGGAGGGCGGAGCGAACCGCGTCGCGTCACAGCTGACGCGATGCGGTTCTCTCCCTCCGCCTCCTTTGCTTCCCCCGCCCTCAAGGAAAGAGGCGGAGGGAAGCAAAAGGGAGGCGGAGGGCGGAGCGCCGCGTCGCGTCGCCCTCAGCTGACGCGACGCAGTTCGCTCCCTCCCCCCTCCTTTTGCTTCCCCCGCCCTCAAGGAAAGGCGGGAGGAAGCAAAAGGAGGTGTGGAGGCGGAAGCGAACCGCGTCGCGTCACAGCTGATGCGACGCGGCCCGCTCTCCCTCCGCCTCCTTTGCTTCCCCGCCCTCAAGAAAGGGCGGAGGGAAGCAAAAGGGAGGCGGAGGCGGAGCGAACCGCGTCGCGTCACAGCTGACGCGACGCGGTTCGCCTCCCTCGCCTCCTTTTGCTTCCCCTGCCCTCAAGGAAAGGGGCGGAGGGAAGCAAAAGGAGGCGGAGGCGGAGCGAACCGCGTCGCGTCACAGCTGACGCGACGCAGTTCGCTCTCCTCTGCCTCCTTTTGCTTCTCCGCCCTCAAGGAAAGGGCGGAGGGAAGCAAAAGGAGGCGGAGGGCGGAGCGAACCGCGTCGTCACAGCTGGCGCGATGCGGTTCGCTCTCCCTCCGCCTCCTTTTGCTTCCCCCGCCCTCAGGAAAGGGCGGAGGAAGCAAAGGAGGCGGAGGCGGAGCGGCTCGCGTCGCGTCACAGCTGACGCGACGCGGTTCGCTCTCCCTCCGCCTCCTTTGCTTCCCCCGCCCTCAAGGAAAGGGGCGGAGGGAAGCAAAAGGGGAGGTGGAGGGCGGAGCGAACCGCGTCGCGTCACAGCTGATGCGACGCGGTTCGCTCCCTCCCTCCGCCCTCTTTTGCTTCCCCGCCCTCAAGGAAAGGGCGGAGGAAGCAAAGGAGGCGGAGGGCGGAGCGAACCGCGTCGCGTCACAGCTGGCGCGGCGGTCGCTCTCCCTCCGCCTCCTTTTGCTTCCCTGCCCTCAAGGAAAGGGCGGAGGGAAGCAAAAGGAGGCGGAGGCGGAGTAACCGCGCCGCGTCACAGCTGACGCGACGCGGTTCGCTCTCCCTCTGCCTCCTTTTGCTTCTCCCGCCCTCAAGGAAAGGGGCGGAGGAAGCAAAGGAGGCGGAGGCGGAGCGAACCGTCGCGTCACAGCTGACGCGACGCGGTTCGCTCCTCCCCTCTGCCTCTTTTTCCTTCCCCACCTTTTCTTCCCTCAAGGAAAGGGTGGGGGAAGGAAAAGGAGGCAGAGGGCGAGCGAACCAGCGAGCCCCTCTGAGAAGATGCACCTGCTGATAAGACTAACCTAGATTTTAGAGGGGAGCGAAAATTTTTTTTTCCTATTTTCCTCCTCTAAAATCTAGGTGCGTCTTATCATCTGGTGCGTCTTATGGTGCGAAAAATACGGTAGTTCTCCAAGGCAGGGGTGGAAAAAGTGCAGCCAGCACTCTGCTGGTGACCTCCACCAAGGGTCTCCAAGCTTCCCTAAATATGTGTGAGTCTGAACACACCAAAATAACCATAAGTTATTGGAGAGCTACCGTGTAGACCAAGATTTTATTCCCTGTTCAGCCATGGAAACACACTTAGTGACTTTAGATGAGAGATACACTCTCAGCCCCAGAAAGCCCTTGTTGTTTTGTGCCTTCGAGTCACCATACATTGGAAATAACGTGAAGGCACACAACAGCAGCAGCAACAATAGCTTCAATGACACTCTTGTTGAGTTCATGTGCTAGATTCTATATGGGCGGTTGTGAGAGTGTTCTAAGTACACCAAGGGTCACAAAAAGACAGATTGCAATAAGCATTTGAAAGCTATTTTATGGTTGCAAGAGTGAGTTGAAATAGGTGTAGTCCTCTGTTGTGTCCTACCGAAGGACCTCAGGTAGGATGACTCTCAAAATGAAGTTCCTTTTATCTCCCTATTTTGCAGCTGTCAGTAGCCAACAATCGGCTGGTGAGGATGATGGGTGTAGCCAAGCTGACTCATCTTCAAATATTAAATTTGCCAAATAACAGTATTAGCTATGTAGAGGGATTGAAGGATCTAGTGCATTTGGAATGGCTAAACCTGGCAGGAAATAACTTAAAGGTGAGATCTCCTTTTTTCAAAATAGCATATAAAAGCATGCAGATATTAACCAAAAGCACTTGTGCAAAGACTGATCTTTTCAAATTGGAGCATTTTCAAACAAATTTTATGCCAAAAAGTATTAAAGGTGGATTTTTTAATGAACATTGACTTAATTTCTTCTCTGAGGTAGTGGTAAGTATTGAGAGATACGTTTAATATTGTTTTCAACTAGAGATTTAGATATCCTCATGGTCAGTTCCCTTGGGAGAAATGTTGTTGCAGCAATTAAAATAAAATACAATCAAATAGACAATGTATTAGAAAATTAGGATCTGTTGGGAGTGATTGGAGATCATCTGAATGAGATTTTCAAAAGGCTGATATATACATGAGAGTGAAAGATATGAGTTGTAGGTGATGAGCATGAGAGAGGGAGATAGATGTTAGAACTAGTTAATTAGGGCCAGTTAGGATTTATATGTGCCAAATAAGTAACCTTTTACTGTATGCTGAGCTTCTGTTGAATGAATTATCTTTCGTATTATACATTTGGGCCCCTGAAAATGCAGCAGTAGTGTTATTGATGTGGACAAGTGAAATCCATAGTGGCAGCAATGATGATCACAAACTCCACATGTTTTCATGATATTCTGTGGTAGGATTATATACAGGGGCGGATCTTAATGGAGGCAAATTAAGTGGCCGCCTTAGGGTGCCACGTGGTCTAGGGGCGCATCCAGCCACGGCTGTCATTGCTGCGGGCCGGGGTGCGGGTGCGACTCCAGGTGGTTGGTGACGCAAAACGCATTCCACCAGGCCGAAAAGGAGGACGTTTTGCAGTCAGGGCGGAGCCTCCTGCCTCCGGCTGCAAAACGCCCTACTTTTCGGCCTCCTGGAGTACTTTTTGCATCACCATCCACTTGGTGTCGCGCCCGCGTGAATGGCGCATGCGCCAAACTAGCTGGCCCTGCGCATGTGCACGCCGGTGAGCATGCACGAAGCTGGCACGGCGCATGCGCAGAACTAGCGGGCCTGCGCATGCGCACACCGGTGCACCACCAGCGCGCATACGCACGGAGAGTGAGGGGGCGCCAAAAGGTTTGCGTACCATTTGAAATTACCTTCGCCCGGCTCTGATTATATAAATGAAAACTTGCACAGGAACACCGAAAATTTTCCCAAAATTTTTGTCATAGCAGTGTAACCGGTTGTAGTTCAGCCATTAGTGGTGTCTGAAATTACTGTTAATGGGGATTCTGGGCCTGAGAACGGGGATTCTGGGCCTGAGATTTTAAGTCCTGAAACTGAGCAGTCTGTGTCTCCAACTAGTTAAGGCCACATTCCAGACGATGCAGTGGAGCCATCCCCAGGGAAAGGAGTTCAGAGGCTGAAACTCCAGGTGCTGATAAGAATGAGCTTCAAGATAATGATAATGAGTTTGTTAATAGAAGACCCAGTTTTAGTAGACTTTGGGCTGATCAATAAACAATACAAAGGTTACGGCACTTATTAGAAAAGAGGACCATATTTGAATCTCTTGTGAAAAAACATTCTTTTGGGTATATTAGGATGGCCGGGAGTTTTGCCCAGCCGTCTGGTCAACATTGATATTTGAGACAACAGCTCTTGCCAAGGGAAACTGATTGTGTAGTTGTAGTTGTTTTAATATTTAGCTGATTTTAATCTGTTGTTGTAAGTGATATGTTGTTGTTTTGTACTTTGTATCCGGCATCAAATTGTTGCCCTTTGTCAGCCGCCCTGAGTCCCCCTTCGGGGGTAGAGAAGGGCGGATTATAAATCAAATGAATAAATAAATATATAAATTTTGCTGATTTAACTTGATCTGGAGTGTGGTAGTTAAGAACAGAGGTGTTCTCCTGGCCTGGAATACAACACAGGTGGAGAAACTTCACACCTGCCTACACACCTTTTCAATTTAGAACTCATGTTTGCTTATTTGATACGTTTTCTGCTGTCAAACCCAAACAGTGAAATTCCTTCTCCAGTGAGGCCCACTTTGCTCAAACCTGATCAATGTTTGTTCATAAGCTCTTAAATCTTTTATGAACTGCTGCTGAATGTTGCTGAGTTATACTGAAAATGCTTTGGTCTTAAAAAGCTTTTTGGCAGCGTAGTTGCTCTTATGCACAAGGTCAAATTATATACAAGTAAATGCAGTATTTTATTTAAACATAAAATAAATTTAGGATTTTATTTTATCTATTTTGTATCCTTCAGGGGGAGGCTATGGTTTTAGAAATGCTCATATATTTTCTCAGTTTTTATCTCTTGATTCTTTGTTCTGCTTGATTTTTTTGTTTTTAATAGTTATTTCTGTTTTTATGTTCTGTTGAATCTGAACATTAAATAAATTCATCTTCGATGTTAGATTTTAATTACACTTGAATTACTTGCAAAATGTTTTCTGCTAATTTCATATAAATGAATACTTGAATTGCCCATTCAAAAACAAATGCAATGTTTGTGAACATTCATAACACTATCATTTTTTCTCTTTCTGAAGACTATAGATCAGATCAATTGCTGCACATCTCTTCAACATCTTGACCTGTCAGACAACAATATTTCCCAAATGGGAGACATCTCTAAGCTCTTGTCTCTAAAGGTGAGTGCTGTTTGGTTGTTCTGGATTGGATTATTTATTTGTTTGCTGCAGTGACTGTAACTTATTGTGACAATATTCTATAATGATGAGGTGACAAATTCCATTGCATCCAGTGGGACTTTTCTGCTGGGTGGTCATATGTAGGATTGCGTGGTAACACACTTTCAGATTTAATTTTGCATGTTCTATATAAAAAATATTTTAAAACAGTCTGGATCTAGAGTGAGTTCATCACACTTTGGAATATCTTAGTCATAACTAGTCCCATTCATTTTACTGTATCAAACCTGTGACTAGCTTTCTTGATTACATTTATCACACTACTGCATGGGCAGCTTTGAGAGTTTCACTTGTATCCCTGCAATTCTTGGGGGCCTTCTTTTTGCTGAAACAGCTGCTGTCATTGAAGGTGCTGTAGAAATCCCAGTTATTTTGCTAGGAAACAGGACTCAAAGTGCACCCTGTTGCCCAGCACGAAATGGTTCCTAAATATTCGATAAGTTGTCACGAGCCCAATTCTGCAGAGAAATTAGAGGCACGAGGTGAGTTGCCCTAATGTGTTGCATTTCTCTAGTTCCAGTGGGGAAAACAAACCACATTCCCAACTGAACTTCGGAGTAGTAATTATAGTGCCAGGGGCTGCTTAAATAATAGTTGAGGCCACACGATAAAAGAGGACCACCTTTTAACCTTTGAGTTAAACCTATGAAATATAAAGAGTGAGCTATTTTTTGGGTATGTTGTTTGCTTTAAATTTAATAGAAGTACTGTGGTCAGAGGAACTCCCGGTGGTGCAGTGGGTTAAACCGCTGTACTGCTGAACTTGCTGACTGAAAGGTTGGCAGTTTGAATTCGGAGGGCAGGGCAAGCTCCTGCTGTTAGCCCCAGCTTCTGCCAACCTAGCAGTTCGAAAACATGCAAATGTGAGTAGCTCAATAAGTACCGCTGCGGCGGAAAGGTATTGGCACTCCATGCAGTCATGCTGGCCACATAACTTAAGTGGTGTCTAAGGACAATGCCGGCTCTTTGGCTTAGAAATGAAGATGAGCACCACCCCCCAGAGTCGGACACAACTAGACTTATGTCAAGGAGAAACATTTACCTTTACTGTGGTCAGACATTTTATAGTTTCTAGAATCCAACACTGCACTGTTAGTTTTAGAGTGGATTCTAGAGCATGGGGAACTCTAGAGTGGGGAAAATCTCTGTCTTGCTTCAGTTGGTGGAAGTAATTCTGGCAGCTTATCAATTTGTATTCTATTCTGTTATTTCACAATTATATGTTCTAACTAGCTGTACCCGCCACACGTTGCTGTGGCTAACCTTCCCTCCCTCTTTCTCTCCTTTCCTTCTCTTCTTCCTTCCTTCCTTCCCTTTTTTCTTTCATTCTCTCCTTCCTTCTCTTCCTCTTCCCTTTCTTTCCCTTTCTTCCCTTTCTTTCCCTTTCTCCCCTTTCTTCCTTCTCTACCTAGTCTTGGACTGCATCTCCCAGCAGTCCTCCTGATAAATCTATCTACCTACCTACCTATCTCTATCTAATCTATCTTATCTACCTGGATGATTGCTGGGAGTTGCAGTCCTGGAATAGGAAATTGGAAATATGCAGGGATTGGGATACTCTCAAAGAAATCCAAGGAGAAGAAAACCTGCAGCTTGGAAGCAGTGCATTTGTATCATCCTCTCCTAAAGGGCCCGGTCTAGGAGATGCTGGGAGCTGTAGTCCAGAAGAAAATGTGGATATGCTATTGTGTGCTTTGTTTGCTAGGAGGAGTCGTTTTGTGCATGCGCTTTTTGCTTTTTTAGGGCTTTTAAATCCCTTCTGCTGTTTTTTTCAGTGTTTTTATGAGTGATGTTCACTTGTTGGCCTGATAGGTGTATTGTGTCCAAATTTCATGTCAATTTCTCCAGTGTTTTTTCAATTATGTTAATCCCACAAACAAACATTACATTTTTTATTTATATAGATAATAAATATCTTTTAAAAATTCAAACCACTTTATGTAGTGTGAATCAAAGGTCAAATATAACATATTTGTTTCTTTCTGGTGTCTCTCAAGACTCTGTTGCTGCATGGAAATACTATAACAACATTACGAACGGCACCTACTTGCTTGCCACAGAGTCTAGCTATTCTTTCTTTGGCAGAAAATGAAATCAGAGACTTAAATGAGGTAGGAATAATATATTTCAATAAAAATGAATGTACGTATTGTAATAATTTAATTTACATGCTGCTTTATTGTGTCATCAACAAATATTCATTTATGCATTTTTAATTTTTGACAGGGAAACTCCATAAAGTAGCTGGTGGCATAGGGCAGTTCTGAGTTCTCAAATTAAATCAATAATGAATGATTATGAAGTGGTTTCTTGTAGTGACAATTCTTTTGTGATAAACCTGGATTTTATTATTAAAATTATTGTTTTAATGTCCTTAACAGTTATTAAGCACTGTACAAAAACTTTAAAAATGAGGGCATTTCTATGTGCATGATATAATTTAATAAAAAGGAAATAGTGAGGATAGAATATATTTAAAGAGAATATTAAAAACAAAAATTAAAACATTCTCATAGCAGCTAGCTTGAGTGAAGTAAAAAATTTATTTATTGTATTTATTTACTTTATTTATATTCCACTCTTCTCACTCTGAAAAGGACTCAGAGCGGATTACAGGCACACATACTTAGCAGACAATCCCTGCCGTTTTCCACATACACAGTACACACATATAAACGAACAGAGGCAAACTCTGGCCACCAGGGGGAGCTGACACACTCCTAATCTCTCAGCATCCTTTGTTGTTCCTTCCGCATTCCTTAGCGTTTCCTGGAGTTCTTTAATGGCCTCATAATTCAGTCAAAATTTGCCTCCTCGCTTAATGTGGTACCTTTATCACCTACTTGACAGATGCAACTGTCTTTCGGGATGCAAAGGTCAACAGCAGGCTACAGTTAAGGTCGAGCACCCACCTCGACCCGGGCAGGCCTCAAAATCAAAATGACTCAGATGGGTCATTTGCATATAGCTCTAAAAAAAACAAGCACCTATTGGTCAAGGAGATCTTATGCAGATGACACTGCGCCACATTCCCGGTGCAGAACCTATATAACTCCTATCACGCTGCGCTCTTAAAGCACAATATTCCACTCTAATTGCAATGGCATTTATGGTTTAGAGAAGGGCATTTTTAGTATTCTCAATTAGAGAACGCTTGGGTCTCACTAAAACTATGAAACCCAGAACGTATAGTATGTTGACATGGCATTTAAAGTGGAATATAGCATGATAAGTCAGCATATGATAGGGCCAAGACGGCAGAGTGAGCTTCACCATCTCATCTCTTCTTGTAGTTCTATGTGAAATGGCAACTAAAAAATAAGGGGGAGCCAAATGTCAGGTAGGCTTTTCAACTGACCACTGTACTGTCTCTCCTTCCAGAAAAATGATGTTGCATTGCAGGGCATTCTGCTTTCTATTATTATTATTATTATTATTATTATTATTGACACAAAACCACAGTATGTCACAGCAAACGAGATATATATGCTGGATTTCGTATCACAAAAACACAAGTCGAACATTTCCCAAGCATCTAGGACTGTGTGATATTATTATTTTGCTTTAGCAATTCAAGTGGAATGCATTGCTGCAGTGAATCTGCTCCTGCTTGAATCCATCAATGCTTTTAAATCCCCTGATTTTCAAACTATTTTGATTGACCTTCCCCCATAACATATGCTGCTGTCAGTTTGAACTATAGGGCAGGAATGGGTGTCTCTTCCTGGAATTCCGAACTTACTTAAATGTTTATTAACATTCTGGATCAAACATGGCTCTGTGATTATGTGAATCACGTACAGTATATGCGATTCTGGAAAACCACAGAGGTACTTACCATAGAAAATTGGGAAAAATACATTATCGACCTGCTAATAATGGATAAAATAACTCTACTCTTGAAAGGAGAGCAATTAGAGGATTTCCAATTGAGCGATCCTCAGTATAAAAGTAAAATTAAACTAGATGCAAAAATACTTACAGGTGCTCCTTTAAGGCTGTAGACAAAGAAGAATTTATTACCAACTTAGAATTTATGATGCTCTTACCTGCCCTACCCAAGCAGAAGTCAGAGGCTCCTTAAATATTTATTTTATTTACTTTATATTTCGCTCTTCTCACCCCGAAGGGGACTCAAAGTGGATTACAGGTACACATACTTAGCAGACAATCCCTGCCGTTTCCACATACACACATATAGACGAACAGTGGCAAACTCTGGCCACCAGGGGGAGCTGACGCATTCCTCATCTCTCAGCGTTCCCAGCGTCCCTTGATGTTCCTTCCACATTCCTCAGCGTTCCTGGAGTTCTTTAATGGCCTCATAATTCAGTCAAAATTTGCCTCCCGACTTAATGTGGTACCTTTATCTCCTACTTGACAGATGCAACTGTATTTCGGGCTACAAAGGTCGAGCACCCACCTTGACCCGGGCAGGCCTCAAACTCATGGCCTACTGGTCAGAGAGATCTTATGCAGCTGACACTTAGCCAGTTGTGCTACATTCCCAGTGCTGTATGAGAAATGTTAGTGAATTATCAACAGCATGAAAATATAACATTATACACAACAAACATATATATTGTATGAACACATATATAAATAGATTTTTAAAAATGAACTTCAATCCCTTAAGGGGTGTCGGTCAATAATGTTGCATCTACACTTTTGTTTTAGGAGTATTGAAATCGCTCAGAGGTGTCATTTGCATATAGCTCTAAAAAAAACAAGCATCTGCTAGCTATTCTGTTTTCCTGATTATAACACTCTTGAGTTCGCTCTGTACCTCTCTTTTATGTTCTGAAGCATATCAAACAATTCTAAATACTATGTAGTAGTCACAACCATGACTACAGCCATTAGGTTGCCAACGCTTTAATAAAAAGTCATGTTCTAATTTGATGGTGAAACGAAACCAAATACAGCAATAACTGGGTTTTGCATCATTATTAAATTAAGCAAAAACAAGCAATGGTTATAATTACAGTGACGGTTATTTCTGAAAACATCGGATTCATTATATGTGAAGTAAGCTTCTAGACATAGAGAACATAGAAAGTCAGTGTATCTGTCAAAAAGTCAGATGAATCTAGCAACTCTTCTAACCCTCTTATATATCAGTAGAATGTTACTTGACATAATGTTCAGTTTTTGAAATCACTGAAAATTGGCAGTATAGTTGGTCCATAAAGCTTCTGTTTTACTTTAATTTTTTCCCCAGATTTCTTTCTTGGCTTCTCTTCCTGAACTGGAGCAATTATCCATTATGAACAATCCCTGTGTGATGGCCACACCTTCTATTCCAGGGTTCGATTATCGGCCATATATTGTCAGTTGGTGTCTTAGTCTTAAAGTCCTTGATGGCTATGTGATTTCTCAGAAGGAGAGGTGAGAAAATTATAGGCACGGGGGAACAAACCTTACTTAATGGCAACAATGTCCTTTATGGGTTTTTTAAAAATGAAATTACTTGCCTCCCTACTTCCTTTTGCTTTGAATTTCTAAATAGCTACCGCTGTTATCATTACCTAGCTTTGTCAAATAGCAGCTGTAGTGCTACCCAGAGGGGTTAATTAATAAATATCACTAAACAGCAATAACGACCTGTATGTTTGTTTTTATTCAAATTAATTGCATTTCTTTTTGCTTTGAACTTCTAAATGGCTACAACTAAGTTTGCATAATAACAGCTGCACAGCAGTAGAACTCAAGGGTGGCAGCCAACGTGGTGGTCTCTGTGCCAGTGATTGCCCATTTCTAAAAACTATGTTAAAATGGTAACAAAATAGTACAGATGTGAACCTGGTTCCGTATTCCACTAGGGAAAATCTTTTACTCCACATTATATATCTTGAGAAACATGGTTGTACAGAATATGCAGGGATTTTAATGTTCTCTTGGGTAAGAGTATACAGCAATTGCAGGCATTTCTGTGGTTGTTAAATTGTGGTATACAACCAGATATAATTATTCAAGACAATGGCTTCAGCTGTTAGACTGAATAACCTGTTATCTCTAATCTGTTAGGAAAAGAGATTTTGCCAGTGCATAAAAAGCAGCAGCACTTCGAAAGTGCTTTTCAGTGCCCCAAAATATATACTCTCTCATAAAACAACTTGTTTTATATCGTGCATTCAACATGAAGTACACTTTGATAAAAATAACGTATTTGGTTCACTCACTCACAACCTTCATGTGTTCAGCATACACAGGCATAAAACGTATCATTCCAGTTTCAGATATGTTTGAGATAATTTTCTGTGCCATCCACCAAGGACATATCTTACAACAAACCAGCAAGCAAGTGTGTGATCTGAGGTCTGAAATACTCTGGAGTCTCTCTGTAATCTGTGTGTAATATTGTGATATAAAATGGTCTGCAGCCCCTTTTATAATTTCTCAGAGACCATAGAGTAAAGGAAGCTGCATACCAGAACATACATATAGGAAAGAGCAAGCAACAGTATCTTAGATAAACATTACTAGAGAAGGCTTGAAGGTATTTGCAATACCTTCAGTGCTTTCCTGCATTTGCTTCTAGAATTGGCACTAGGGTGGGGTTTTTTTGGGGGGGGGATTTTATTATATAGCTCATTGTCTAGTTCAAGTATAAAGGGAATTTCAATACAAATTTAGTATTTCTGATCAACTGATGGCTATCCATTTCTTTTCTATAGCTTGAAAGCAGAATGGCTTTACAGTCAGGGAAAGGGAAGATTATTTCGGCCAAGCCAACACATTCAATTAGTACAGTATCTGGCCAGTGTGTGTCCTCTTACTACTATGTTTGGGCTCCAAACTGCTGAGGATGCCAAACTGGAAAAAATACTACATAAACAACGGTAAGATAATGATATTCTATTGTCAGTGGAAAAAGTAAACAAATAAATGCATTTGTCTTTGTCAGTCTGGGTCTGATCCATTCATGGATCATTACATAGATTTGTAAATAGCCAATGATAGATAAGTCACTGGTGCAAAAAAAGATTTTAAGATGGTTTGTAGCATTAGATATTGGATTGAAGCACACAAAAAGCTGTCATGCTGTTAACGTATCTGGTCAGTTACTTGTCTGTCCTGAAGGTTACCAGGAAAGGAGTTCCGTCTGAATACTCAAGTTTCCCAGGAACATTTGGCGAATTCTTTATTTTGTGCAGAAGCTAAATTTATGTGGCAAAGGTATGGTATTTTATAGCTGATCAGTACAATAAAACACCTACTCCTTCAGCATAAGAACAGAGAAGAAATGAGGTAGACTGAATAACCCAGTTAAGTTAGCTGGGAAGAATCCTTATCTTTGGAATGTTTAGACTCCATGAGTCAATTCTGTATATAGAAACGTGACTTCTTTCTCGGCAAGCTGTCATGATGTCTGTGAAACACTTGCATATTTGTGCCATTTCTCCCATGGTTTCTATCTCCATGGCCTGCACCTATGATTGAACCTTTAATCACTATGTGGTAGGCTTCCTTAACCCCCAGAGATGATTAAGTTGCACTTTGGCTTGTTCATTTCTCCAGAAGGCCTTTAGACAAGTCCAAAATGCACAACCTGAAAAGGCACAGTAGAAAAGGGAGGAAGAAGAAAAAACCCAGAGAAACAGACTTAGAATGGGGAGAAAACAGAGATAGCAACAAATGTAGAAAAAACACATGGGTGCTAAGGAGCACATTTCACTCTGTAGGAAAAAGAGAACATTGCGGTATGTGAAAGAGCTTGTTTTTGTGAGGTAGGGAGGGAGGAAAAAAGTACTGGGCATAAGCAATGAGTCCAGGATCACTCCCAAGCTGCGAACCTGCTCCTTCAAGAGGAGTGTAACCCCATCAAGCACAGGCTGTAACCCTATGCCCTGTTCGGCCTTGTGACGAACCAGGAGTACCTCTGTCTTGTCTGGATTAAGTTTCAATTTGTTCACCCTCATCCAGTCCGTTACAGCAGTCAAGCACCGGTTCAGGACTTGAACAGCCTCCTTAGTAGCAGGTGGGAAGGAGTGACAGAGTTGGACATCATCTGTGTACAGATGACACCTCACCCCGAAACCCTGGATGATCTCTCCCAACGGCTTCATGTATATGTTAAATAACACAGGGGACAATATTGAGCCCTGCGGCACCCCACAGTACAATGGCCTTGGAGTCAAGCAGGAGTTCCCTAACAACACCTTCTGAGAACGACCCCCGAGGAAGGACTGGAGCCACTGCAGAGCAGTACCTCCAAGGCCCATTCCTACGAGGCGTCCCAGAAGGATACCGTGGTCGACGGTATCGAAGGCCGATGAGAGGTCCAGCAGAACCAACAGGGACACACTCGCCCTGTCTAGCTCCCAGCGAAGATCATCAACTAAGACGACCAAGGCTGTCTCAGTACCATGTCCTGGCCTAAAGCCAGACTGTGCCAGATCTAGATAATCAGTGTCTACCAAGAATTTGTGGAGTTGCGAGGCAACCACACATTCCAGGACTTTGCCCAAATAGGGGAGATTGGAAACTGGCTGATAGTTGACGAATTGAGTGGGGTCCAGTGATGGTTTCTTCAACAGTGTTTTAAGCTAGCTGGAATGTTGCCTTCCAGAAGGGAGGCATTAACCACCACCGTTACCCACTCTGCCAAACCCCTTCTGGCTTCCTTTACTAGCCAGGATGGGCAGGGGTCTAGGATGCATATGGTCGCTCTTGCCTCTCCAAGAATCCTGTCCACATCCTCGAGCTGAACAGATTGAAACGAATCCATCAAAACCGGACAAGCAGGTGCTCGTGTTACATCCTCAGAGACTGCCGTTAACATGGAATCAAAGCCAGAACGGATCAAAGAACTGAGCAAATTCTTCACAGCGGGCTGCCGAGTCGTCAGGGGACCCGTCCTGAGAGGCGGGATTCAACAACCCTCTGACTACTCAAAACAACTCCGCCAGACGGTTCCTTTCGGACACAATATTAGCCGAATAGAAGGATTCTTTTGCGGCTTCTATTGCCGCGGCATACTCTCTTAGGTAAAGGTGTAGCCGTGTTCGGTTTGACTCGCTAGGCTTTTTCCACCACACGCTCTCAGATTACAGAGACAGAAAGTGCAGGGTTTGCATGCTTGCTGTTTAAGTCTCTACATGAGGAATTGAGGAATAAGTCACTTGCCAATCGATTCAGGAATTGTGGGGAAAACCCACACTTTAGAAACAGCAAGATACCTCTGCCCCACATTTGAAGCTCGCATCATGAACTTCAAATGAGCTTCAAGGGCACCATCAGTGGCAGTTTCTTAAGTGTGTAGAAATGTTTGTGATATTGTGTGTGATGAAGTCATAAGAGGTTCCTAGCCTATGCGAAACTGGGTGTATGAAATAACAACTTGCCAACTTCATAGTTCCATCAATGAAAGGAACTGCTTTTTAGCAAGTATTTTACCTGTGTTTGCTATTTTTTACTGCAAACTTCTCTGCTTCAATATTTTAAGTTAACAAATGAAACCAGGCTCTGATATTTGTCTTCAGGTTGCACCAGAAGCAACTAATGTACCAAAGTCAAGCTGAAGATCCATCTGTATATCCATCTCTGCACAAAGGGCTGCCTGCTACTAGTGAGCCAAACAGTCCTGTCCACAGGCCACAAATAGTGACTGAAAGTGGTAAGATTCTTACTCTCCTGTTACTGGAAATAGGTCTCTTGTAAACCAGTTAATAATAACAATTTCTGTTGAATAAGGATCAAACAGTCATAGACCAGGGGCGTTAGGAAAAATCTACAGTACATCTTTATGTTACATTACTTTACTTGCGACAAATGGGGAGTTGAACCTAAACATCTGGGATTCTGGGCTACTAATAGATGGATCTGTAATAAAAAATGAAATAGGTAACGATTTCTTCTTTCAACCAAAACATGCAAAATGTCTTAAGCACTTTATTTTGTCTCAAGTTCTGAGTCTTTTTCAGTGCAATCTTGCTTTATCCTTTTATCACACTGTGAATGAACACTGGTGTTTGATTTCTTTTTACTTTATTATTGTTTGCACAGTTAGAGTGTTTTTTAAAAAAAGAAAAGGTGTTGTTTGCTAGTGTAACTTCTTTACAGTCCTCAGCAATCAAGGTAAGGTGCCCCCTTAGAGTAGTTCTTGATGCAGAACCTGTAAACTCTTCAATGAGTCTGGTCAAATTTATTTTCTATGTTCTGTTTTGTTCATTCTGGAGTTTGACAGAATGTAGGAAATCAGCTTTTATGAATACAGTGGCCCTCCTGATCTGTGTTTTCCTGATCCACATTTTCAACTGATCAGACACTACTTAAAATAGCAGTGGTGTGCACACAGACTATTTGTCATCACCTTTTAATACTATGGGGCACTGCCATTTGCATTATTGCCATCTGCAGTGGGTCCCAGAACCAAATCCCCATAGATCCAGAGAGCCTATTGTATATTCTAGACTACCTTTGGGTACAATAGAGACCTTTTCCTCTCCTTCATGACATGGCTGATCTTCGGCTTTAGTATATATTGTCCTGCAATTACTCCAGTTGCTAGGTGGTGTACGTTGAAAGTAATGGGAGATGTTGAAGTAATGGCTAACAGGAAGATGCTCTCTAGGAGCCAGTTCTGCTTCTTAATGTGTTAGTTCATAATTGATACAAGGCATTGTAGTCCATTTCTATTTCATTTACATTTCCCAGAACCTGTTATCAAGAAGAATACTTGGGTTGCAATAAAATCCAATGATGACCATACCTACGCAGTCAAGAATGTGTCTCCAGCCTCAGTACAGAATGAAATAAGTACTTGTGAGGATTTTTATTTGGATGACTTAGAAACTGATGAAGACAAATTGAACAGTAGTCTTCTATCCTCTGAGTCCACTTTTATGCCAGTTGCTTCAGGACAGTCTCCCGTGTCTCCTAGTATTGGGGAACTGAGGCTTCAAGGAATAGGTGCTGATATAGAGGATGTAGGGGCTGCCAATTTGGAGATTAATAAACAAGATAAAGGAAAAGATAAGACCTCTATGGTTCTTGGAGAGTATGCTATCAAATCTGCAAACATTTTAAAAACTCCAAAAGAAGATCAAGACAAGGACACATTGACTACTTCTAGTTTGTCAATAGCCACTGTCACTCTACCTGCTGGCATTAGCAGTTGTCAAGCACCTTCTGAAGACCATCTGGAGCAGAATGGCCTCAAGCAATCGAGTGCAGCTGAGGAGAACTTAATCAAAACTGTCACGTCTGCCAAAACTTTTGAAGATGTATCTACCCAACCTCCTGATGTATCTACATTAATTAAAGGGGAAGGTGTGCTTGAAGAAATGAACAGAGCAGCCATCAAGCTTCAAGCCTGTTGGAGAGGATTTTATACAAGGAACCATCATCCCAAAGCCAAGGAGGTGCGCTATGAGATTAGACTCAGCAGAATGCAGGAGCACATTCTACATTTAACAGAAGAAATCAACCAGTAAGTGGCCAGCCATTTTCAAGATGAAAGTTCACAATGTAGAAATTATACTGTTCCAATTGGAGGTTAATCTTTAAACTTTACCTTGTTTACTTGACTCTTGAACAGTAGCAGGATGCAGGTGGCATTATCCTCAATTGACAAGGGTATATGTTTTATTGTGTTGTTTCTTATTCTGTGTTCAGAGCAAGTTAGATAGGTACTAAGCAATAAATCCGATTGGTTGTCTCTACTGGAGTAGATAGATGAACTAAATGGGAGCTTGGTGAGTTAGTACCTTTTAAAATTATTTTGAGGCAGTGGATCTACAGTTGGGAGTAGAAGTGGGATTGAGGCCAGTAAAGCTCATCAGCTTCAGAAAGTCTCAAAGGTCATGAGACAATTTACTCTAAATAATAAACCGCTGAGTTGCTGAACTTACTGACCAAAAGGTTGGCGGTTCAAATTTGGGGAGGGGTGTGAACTCCTGCTATTAGCCCCATCATCTGCCAACCTAGCAGTTCAAAAACATGCAAATGTGAGATCAATAGGTATCACTTCGGTGGGAAAGTAACGGCGCTCCATGCAGTCATGCTAGCTACATGACCTTGGAGGTGTCTATGGACAACACCAGCTCTTTGGCTTAGAAATGAAGATGAGCACACACACACACACACCACACACACATACACACAACTCAATGTTGGACACAACTAGACTTAATGACAGAGGAAACCTTTACCTTTACTAACAGTACTTTCAATTTTTAATATACAAGAAGTGTAGACTATCCAATGGAATCTACAGGAAAAATAAGAGTAATGTCTCAAGAGCCACAGTGTTGGGTCTCCCTAGGAGAAAATAGCAGGAATGAAGTGTCTCAGCAAAGGCTTGGCACTCAGCTAGTGCTGCCCTAGATGCTGGCACTCAACAATCTACTTCCTTAAATAAGGCTCACAGTGATCATCCACTCTGTGACAGACTTCTAAAATAGCTCAAAGACTGTTCATTGAATCCAGACTACTCTTCTGCAGGCCCTGCATTTGAAAAACTGTCTATTATTGATAGAAAAGCTTTTCTACCGATAAGCAGTCCATCTTTTGAACAACTTGAGATCTGTCTCCTGTTGGCTGGATAATGATGATAATTATGACAATTGACTTTTAAAGACCCACTATGTATTTACCATTTGTAGATTAAAGAAAGAAAAAGATGAAGAGAAGCTTCAAAGACTTGTGCAAGAAGAAGCTGTTAAATTCCTTTGGAACCAGGTAAAAAAATCATACCTTTAAATTATTTTCTGACTCCATATCAATAAAAACTAAGGCACCATGGAGCAGTGATTTTCAACCAGTGTGCCGCGGAACACTAGTGTGCCGTGAGAGATCAGGTGTGCCGTGCGAAATTATTTTCGAACTTCATTCATATATAAACTATAAGGCGTATCTGTCCCTTTAAGAAATGGAACCGTAGCACTCTCGCATCACCTAAGAAGTGACGCGAGAGTGCTATGGTCGCGCCATCTTGGATGCGGCTAAGTAAACAAAGTTAGAGTTAGTGCTGCAGCTGCGTGTCAATTTGGGACCACAGCAAGACAAGCGAGTGACAGTGATGGAGATGTTTTTGAGAAGGGAAAATGCAAATGCCGAACAGGGCCCTGGACAAAATTATGACACAGATGAAGGCCCTAATATGAGTGGTAGACAAAAGAAAAAAGAAAAGACGGTGAGCTCGAGGCAATACAGCGAAAGCTATCTTTCATTTGGATTCACTTTCACCGAGGATGCGACGGCACCAA
This sequence comes from Anolis apletophallus, assembly GCA_030556195.1. NCBI lineage: Eukaryota > Metazoa > Chordata > Lepidosauria > Squamata > Anolidae > Anolis > Anolis apletophallus. The sequence goes on from JARBWK010000004.1 coordinate 14,463,603, forward strand.
CTCTGCTGTGAGTGTATAAATACATTTTAAAACATATTAACTATATGTATTACTGTGTTACAGTGTCATTTTGTGTCCTTTTGGTTGGTGGTGTCCCCCAGGATTTTGTAAATGTAAAAAATGTGCCGCGGCTCAAAAAAGGTTGAAAATCACTGCCATAGAGACTAAATGGAAGAGTACTGTACGTTGTATTCTCCAGTTTTGCTAAGGGATATTTCATAAAGGACACATTTTCTTATTGATATTGCTGTTGGTTATATGTCTTCAAGAGGGTGAGAGAGAAACTGCATGTTTGCCAATACATGGTATGCACTTATGTCTCTTTTGCTGATACTGTAATTTTTTTCTCTCTCTGTGATATTTACAGGTCAGATCTATCCAGGAATGGCAGCTTTCGGTAAACCCACATCTGTGTGCTCTCTGGCAATGTGATAATCCAACATTGAACATTTTGAATCCCTCCAAGCTATCCACAGACTCTTCGGGGTTCAATCAAAGGTCTTCTCCTGTTGATAGTTCAACGTGGCTAGTTTCAGCTGCTGAGGCTGGTCATCCGAAATATACACCACAGTTTCCTGACTCGGGCTTCCATTCCTGCGTGACAGACCAGAATTGCCTTAACGAATCTCAGTGCCCTGAAGAAAAATGGGGGAAAGTAAATGAAAGCTCCTTGGGGAATTCTTTGGAAACAGTCAAACCAAATGAAGATGCCCTTCCAGGATGTCCCTCAGAAACTGAGATGATCTATAAGGGATGCAGGGAAGTGAGCTTCAGTAGTGATCAGGACAATAGTCTTCTCCAGCAGTACTTAAAGGCAGTGGAGCAGTTAGATAGGGCCGATGACAAGACAAGTTGTAGCAGTGAAGCAGAAAATAGCAGGCCTCCCACAGCTCTTTCGTCAGAAGACCTGAACACTGGATGTAGTGCTGGATTAGGCTCTCAAGAAGTGCTTGCATCAACACAAGATGGAACTGACCATTCATCAGAAATCTGCCATTTGAAAGACAATGAAGCAGAAGGAAAACAGACAGATTGTGACACTTCATTCCAGGCGTTTGCAGTTAGCATATCTGTGTAGCTGATCCACACTTTTTTTGTTATTATTTATACACGTTTTCTACACTTTGGGGAAGGAAGGAAGGAATGAGGGAGGCATGTCCTCATGGACTGTTAGAACAAGTTTGATGGTGAATTGTTTTTGCTAATCCTAATCTCTAACACTGTGTTAAATTGTAACAGATATGCTTCACCATGATTAATACGGTGCACTTAATTTTTTTAAATTGATTTAAATGATGTCAGGTTTCTAAGAAATATAATTTAAAAGATTATGACTCTTTTTCATATTATCATGGTTGAACTAAGCAGTTACCCTTTTTGAAGAAAGATGAAGCATACATTCCTACTATAATAATCATTTTAATAAAATATAGGAAGAAAACAAAATAATGAATACTTGTAATATGAGACATATAGGAAGACAAGGCATTCACAATTAATGACCAACAGTTTGAAAATATAATCTTCAACTCAGGAACTAAGCCATAATCTTACTGTATTTGCTCTCTCTGTTGCATGTATGCAGTGGGTGGGAGTTTAATTCTAGGCCCTCCTGTGAATACCAAAATCCGTGGGTGCTTAAGCTCCATTATATACAATGCCATAGTTAAAATGGTGTCCTTTTTCTAAAATAGAAAAAAAATTGTTTCCTTTTTGGACTTAAAAAAAAAAGATTTTGAAGTTGTGGATACTTAATCCCGTAGCTGCAGGATTTGTGGATAGAGATCAACTATGTATCAAAACTTGAAATAATTACATTTCAAAAGTCACTCGTTGCTTTACTCATTGCTCTGATCAGGCAATACATTGTTACTGTTAAACTGCAGTCCGGAAAGGTAACTCATTTATATAGGGATCTGCCATAATATATAGGCAAATTCACTCTGATTTCCCAAAGTGGCCAAATCAGATAGCACACCTTGATAATACTGAGGAAAAAATGCATGCATAACGAAGCAATCCTTCCTAGCTGCAGCATGAAGCAGATACCTTTCCTCCTCCTCCCATTGCTCAGATTGAATAATCAAGTCATGAATAACAAGCAGCCATTTTGTTCTATTCCACTGACTAGTAGTTATTTATTTATTTATTTACAGCGTTTTTACCTCGCCCTTCTCAACCCCGAGGGGGGACTCAGAGCAGCTAACAAAGGCAATCCAATGCCACAATCAATACAATATAAACCATAAATACAATGTTAAACAATAGCAGTAAGATTAAAACAATAATCAACAGCAATTAAATCAGAACAATGCTTCATCCACAGTTTTGAATTGATAAGAACAATAAACCATTCCCCAAATCTGTCGCCATCACTAATCCATTCCAGTCAAGATGTTGCTTAAGCTATTGTGCAAAGGCCTGGTCCCAAAACCAAGATTTTAGCTTCTTTCTAAACGCCAGGAGAGATGGGGACGAGCGTATTTAGCATGGAAGTGCGTTCCACAGGCGGGGGTTACGGCCGAGAACGCCCTGGCCTGACCAGCCCCATCTGAGATGCTGGTGGGAGCGAGAGCAGGACCTACCCGGAAGATCTTAAATTGCGGGGAGGGATGTAGGGGCAGATGCGCTCTGACAAACTGGGCCAGAACCGTATAGAGCTTTGTAAGTCAGAACCAGCACTTTGAATTGAGCTTGGAAGTGGACAGGCAGCCAATAGAGCTGACACAACAGGGGGGTGGTGTGCTCCCTGTATGTAGCTCCTGTTAGTAATCTCGCTGCTGCCCATTGGACTAACTGCAGTTTCTGAACCGTCTTCAAAGGCAGCCCCACGTAGAGTGTGTTGCAGTAATCTATACAGGATGTGACCAGAGCATGGACAACCGTAGCCAGATCAGACTTTCTTAGTAAATTGAATTACAACTTATTTACTTAGGCGATCCCTCACAGCCCAAGGATGGTGGCCCCCCAAGTGTAGTGTCTTGGTGGTAGATATGTAGGCAGCTGTGGAGACCTATTCTTGATCCCCGTGTTCTTCCACAGTGAGAATATTGGTTTCCAGGTGGAAGATGGTCCTGGTCAGGGTTGGCTTGATGCGCCTTCCTCTTGGCACGTTTTTCCCTTTTGCCCTCCATTCATGCCTGTACAGCCATGACAAGTAACTAATTGCCAATGTGGCAGAAGAACAAATGGCTTATGTCCTTGCTCTGGTACATTTCCCTTTTTAAAATAAAATATTTACTTACTCGTATATACATTACTCGTACACAAATTATGCTTTTCCAGAACTCAGGGAAAGTGTTCTCTAAAAGCGATGGATGCAGCGGGAGATTTTAAGGGCTAAAGAGGAAGAGAAGTCCTCCTCTAGCACTACATTCCAGTGTTTTCTATGTGAGGGTTGCTGGTAGAATTATTTTTATTGATTACATAACAGTAAGTGGGTCATATGGGTGGGTGTGCCTTTTAGCTGTGCATAGTGTGCTGTATTATCTCGACAATTGAACCGTAAGAAGGATGGGCAGAATATATAAATAAAGAAATTACCTTGGTAGATGTCCTTGTCAGTAGGAAGGTAACAGGGCTGTGTTTGGAGCTGACTGCTACAAAAGAACAATTCCTTATAAGAAAAACCATCCTTACTGCATTACAGAGACCATTGGGTCTTGAGCTTTCCCAAGAGATGGCATGCAGACTGTGTTTTTCTCTTTAGAAAATTGCCAAAATTGCCATGGGGAATTTTGCTGTAATCGTAGAAAGAGGCATTTTGTCAAAAGTGCTCATCACTTCAACTTGAACCTTCAGGTGTACTACTGTTGTATTTTGGAATTCAAGGTTTTATGCTGTGATCTTGTATTAGAAAAAGATGAATGTGAGAAGGCTCAATTTGCAATTGACTTGCAGTGGTTCTCAACCTGTGGGTCCCCAGGTATTCTGACCTACGGCTCCCAGAAAATCCCAGCCAGCTTACCAGCTTGTTAGGATTTCTGGGAGTTGGAGGCCAAAACATCTGGGACCCACAGATTGAGAATCACTGTTTTAGAGGGTCTTTAACCCTTATCTCGGCTGCCTTTGTTCAGTATGTGTTTTCATATTGCAGCAATTACTACTTCACTCATTCTTCCCTCATTTTGAAATGTCTTGGCATTATGAGAATTGCTTTAGTAGTATATGTAGATTATAGACCATTTCCAGTTCTAAATATGAAATTAATCCCTGTACATAAAAGCAGAACCACATAAGTCCATTGTGTAGATAAGAAATTAATTGATTCTATACTAGAAATAAATGGCTGAGCAGAAAACTTGCAGTGTGAAAATAAGTGTGTGCTTGAATTTCATTCTTCAAAATTGATAGGTGTTAAATAGGATTAATTTTGACCATTTAAGAAATTCTATACAATAAAATGTCTGTTTCTTTTCATGAAAAACAAAGGGATTAAACACATCTGCCTTCCAGTCAGCTTAGTAAAACTTATCTTCCATTCCTACAGAAATCGAATGAGACTTGAAAGATCCAGCTTTTTAGATGGTTGGACAATTGCAGAGAGCAGACAGGTGGAGTACACATATTGGCAGGACATTGAAATAAAACCAAAATGAAAAACTAGATTATATAGCAATTTTAATACATCCCTAGAAAGATAAAAGGTCTTTGTCAGTGCCATAATGATTTACAGGAAAATCACATTTACAAGTAAGCTTCGGGATTTCCATAGTATTTATTTATGGCTATGGAGCTTGAAAAGTCATGCACAAAGGTTTTCGCTTACACATCTATATGTACTTAATACAAGAGTGGGTATTTTTGTTTGTGGTTTTTGTTTGTTTTTGGTTTTTTTGCTACTCACATCTGCATGTGTGAAGATAATACAAGAAATAAAATACAAATGTCTGCTCTTCCCAGCTTTGGCGTACCCAACAATTCTGTTCATAATGCTTTGCTTGCATAGAATATAGGTATCAGTTACAGGACTTTGGTTACTTTTTACAGACCTACCTGTAACTCATATGAATATATGTAAACATGCAGAAAAAAGTTGTGCCATTACATAGAGCAAATATTAAGAAAAGGCTTGGGAAAGGAAAAGTAAATTGCAAGTGTCCAAATTAGCACAGGAAACAACTTAATATTTCCTTTTGAACTTTCACTGAATTCATAAAATGTGTGGGTGTATATGTATGCGTAACAGAGAAAGAGCTTTGTATTTTCTGCTTTCTTTTTGCCAAAAAAACTATAAGAAGTATGAAAACTTTTTCAGGCATTTGATTTACTGTTTCCAGTGGGCTACATGCATCATTGTTAGACCATGAATGTAGTACAATCCACATATCCATGGGTGATATTTTGGACTCTGAGTTGATACGCAAAACTACAAATAGTAAATTCTATTGAAATGAAGCCCCAAAATACCAGAGTCATGCTGGAGGACCTAGCAAATGTAGAGAGAGATTGTATCTTGGCAAAGAAAATAAATCCAGTCCCATGGATACGGGGATCATACTCAAGTTTGGCGGTTCTCAATATGTGAGTCCTCAGGTGTTTTGGCCTACAACTTCCGGAAATCCAAGCCAGTTTACCTGTTGTTAGGATTTCTGGCAAAACATCTGGGGGCCCACAGGTTGAGGACCACTGATCTAGTTCTTGTTAGTCACAGCTATGTCCTATTGAGTCTAGGATCCCACAACATTTTTTTTTATTTTTTGCTTGTTTGGGAATTATCTGCTAGTTCCCACCAATCTCCATGAAACTGATGGAGGGGATAGCAAGTTATGATCATTACCATACTGATGCTATATTAAACTCATAGTTTTATGCTATTGATATGCTTGTTTCTCATAACTTGCTCCCCGTTGCCCCACCCCCACCCCACTCCCACACACTTTATAACAAGGCCACACTCTGTAAAATGCTGGTTTCTTTTTTAAAAAACAAAACTGTGCATTAAAATATATATCTATATTTTTCTGCTGAACAGCCTTGAGCATTGAACGACCAACTCTGGAGACTGGGGTTCAAATCCCTGCTCAGCCATGAAAACCCACTGGGTGACCTTGGGCAGGTCACTTTCCCTTCCTCAGGGGAAACTGCTGAACAAGAAATTTTTAATAGGGTCACCATATATCAAAACGATTGGAAGCCCCAGAACAAGCAGTCGCCTCATAACTGTGTGTGCATTTTCAATTGATTTTTAAAGGTTCTCTCTAGCATTTACTTCTTTTATGCACTATATTTAAACGCTAGTCATAAGTATCTAGATATTTATTAAGATCAAATAGTCTGCTTTTTTAGTAAATATTTTAGGACTGTGCATTTTCATCTTGGCCCTCAATTTTCATTTTTAAAAAGCTGAGAATATTATATATTGGTAATAATAGGATGAGCAGAAAAGTTGAGCAAGTCCTGTGAAAGGTCTTCAGAGCTTTCAGAAAGACATAGTGCTTAAGACTATGGCTTTCTTTTTTATATAAAAAAGCAACACAGGAGGGCCTGAGAGAAACATGTACTTTTGTGTCCATGAACGGCTGTTACCATTATGAAAAAAGGCAATATAATTTATTTCAATTTGCTCAGTCAGGAAAAAATGTATTATTCACTTTAAACTGAAAGTGTAATATGAATTTTATAACATTGTTTTTTACCAAAAGAAAATGGCCTGCATGCTACAGTTCTTGCATATTTGCAATTCTGGTTAACTTGTATTGATGTAACAGAATAAAAACCTTTTCCAAATTATGCAGGTTGCTCTCTCTTCTTGGATTATTCTTGATTTATTTTTGTTCCTGCTGTGGACGCCTGAGCCTTCTGTTCCCGATTCAACAGCTTGAAAGTTTTACATGAAGCCAGTCAGCGTGATGAAACCAGTGTCGTTTGTGTACAACTTCTAGATACTATAGCTTTAAAAATGTATTTATTTTATCATAATTCAATACATTTGTTATACATTATTTGTTTTACAGCAGACACATAATATTCAATACAATCGCCAATACATTAACTTTTGGCATCTACTGTTATTTTTATGCTTTTACATATTTTCTATCCCTCACTACCGTGTTGCCCTGTCACGATGCAAGACCTAGGCCGGCCCCTTAATCACACACACACAGACGATAATCAGCTAACTACTTTATTGAAGTATAAAAACAGTTGAAAAGGTAATTGTCCATAAAAATTATCTAAAGTAATCCGAAAGGTAAAAGGTATAGTCCAAAGGCAAACTTGGCAAGAAAGATCCAAAGACTTGGCAAGGCTCCGCTCATCTAGCGGATCAAGGAACAAAACAAGGTTACACGATACTCTTCTTGGCAGGCCACTAGCCCCAGACTTAGCTACGTGGACTTGGCTTCGCTACATGTCCGTATAGGATAGACATGGCCGAAGTACTGAGGATCCGTTCCCACGGATCCTATACTTAATCCCCTTGACGAGGCCCCCGACGCTCTAGGCTTCTCCTCCAATCTGTGCTGCGAGCCCTCGGTCGGTCTAGGCTGTGGAACCAACCCCTCCTGCTAGTCTCAATGCTCCGTCTCCTATCAAAGGTTCGACCTTGCCTCCCAGCACCTGGTTCCCTATCTTCGTGAGAGTCAAACTCCCCATCTGCTTCCCGGGCCTCTCCCTCGGTTGTTTCCCACATTCTTTCTTGCGAGCCTCGCCCCCGGCTGCTCATAATCTTCACTATCACTGCTTTGAATTCCGACTGGCCTTCCTGCTTCTCGTGTAGGATCAGGCCAGCCGTCATCCCAGGCCAGGCTTTCTGTGGAAGAAGAAGGCCCAGCTACCTCAAAATCCCCTTCTTCTAGCCCCTCCAAATCCTCTTCAGAATCAACTGGCTCCAATGCTAGTGGGACCCCCGGTGCTGCCCCCTGCCCTCCAGGCACAAACGAGAACTGGTGTGCTACATGCCCTCCCTTCGAGCCACTGCTTTTATATATCATCTGTCCAAAATTTAATTTCCTCTTGTAGAGGTAACTTTCTGATTCTTTTTAAAATCCTTTTTCAATACATTTTCTCCATACATCATCAAAATCATTTTGTTTCTATATCCCTCTTTTAACTTTTAATTTACACGTCAGCTTATCATTTATTGCCAATTTCCATACTTCCTTATACCACTCCTCTATTTGTATATTCATTTCTCTTTTCCAGTTCCTTGCTATAAACAGTCTTGCTATTGTTAATGTTCGTTATTGCATCTTTATCCTCTGTTTTAGTTTATTATTATATAATGATACTAAAGCTATTAGGACTTCTTTCTATTTTAATGTTCATTATATCTTCTATTTCCCATAATACTTCTCCCCCAAAATCTATATATATAAAAATCAAATGGTCGTGCGTTGACGCTTATGCACAGCCAAACTAAACACCCCAGAACCACTAAACCCACCCAACACATTCCCACATACCATGAGGTACTTATAGGGCACAAAAAAATCCGCCTTAGGTACCTCGCAAGACCCCCAACTTACACCCCCAAAAAACAAGCAATATCACCCAGCGTAGCGGCGCTTACTGCAAAGCAATGCCCTCCTTCCCTCACGAGGGGGGGAGAGAAGGAGAACAATGGCGCGGCAAAACCAAAAAACAGGTTCGGTCCTTTTTGGGATTAGCCAGTTATTATCAAAGGTTTATCCCAAATTTTAGCGAATTGGTGACTCCATTGACAGGCTTAACCAAGAAGGCATGTCCAAATGTTGTAGTATGGACACCACAATGTCAGGAGTCAATGGACAAGTTAAAACAGACCATAACATCACAGTCAGTGATGAAAGCTCCAGATTTTGATCGTCCATTTATATTAACGTGCGACGCATCAGAAACAGGTTTGGGAGTGGTTTTAAGTCAAGCTGACGAGGATGGGGAAAAGCATCCTGTAATGTTTTAAAGTAAAAAGCTATTGCCGAGAGAAAGTAGTCTTTCTACCATCGAGAAAGAATGTCTCGCCATAGTGTGGTCGATTCAAAAACTGAGACCATATCTGTGGGGCAGGAAGTTTGTTTTGCAGACGGATCATGCGCCATTAAAATGGCTGAGTAATGTTAAGGGTACTAACAACAAACTCTTAAGATGGAGTTTACTCTTGCAAGACTACGATTTTAAGGTAGTGCATGTGAAAGGCAAATCGAATGTAGTAGCTGACTCTTTATCGAGAGTTACTTAAATTCAGATTACAGAATGGATATGGTTTGTATATAGTTGTGTAAGTATAAATGTATATGTGAAATGTATAAGATTATATAATGTCTTGCTAACGGCATTATTTTTAATTCACTCTGGACAGAGAGAATTAAAAATAATTTCGGGAGGAAGGAAGGTAATGTAATGATGTTGATTATTTGTGTGTAAATGTTGTGTGACATGTGTTAAAATGTATGTTGTTTTGAATGTTCTATGGTTTGTTTCTGTGGGTGAAACAGAAGGGAGGCATGGCAGAAGCTTAGAAGAGCTGTCGCCATGGCAACCAGGGCTAGAGGCTAGTAGAATGTTCAGGTTTGAATTCTACAGTTGGAAGAGAGCGGGAGCCAACTGCCAAATGAGAGGGGGAGGAGTTATGTTCTAGTTGAGAGTGTCCTAAGGACTGAAAGAGAACGGTCCAGTGTTAGTGTGTGTCTTAAGGTCTGCTAGTGAGCAGTCCAGTTAAAGGGTATAGAGACCCTAGTTAAAGTTGCAGGGGTTTATAGAGGTTTAGTGGAAACCCTATAATAGGTCCCCATTGTGTTATGTAACAGAAAAAGTTGTGCCTCTAAGGAAGTTTGAAACCAACCAAGATTGTACCCATTTGTGTCAAAATAAATTGTTTGCATCTTAAAAGGAAAACACCTCTCCTGATTCTTTTATTGGTGGTGGCCCTCAAAGTCAGTGGTCAGCCGGATAAATGGTGGCAGCGTGGTCAAGTGGTCACTGAGAAGTTGTAAAACTCCAGTCAGTTAAACGGTGAAGGGGTGAGACAGTACCCTGCCAATAAACGTGAAGTTGCTGAGGTAACTTCGAGGTTTCCTTGGATTGGAGGTCAGCAGTGTGGACATAGAAAGATTGTCCAGTCTGAGGCCGGTCAAGAAGTGGAGTGGTCACATATTGGCGGCAGCGGTGGGATCTTTAAGAGAGGGTCCACCCTGTCCAGCCGGTTGATTTGAACGTAGCTTCACCGCACCGGGGCGCAGTGAAAGATGTTATTCCACCCTGCTGCTTTCGGACTCTAACGCTACAATGACTTACAGTGTTGCTAAGTTCTGTGCTGCTGCCCTTAATATCAGACGGGTGATGATTGACATCGTAAGGCAACAATATCCTGTCTTTTAAAATATATTTTTATACTGATTTCTAGTCTGATTTTAAATAACTGTTTACTGGGGAGTTGTCCTTCTCCTCTTAGGGCGCTTGTGCCCGCTTTGTGCTGGTCTGTGACCGTAATAAAGTTTTGATTGATTGACAGAGAGAGAGAGAGAGAGAAACAGTGATACAGAGAGAGTAATAGAGACTGAGAGATAGAAAGACAGAGAGAAAAAGAGAGAAAGAGAGAGAGGTAGACATATACATATGTACACATGCACACACATAGACTTATATACATAAATACACATGCACACACATACACACACATACACATACACACACACACATACATGTATACACATGCACACACATATATACATACACACACATACATATATACACGTGCACATACCCACCAAGGCCATAACTAACATCTCACATCTCCTAAATAGGGCACAGCAACGCGTGCCGGGTTCAGCTAGTTGCTTATATATTTACATTGCCACCACATATGTATATATGTTTCCAATTCTTGGCAACCTCTCCAGCAATTTTTTGAATAGTTTTTATTTATATTTACTATTCTTATTGGTGTTAGATACCATTTCCATATTAATGTATAGTAACCCTCTTTAACCTGTATTGACTACGCTGACTCAGGAAGCAAACTCCCTGGCCCACCACCAAATCCAAATAGCGAAGTATACGGGCGATACAACAGGAAAGATGATCGCTCACGTGGTAGCGATCAGGCTGCATGTTTGGTTAAGGTCATTGGGGCTGTCCATATCATTTTGCCAAGTCATTGAGAACCTTCCTTTCGATGCCTTTGGGTTTGTTCAGTGCCGGTACCGATGACAAACTGAAAGCTAACCAAGAGTTCAAGCTCTTGGCAACCAAATGTGGGATCAAGAGCCAGGGTCAATCCCAGCGAACCCATTGGTATCAGCATACCAGACGTCAGTACCTGCAACCACACAGACATTTCCAGTACCGACAAACTCCCCGTGCCATGCCAAGCCAACAACCACAGCAACAGCTGTAGCAACAACAACAACAATGCCGCTCTCAACAGCCGCAGCGCTCCTGTTTCCGCTACACGTCAGGAAACAATCAGTCCCGCCGTCGGGTTTGACGTCCTGCAGGACGATACCGTCTCTTACTTAGCTACAAATGCCACCATCATGTGGCACAACCACCCAATGTTTGGTTGATGAATAACACTGCAATCTCATGACCTCGAAATGCGTATGCCTCTTGATACCGTGCCCGAACCAGGGACACTGCTGTATTTCTGTTTTTAACTGTTTGCTGTTTGCTACCTCAATGTTTTTCTGTAGCTATGCTTATTCGTATTGAACTGATTGCTCCTCAGAGCAATCCTCCCTCTATATATCTTCTAATCAGGCATGGCACAATAATAACTAAGGGCCTTTCCACACAACCATATGACCCAGAATATCAAGGCAGAAAATCCCACAATATCTGCTTTAATCTGGGTTATCTGAGTCCACACTGCTATATATTCCAGTTCAAAGCATATAATGTGGGATTTTATTCAGCTGTGTGGAAGAGGCCTAAGAGTACAACCCAAAAGGGTAGAAGAGTTGTGACAGCTGAGTTTTGCAAGTCACCACCCAAATGTCTACTGAGTCCTGCTCCTGTTAGGGATTCTGTGCAGGCACAAAACTCCTGTTCTTGCAGAAGTGAATCCATTAGTTCCAGTTACGGAACCAGGTATCCAAAAACACAGTTGTGGTGGTTTTTTACTTGAACAACAAAATGTGCAGAGACTTTTTTTCTTTCCCAAATAAGCAGGAAGGCTTTTCTTTCTCTGTTGCAACAAAATACGAAGTACATCAATATACATTTTACAGCTTCTTCTTCCTCATTACTCACAGCAGCAATTCTCCAGCAATCTCTCCAAACCACATGTCCCTCATCAAACTTACTGAATATAACTACACCCTATATACTACTCCCTTTTCATGAACCACCACACCCTAATTGCAGTGGCTTAACTCTTTTACAGGTGGTTAGGCCGGAGGTATTATTTTATTTTATTTGTCACGTTTCTATACCGCCCCTCTCAGCCCGAAAGCGACTCGGGATGGTATTAACTTAGCAAATGCCAGGTAATTTCCAAATACTACAAACAAACAGAGTACAGTGCAGGACTGTGTTTAGCAAGCACTAAAAAAAACACACTGAGTATGGAGAAACTGTAATAATATATAATACCACAAATTAAAAACACAATTATATTCACAACTAGATAGTGATAGACCAGGTTCATCCAGTAACAGCATTGAATTACAAACAACTATTCCACAGTCATATGTATATACAGGGAGAGTAGAAAGAGTCCGTATCGTGAGTGAAAGAGTCTAGGTCAGAATCAAAAACAATATAGTAAAGGTAAAGATTCAAAGACTCTGAAAATGAAGCAATGTAAAATGTCACAACTCACTGAACGGCACAGTCTGCTCTCTACAGTATGCGGAGCTGGGGCAAACGGGGGGGGGGGAGGGGTTACTTACGCTCCTGACGTCAGTGCATCTTCCCGTAACGTAGGAGAGACATAGTATCCCAAAGGTCTATAGTAAATCATAGTTCAAGCCAAAAATGTGGCGCAAAATTCAAAATAAGGTCCCTCCAAGGAAGCAATGTATCTCAAGCCGCTGAAGCTCCTATGGTTCAACTTGAAAATAGACCTGAGCCTCGATTGTCAGCAGCGGGTCTAAAATGACTCCCAGGCTCTTTACTGAAGGTGACAGGCATAGTGCCTCACCATCCAGGGTAGGAAGCTGGACCACCCCACAGTCCAGGCGGCCCAACCATAGTACCTCCGTCTTTGCTGGATTCACCCTCAACCTGCTGGCACACAGCCATCCAGTAATGGCCTCAAAACACTGATGGAAATTTCCAGGCCAACAAGTGAACATCTGTCCGCCCGCCCCTCCCTCCCTCCCTCCATCCATGTATATAATAAAAGTCAGTGTTTGCGGAAGGCGGGAGGTGCGGAGGACGGGAGGTGTGGAGGTGCGGAGGAATATAAGAACATAAGAAGAGCCATGCTGAATCGGGCCTCAGCCCATCTAGTCCAGCATTCTGTGTCACACAGTGGCCCACTAGTTGTACACAGGGATCTCTAGCAGAAAGGAGGGCAGAACCCTCACCTGCTCCCGACCCCCACAACCAGTACCGGGAAATCCTGCCTGCCTCCATCAACACAGAGGTGGCACTTGGATGTCCATTTCAGTAGCTACTGATTCCCTTGGTATCCATGAATCTGTCTAATCCTGCCTTGAAGCTGTCCAGGCTGACCGCTGTCACAACCTCCTCTGGAAGTGAGTTCCATAACCCAATGACCCTCTGGGTGAAGAAATATTTCCCTTTATTAGTCCTAACTTTCCTACCTTGGAGCTTTAGGGAGTGCCCCCTAGTCCTAGTGTTGTGTGACAGAGAAAATATTTTTTCTCTGTTCACCTTTTCTATCCCATGCATGATTTTATACACTTCGATCAAGTCACCTCTTAAACGCCGTCTTTCAAGGCTGAAAAGACCAAGGCGTTGCAACCTGATTTCGTAAGGGAGCTGCTCCATCCCTTGGATCATTCTTGTTGCCCTTTTCTGTACCTTTTCCAGTTCCGTTATATCCTTCTTAAGGTGCGGAGACCAGAATTGTACACAGTACTCCAAATGTGGCCTTACCATAGATTTGTAGAGAGGTGTAGCACAGCAGTTCTCGTTCGTGCCTGGAGGGCAGGGAATAGGTCCTGGGGTTCCATTAGCTTTAGGGCCTGCAGCAGCAGAGGTGGATTCAGAGGATGAGCTAGATGACTGGGGTGAAGCACAGGGCCCTTCGGATGGGCCTCGCTCGCCTGCAGAGAGCTTGGCATGGGATGAAATGATGTTTGGGCCCAGCATAGATTCCGATCACCAGGTGGAGATGGGAAGCAGCGAAGGGAGTTATGAACACCCGGGGGGGGGGAGGAATTCCCAAGAGTTTGAAAGTGTAAACATGGACGAAGCCGAATGGGAAAGTGCTAGGGAGGAAAGTTCTCAGGAAGATAGCGACACAGCTGCTGAGAGGCAAGGTCGCTCCTTCGATAGGAGACGGGACATTGAATCTACCAGGAGGGCTTGGTCTAGGGTCCTAGACCGACCGAGGTCCGTGAGCAGAGATTGGAGACGGAGAAGCCTAGAGCGTCGCGGACCTCGGCCGAAGGATTAAGTATAGGGTCCGTGGGAACGCATCCCCAGTTCTCCGGCCACGTCTTTCCTGGATAGGCGTGAGCGGAGTGGGACCACAAGCTAAGCCGTGGTCATCAAGCCTTGCCTTGCATTTGCCTTTGTTCCTGATCCACATAGCCTTGTGGAGCCTTGCCAAGCTTCAAGCCTTTTGCTACGTTCCTTTGGACAATCTTGCTTACTACCTTTTGAACTATTGCTTATCATTGGACTATATATATTCTTTGGAACTGTTTTAATATTCAATAAAGTAGTTAGCCTTCAGTACGTCTCTGTGTGTGTGATTAAGGGGCCCGCTAAGTCCGTGATCGTGACAAGAGGTAATACAACATTTGCTGACCTATTTTCGATTCCCTTTCTGATCATGCCTAGCATAGAATTTGCTTTTTTCACTGCTGCTGCGCACTGGGTTGACATCTTCATTGAGCTGTCCACCAAGACCCCAAGATCCCTTTCCTGGTTTGTCTCAGAAAGCTTTGACCCCATCAATTTGTAGGTGTATTTGGGGTTCTTTGCCCCGATGTGCATGACTTTACACTTGTTTAGGTTAAAATGCATTTGCCACTTTGTTGCCCATTCACTCAATTTCGAGAGATCTTTCTGGAGCTCTTTACAATCAGTTTCATTTTTAACTACCCTGAACAATTTAGTGTCGTCTGCAAACTTTGCTACCTCAGAATTCACTCCTACATCCAGATCATTAATGAATAAATTAAAAAGTAACGGACCCAAAACTGAACCTTGGGGTACGCCACTTCTCACCTCTTTCCACCCAGAGAAATGTCCGTTTATTACCACCCTTTGTTTCCTACAGTTTAGCCAGGTTCCAATCCAGGACAAGACCTGTCCTCTGATTCCATGGCTGAAGAGCTTATTTAGGAGCCTTTGGTGAGGGACTTTGTCAAAAGCCTTTTGAAAGTCAAGTGGGGCGCCCCTCTTGCGCTGACCTATGGCGAGTTCACCATAGAGTAGTATCTTTGGGAGGTAGTGGTCCTCCATCCTAGAGACGTGCCCTGTTCGGCGCAGCTGTGTTCTCAATAGCATGGCCTCAATGCTGGTGACCCCTGCTTGCTCAAAGACAGCAACATTCGTCACATAGTCAGTCCAGTGTATATTTAGGATTGTGCGAAGACAGCGCTGATGAAAGCGTTTGAGGAGTCGTAGGTGTTGGCGATAGGGGCCCCATGTTTCAGACCCATAGAGGAGAATAGACAGTATGATAGACCAAGGGAATCAGTAGCTACTGAAATGGACATCCAAGTGCCACCTCTGTGTTGATGGAGGCAGGCAGGATTTTCCCCGGGTACTGGTTGTTGCAGGTGAGGGTTTTTCCTTTTGCTAGAGATCCAGACAACTAGTTTGTGACACAGAATGCTGGACTAGATGGGCTGAGGCCCGATTCAGCATGGCTCTTCTTATGTTCTTATGTTCTTTGTTCTGTACACACTGATCAGTTGCTTGTTGCTCCAGACTCTTTTTGTGAAGCCTTCCGAATGCACTCTATGCCTTTGCTAATCTGTGATCTATCTCTTTATCAATCTTGGCGTCTGAAGAGATGATGCTTCCCAGGTAAGCGAACTACTGAACAGACTTAAGCACATATTTGCCTATGCTGATGTGGGGATGATGGTGTTCTTCCTGTGGTGCGGGCTGGTAGAGGATTTCCATTTTCTTCAGGCTGATTTCCAGCCCAAACAGCTCTGCAGCTGTTGCAAAGCAGGATGTCAGGCGCTGCAGGGCTGCTTCTGAATGGGCGACAAGGGCAACATCGTCAGCAAAAAGCAGCTCACGGACTAGATCAGGAGTGCTCATTAGGTAGATCGCGATCTACTAGTAGATCGCGTAGGGCGTCCTGGTAGATCACAGGCAGGGAGGGAGGGAGGAAGGCCATCCTTTCTTCCATTATTTCCCTCCCTTCTGTTCTTCCTTCCTTCCTCTCTCTCTCCCTCCTTTCCCTTCCTTCTTTCCTTCTTCCCTTTCTTCCTTCCCTCTTCCCTTCCTTCCCTACTTCCCATCCTTTCTTCCCTTCTTTCTCTCCCTCCTTTCTGTTCTTCCTTCCTTCCTCTCTCTCTCCTTCCTTTCCCTTCCTTCTTCCCTTTCTTCCTTCCCTCTTTCCTTCCTTCCCTACTTCCCATCCTTTCTTCCGTCCCTTCTTTCCCTCCCTCCCTTCTGTTCTTCCTTCCTTCCTCTCTCTCCCCCTCCTTTCCCTTCCTTCCTTCCTCATCTCCTTTCTTCCTTTCCTTCCTTTCTCCCCTCCTTCTTGCCTTGTCTTCTTTCCTTCCTGTTTCCTCCCTTCCTCATTCCTTCCTTCCTTTCCTTCCTCTCTGCCTTGAACATTTGCTGTTGGTTGTGGGGTTTCTGCGTGGGAAGTTTGCCCCAATTCTGTTGTTGGTGGGGTTCAGAATGCTCTTTGATTGTAGGCGAACTATAAATCCCAGCAACTACAACTCCCAAATGACAAAATCCATTTTTTTAGTGATGGTCACTCCTTGTAGGTGTCTTGTGGCCAAATTTGGCAGCAATTCGCCCAGTAGTAAGAAATCGGTTTGTGTGTGTCAACTGTAAAATAGGCTGTGTGGAAGGACCCTGGGTTATCTGAGGTCCTTTCCACACAGTTGAATAAAATCCCATGTTATCTGCTTTGAATCAGATTATATGGCTGTGTGGACTCAGAAAACCCAGTTCAAAGCAGATATGGTGTTATATGTTTCACATTTTTGTAGTGGGTAGGTAGATCAATTTGACGTGGTTGTTTTATAAATAGCTCACATGCTGAAAAAGTGTGGGCACCCTTGGTTTAGAGCAGGGGTGCTCACACTTTTTCAGCATGCGAGCTACTCTTAAAGCAACCAAGTCCAAAATATCTACCTGCCCCCGCCGCTGTGCGCTCCCGCGTGCTCCTGCCGCAGCGTGCTCTTGCCACCGCGCGTGCTCCTGCTGCTGTTTTACGCCCGTGCAGTGCTTCTTCCGCCTGCAGGGCATTGCAGGAAGGAGAAAGCATGAGGCGGGGCATCCAGAGGAAGCGCTCCGCCCTGTCTCGCCGGCAACGGAGGCTGCACAGCTGCTTCTGGACGAGAGAGGCAGGGTGCTCCCTCCAGAGGCCTCGCCTCGTGCTTCCTTCTTCCTGCAATGCCCCGTAGATGAAAGAAGCACTGCGAGAGCAGAAGCCAACAGCAGGAGTGCGCGTGCATGCAGGGTGTGCGCGCGCATGGCAGGAGCGCACCATCCGGCTGGTGAGGCCCGAAGATCACCTGGAAGAGGGTCAAAGATCTACTAGTAGCTCCCGAGCTACCTAATGAGCACCCCTGGTTTAGAGTTTTAGTGCGAGCCCTCAGACGGCTTAAGTTGAACAAGCTGCCATCAGTACGATAGCATCTTTGAGGGAGAGCCGCTTATCCCGGCCCCGTCTGTGAAGAGTCTCGGTGTGATTCTGGACTCAAGACTCTCGCTAGAGGCCCAGGTTGCTGCGACAAGGTTGCTGCGACAAGTAAGGGAGCTTTCTTCCACCTGCGTCAGGCACGTCAACTAGCTCCCTACCTTCCATCAGATGCGCTGGCTACGGTGGTCCATGCCACAGTGACATCGCGGCTGGACTACTGTAATGCCTTGTACGTGGGGTTGCCGCAGTCAACCACTCGCAAAATCCAGCTAGTGCAGAATGCAGCCGCCAGACTCCTCACCGGGACACCACTGAGATGCCATATCGCGCCATCTTTGCAGTGCCTGCACTGGCTGCCAGTCGAGCTCAGAGCCATCCATACGACCTTGTCGCTCACCTTCAAGGCTCTCCATGGCGCTGGCCCAGCTTACTTAAAAGACCGCCTGCTCGAACCAGTCCATTTAAGGCCGCCACGTCCAGTGAACAGGGACCTTCTCCGCATCCCAGGTCTGAATGAGGCTCGCCTCGACATCACAAGACGAAGAGCCTTCTCCATCGCGGCCCCTGTTCTTTGGAACTCGATGCCGGCGGAGCAGAGAGCTATCCTGGACATGCCCCAGTTCCTGACCGCATTGAAGACCTGGCTCTTTCGAAAGAAGGCCTATGGCTAAGGTCACCTTCCAGACTTAGCCTGAGTTATTAGACCTTTTAACCAAATTCTTTTTTTTATTTTATTTTATTTTTTTTTTTTTAGCTTAACTATTGAACTGTTTTTATGTGTTCTATGTGTAAGTCGCCCGGAGCACTGACGTGGAGGGCGACTCACAAATATTAAAATCAATCAATCAATCAATCTATTATATAAAGGGGTTCCCGTCATGGAACGACAGTCCCAAACAGAGAAACCTTCCAACGTAGAAACACCAAACTTGCCAACAGAAATAGGCCTCAAGCAAGGTATGTTTGTAGCAAAGAAACTTCCCCCCCAAACCTAAAAGGCCCCCAAAACAATGAGTAAAAAAACCTACATTTCCCAGCATCCTCCGGGGCTGCCAACGACTCTCCCAGCCTCTACATTCTGACAACATGATTGGCTGCCAATAAGGGCAGATTTGCATAACTCCTGCACTGGCCAGCCAACATGAACATTCCAACCCATAATAAACTGTCAGAGGAGGATAAGGCAAAGGGCTGAGGCACAAACACAAACACCCAATTCACTTCCCACAGAAAATTTACACCCCTAAAAATCACAGACCACGCCCAAAATTGACAGTAAGGCTTCATTAACTTAAATTCCCTGACTAGGCCTCACTTAATGGAATGCTGTTTACGCTCCGAATTGTCAGTAAGGCTTCATTAACTTGATTCTCCCGACTACGCCTCAGCTCATTGGACATTGTGTATGGCCTGAATTGACAGTCAGGCTTCATTAACTTGCTGTTCCTGACTAGGCCTCAGCTCATGGGACATTGTGTATGGCCTGAATTTACAGTAACCTACCTTGGCACACAGAGCCCCTATGACCCACGCTACATTCTACTACGATTTGGAGGAGGGTGGACCATGAATTATGGGACTTGAAGTACCTCCATGGATAATGGGATTTGTACTACTTCAAAACCCATCATTCCCCACAGACCACTGTGGCCCAGAACCAAGACCGATAAAGACCAAACTTGGCACACAATGCCCCCCATGACCCACACTCCATCCGACTCCAGTTCAGAAGAGGACACACCATGGATAATGGGATTTCAAGTACCTTCACTCACTTCCAAAGTTAACTTCCAAGCATCAACCTCTACATCAACACAGCAGACGGAAAGACAAAAAACATTGTATATCCACAAGCAATGCAGAACGCCAGCAACACCACACACCAACAACTCCCCAGGACTTCAACATCCCACCCACCAGAACAACCCACAACGACACAGCCAGGGCCCCAACAACACATAACTAACAACAATTCCAACCCTTACATACTCAGACTTTCTCGCATCTCCTAAATAGGGCACTAGCTGTACCCGGCACGCGTTGCTGTGCCCTATTTAGGAGATGCGAGAAAGTCTGAGTATGTAAGGGTTGGAAATGATGGTACTTACGGTCTTGGTGGGGTCATGTAGGCATGAATTGCGCACTTTCTATGTGTGCTCCAAATGATGTCACCTGGAAGCATGAGTTGTATTGTCTTATATAGCGGAGGAAGTGTTTTGATTCTGAGTGTCTCCACTCAGCAAAGTCTGTAGTGGTTGTGGAGGAGTGGCAAGTGGTGGTAGAGAGACTTTACCGGCTAGGCAGCACATTCCTGTTGTTTCTGCTGGGTATTTCAGGGCTTTGCAGTGTGTGCAGATGTGCGTTAGGGTGCCAATGT
Organism: Anolis apletophallus; assembly: GCA_030556195.1. Classification (NCBI taxonomy): domain Eukaryota; kingdom Metazoa; phylum Chordata; class Lepidosauria; order Squamata; family Anolidae; genus Anolis; species Anolis apletophallus. The sequence goes on from JARBWK010000004.1 coordinate 14,483,885, forward strand.
CGGCCTCTGGCGCCATGCTGTAGTCTTCTGCAGCGTTGTATCTGAAGGCTAGGCGGTGGAATTGGTTGTGGTGTTTTTGAAGTTTGTTTTCTGTGTTGCGACGTCGTTTTTCTGCGCTCCATGCGCGCTGCTGTTGTGTTGCATTTCTGCGTCTTTGTTGTTCCTGGCTGCACACTTCTTCTTGTTGTGCAGTTCTTTGCATTTGGTTCTCAGCTGTGCGCCGTGCAGTGACCTGTTGTCTGTGTCTCTGCTGCGCAGTGTGTTTCTGTTCTGGCGTTTGTTCTACCCTTTTTTTTGTTTGATGTATGTAGCGCTGTGAGTGTGTCGTCCGATGCTGTTATTTTTATAAGGAATGGATTGTCTTTTGGGTCAGTTTATGTCTGTGTGGAAGGAAGGAATGTTTTTTGTTTGTGGTGTTTGTAGGTGTTGTGTGTACGGGGTCCCGTAAGGTTGGTGGGATAGGTTGTGATTGGAAGTTGTGTTGTGTTGTGTGGGTAGGAATTTGCTGGAGAATTGCTCCCTCAGAGTTTGGTTTTGGCAGCTTAACCCTCAAACACCGACTGAAATCTCTCAGCATTCTATCGTAGCCTTGGATGGCTCTTGCCAGCGTTGCTATGGTTACAGCAGTTATGCAAATCCGCCCTTATTGGCAGCCAATCATGTTGTTCAGAATGTAGAGGCTGGGTGAGTCTTTGGTTGCCCCGGAGGATGCTGGTAAATGTAGTTTTATTTTTACTCGTTGTTTTGGGGGCTTTTAGGTTTTGGGGGGGACAGTTTCTTTGCTACAAATGTACCTTGCTTGAGGCCTATTTCTGTTGGCAAGTATTGTGTTTCTGCGTTGTATGGTTTCTTTGTTTGAGGTATACATCACATGACGTGAACCCATTTATATAATAGATGCCGTCTTCTTCTTCGAGGTCTGCCGTAGCGCTTTGGAGCATCATGCTGAAGAAGATTGTAAATAGGGTTGGTGCAAGAACACAACCTTGTTTCACTCCATTAGTTATTAGAAAGGGCTCCAAAACACACACACACACACACACGCACTTGAAACACATATACACAGACTGAGCCACAGCAACGCCTGGCAGGGGACAGCTAGCATTATAATATTATCTCCTGCATCTTTTGCATTGCCAGAAGCTCAATGGCAGGGGTGCTCAGAATGGTGATCGGGATCATCAGGGTGATCTTTGGGCCTCATCCTGGTGATCTTCAGGCCCCTGACCAGGTTTTTTGCAGTTTGTCCTCTTCACGCGCCCCTGCATGCTGCAAAGAAGTTCTCCGTCGTTGCTCCTCCCTGCTCCCTGCTCGTGTGCCACCTCCAAAAGCTGCAGAGTCCAAGAGGCAGAATGGTCCCCCTCTTTTGGATTCCTCCTCCTCCCTCCATCCTTCTGCAGCCACTCAGAGTCGTAGGAGACCAAAGGGGGTGGGCCTGGATGACGCAATGCATGGCTGGCCCCGCGCGCATGTGCAGAAGCACCCATTTTGCCTCTCGTACTTCTCGTGAGCTCTTGGAGGCAGCACGCATGCTGGCGGCGTGGAAATAGGAGCAATGACAGAGGAGGAGAAGGACGCTTTGGGGTCATTTCCTTACCGGATCTCAAAGGTCGGTCTTTTTACTTTGGGGTGAGTGCTTGATTGTTCTGTGGTATGTCTCTTTTTAATGTTTAAAAATGGCCTTTTAGCTCCAAAGCCTCTCTGCTTGCTTTGTTCCTTGAGAAATATATGTTGGGGAATATGGAAATGTGGGAGAAATGGGGTGGTTGGATGTATTTTTGCATGCCCCTTTGTTTACCTTGCTGCGTATTAAATGGCCTTGCAGTTCAAAAGCCTCTCTTCTTACTTTCTGGCTGATAATATGTGTGGTAATATGGCAGTGTGGGAGAAATGGGGTGGTTGGATGTATTTTTGCATGCCCCTTTGTTTACCTTGCTGAGTATTAAATGGCCTTGCAGTTCAAAAGCCTCTCTTCTTACTTTCTGGCTGATAATATGTGTGGTAATATTGCAGTGTGGGAGAAATGGGGTGGTTGGATGTATTTTTGCATGCCCCTTTGTTTACCTTGCTGAGTATTAAATGGCCTTGCAGTTCAAAAGCCTCTCTTCTTACTTTCTGGCTGATAATATGTGTGGTAATATGGCAGTGTGGGAGAAATGGGGTGGTTGGATGTATTTTTGCATGCCCCTTTGTTTACCTTGCTGCGTATTAAATGGCCTTGCAGTTCAAAAGCCTCTCTTCTTACTTTCTGGCTGGTAATATGTGTGGTAATATGGCAGTGTGGGAGAAATGGGGTGGTTGGATGTAGTTTTGCATGCCCCTTTGTTTACCTTGCTGCGAATTAAATGGCCTTGCAGTTCAAAAGCCTCTCTTCTTACTCTCTGGCTGGTAATATGTGTGGTAATATGGCAGTGTGGGAGAAATTGGGTGGTTGGATGTATTTTTGCATGCCCCTTTGTTTACCTTGCTGCGAATTAAATGGCCTTGCAGTTCAAAAGCCTCTCTTCTTACTCTCTGGCTGATAATATGTGTGGTAATATGGCAGTGTGGGAGAAATGGGGTGGTTGGATGTATTTTTGCATGCCCCTTTGTTCACCTTGCTGAGTATTAAATGGCCTTGCAGTTCAACAGCCTCTCTTCTTACTTTCTGGCTGATAATATGTGTGGTAATATGGCAGTGTGGGAGAAATGGGGTGGTTGGATGTATTTTTGCATGCCCCTTTGTTTACCTTGCTGACTATTAAATGGCCTTGCAGTTCAAAAGCCTCTCTTCTTACTTTCTGGCTGATAATATGTGTGGTAATATGGCAGTGTGGGAGAATGGGGTGGTTGGATGTATTTTTGCATGCCCCTTTGTTTACCTTGCTGAGTATTAAATGGCCTTGCAGTTCAAAAGCCTCTCTTCTTACTTTCTGGCTGATAATATGTGTGGTAATATGGCAGTGTGGGAGAAATTGGGTGGTTGGATGTATTTTTGCATGCCCCTTTGTTTACCTTGCTGCGTATTAAATGGCCTTGCAGTTCAAAAGCCTCTCTTCTTACTTTCTGGCTGATAATATGTGTGGTAATATGGCAGTGTGGGAGAAATGGGGTGGTTGGATGTATTTTTGCATGCCCCTTTGTTTACCTTGCTGCGTATTAAATGGCCTTGCAGTTCAAAAGCCTCTCTTCTTACTTTCTGGCTGGTAATATGTGTGGGAATATGGCAGTGTGGGAGAAATGGGGTGGTTGTATGTATTTTTGCATGCCCCTTTGTTTACCTTGCTGCGTATTAAATGGCCTTGCAGTTCAAAAGCCTCTCTTCTTACTTTCTGGCTGATAATATGTGTGGTAATATGGCAGTGTGGGAGAAATGGGGTGGTTGGATGTATTTTTGCATGCCCCTTTGTTTACCTTGCTGACTATTAAATGGCCTTGCAGTTCAAAAGCCTCTCTTCTTACTTTCTGGCTGATAATATGTGTGGTAATATGGCAGTGTGGGAGAAATGGGGTGGTTGGATGTATTTTTGCATGCCCCTTTGTTTGCCTTGCTGCGTATTAAATGGCCTTGCAGTTCAAAAGCCTCTCTTCTTACTTTCTGGCTGATAATATGTGTGGTAATATGGCAGTGTGGGAGAAATTGGGTGGTTGGATGTATTTTTGCATGCCCCTTTGTTTACCTTGCTGCGTATTAAATGGCCTTGCAGTTCAAAAGCCTCTCTTCTTACTTTCTGGCTGATAATATGTGTGGTAATATGGCAGTGTGGGAGAAATGGGGTGGTTGTATGTATTTTTGCATGCCCCTTTGTTTACCTTGCTGCGTATTAAATGGCCTTGCAGTTCAAAAGCCTCTCTTCTTACTTTCTGGCTGGTAATATGTGTGGGAATATGGCAGTGTGGGAGAAATGGGGTGGTTGGATGTATTTTTGCATGCCCCTTTGTTTACCTTGCTGCGTATTAAATGGCCTTGCAGTTCAAAAGCCTCTCTTCTTACTTTCTGGCTGGTAATATGTGTGGGAATATGGCAGTGTGGGAGAAATGGGGTGGTTGGATGTATTTTTATGCTCTGTTTTATATTGTTGTTATTAAATTGAAATGTTGATGTTTTATAACTTCATTTTATGTCAACTGCCCCGAGCCTGCTGGAAGGAGCGGTACATAAAAATGAATAATAAATATAAATAAATAAATAAGAAAATAGTTATACGTTTTACATTTCTGGGCAGGCGATCTTTGGGACTTGGTTTTTCAATCAGTAGCTCCCATGCTGAAAAAGTGTGAGCACCCCTGACATACACACTTGAAACACATATACACAGACTGAGCCACAGCAACGCCTGGCAGGGGACGGCTAGCATTATAATATTATCTCCTGCATCTTTTGCATTGCCAGAAGCTCAATGGCGTTGATGCAGCCTGTCTCTCCCAAAGCAACATCAAGCCAGTGCCTGGCAGCAGCAGCAGCAGCAGCAGCAGCAGCAGCAGCAGGAGGGACCAAATGGGAAGCCGCCACCGCCCAAGGCAACCCTTGGGCAAGACAAGTGGTAGGGACGATCCATAGGGATGCCCAGGCGCAAGGATGCTTGGGCTGATCGTTGCGCCCAATGGGAGGGGGGCGCACGCCAGAAGGAGCGAGCCAAGAGGCGAAAGGGGCTCAACAGTCCATCCCACACACCCCTCCCCCCCATTCTGGGTGGTCTCGCCCATTCTGCTACTGGGAACACGCCTCTCCAAGGGAAAGCAGCCAATCAGAGAAAGAGGACGCTGAGCGAGGGGAGGTGGGCGAGACCAGCGTGAGAGCGGGGAGGCTGCTCCTCTGCTGCCTGTCTGCTTTTGCCTCTTGGAGGAGGAGGAGGACCCTGGGCACTGCTGGGCCTCTGAGAGGGGTGAGTTGGGGGTCTTGCTGGGAGCTTGCTCCCTCCCTCCATTGGGTGCAAAAGGGAGAGGAGCCTTAATTCCTGTGATTGGGAAGCTAGGAAAGATTTGACGCAGGGATGGCATGGTGTGAGTCACTGTGGCAGGAGGAATGGATTACATTCTGCCATTATGTTTCAATTTCTGCTATTATTATTACTTTTTTTGGCTGAGATGGCTCTTGCTTAGAAGGCTAGGTTAATTTGTGATGCACATCTTCCCCCTTTTCATTAATTACAATTAATCCCGACTTTCCCCCAAATTTGTGCTTTTTAAAAGTTTATTATTATTATTATTATTATTATTATTATTAAGGGATTCAGGGCAGTTTACATATACAGAGGCAAACATTCAATGCCCGGCATATAGCAAAACATTGCAGCGATAGAACATAATGCTAAAATAATAACAGCATTATAATATTAAATAACAAAATTAAGTCATAAAACAGCTATAATTGTGTTATTAATACAGTTATTTATATTAATATATTATATAGTATATATATATATATATAATATATATTTCAGCTTTACTTCTTAGGAAGGACTCATCCGACGCTTTTTACAAGCGCGTTGATGACTAAAAAGGCCAATCTGAGATAGGCAAGTTCAGTTGCAGAAAGCACAGCAGAAAGTCTCCTTGGGTGGTGATGTTTCCAAGTTGCAGTTCTTTCTGCGTTGACGTTTCTGCAAATTCTATGCTTGGCATGATCAGGAAGGGAATCGAAAATAGGTCGGCAAATGTTGTATTGCCTCTCTACAAATCTATGGTAAGGCCACATTTGGAGTACTGTGTACAATTCTGGTCACCGCACCTCAAGAAGGATATAACGGAACTGGAAAAGGTACAGAAAAGGGCAACAAGAATGATCCAAGGGATGGAGCAGCTCCCTTACGAAATCAGGTTGCAACGCCTTGGTCTTTTCAGCCTTGAAAGACGGCGTTTAAGAGGTGACTTGATCGAAGTGTATAAAATCATGCATGGGATAGAAAAGGTGAATAAAGAAAACTATTTTCTCTGTCACAAAACACTAGGACTAGAGGGCACTCCCTAAAGCTCCAAGGTAGGAAAGTTAGGACTAATAAAGGGAAATATTTCTTCACCCAGAGGGTCATTGGGTTATGGAACTCACTTCCAGAGGAGGTTGTGACAGCGGGCAGCCTGGACAGCTTCAAGGCAGGATTAGACAGATTCATGGATACCAAGGGAATCAGTAGTTACTGAAATGGACATCCAAGTGCCACCTCTGTGTTGATGGAGGCAGGCAGGATTTTCCCCGGGTACTGGTTGTGGGGGGTCGGGAGCAGGTGAGGGTTTTGCCCTCCTTTCTGCTAGAGATCCCTGTGTACAACTAGTGGGCCACTGTGTGACACAGAATGCTGGACTAGATGGGCTGAGGCCCGATTCAGCATGGCTCTTCTTATGTTCTTATGACATTTCTCTTCGAGATCCAGTCGCCGTGTCTTCTCGAAAGAGGCCGCAGCATATAATATATAATAAATATATATATAATAAACTTTATTTTAAGACCTCCTCAAAGGGATTCAGGGCAGTTTACATATACAGATGTAAACATTCAGTGCCCAGCATATAGCAAAACATTACAGCGATAGAACATAATGCAAAATAATAACAGCATTATACTATTCAAACAAAATTACATAACAAAAGTCATAAAACAGCTATAATTATTTTATTAATACAGTTATTTATATTAATATATTATATAGTATATATAATAAATTTTATTTTAAAACCTCCCCAAAGGGACTCAGGGCAGTTTATATATACCGAGGCAAACATTCAATGCCCGACATATAGCAAAACATTACAGCAATGCAACATAATACGAAAAAATAGCAGCACTATACGAATCAAATAAAATTAAATAACAAAATAAAGACATAAAACAACTAGAATTGTTTTATTAATATAGTTATTTATATTAATATAGTATATATATAGTATAAATATTACTATATAATATTTTTATTTTTATATTTATAATATTTATATAGTTATTATAAGAATTGTATAATTGTTTTATTAATATAGTTATTTATATTAATATATTAATATATTATGTTATAGTATATATAGTATAAATATTACTATATAATATTTATGACTTGATCTAATGGGCTGCAGCATTATTTTTGAATTTATGCTATTTATTTATTATTTATTTATTTACATCATTTATATTCCGCCCTTTTCACCCCGCAGGGGACTCAGGGCGGATCACAATGCACATATACAGGCAAACATTCAATGCCATTGACATACAAACATATATAGAAAGACATAGAGGCAATTTAACATTCCAGAAATCAGTTAAATTTAGCCTCCCCACAAAGTGGTACCTAAATTTCCTACTTGACAGATGCAACTGTCTTTCGGATTGCAAAGGTTGACAACGAGCTACACAAATTGGTCGAGAGCTCACCCCAACCTGGGCAGACCTCGAACTCATGACCTTTTGGTCAGTAGAGATCTTATGCAGCTGACACCCAGCGAGCTGCGTCACATTCCCAGTGCATTATTATTATTATTATTATTATTATTTTGCTGAGATTGCTTTTGCTTAGAAGGCTAGGTTAATTTTTAATGGCCTTTTTATAAATTACAATTAATCCTCATTTCTTCCCTAATTTGTCCTTTTTTAAAAAAAGTTTATAATAAACTTTATTTTAAGTCCTCCCCAGGGGGACTCAGGGCGATTTACACAGACAGAGACAAACATTCAGTGGCCGACATATAACAAAACATTACAGCAATAGAACATAATACAAAATAATAGCAGCATTATACTACTCAAATAAAATAAAATATCAAAATAGACAAATTGTTTAACTAATATAGTTGTTTATATTAATACTAGCTGTACCCGGCTCGCGTTGCTGTGCCCTTTTTAGGAGATGCGAGAAAGTTCAATCATCCACGGTGTGCCCTCCTCTAAACTGCAGTTGGATGGAGTGTGGGTCATGGGGGGCATGGTGTGCCAAGTTGGGTCTTTATTGGTCTTGGTTCTGGGCCTCAGTGGTCTGTGGGGAATGATGGGTTTTGAAGTACTACAAATCCTGTTTTCCATGGTGGTACTTCAAGTCCCATCATGGATGGTCGGGGCTCTGTGTGCCAAGGTAGGTTACTGTAAATTCAGGCCATACACAATGTCCCATGAGCTGAGTCCTAGTTAGGAACAGCAAGTTAATGAAGCCTTACTGTCAATTCAGGCCATACACAATGTCCAATGAGCTGAGGCCTAGTCGGGAGAATCTTACTGTCAATTAATGAAGTCTTACTGTCAATTCAGAGTCAATTTAGAAACAGCTTCCCAGTAAGTGAGGGCTAGTTAGGGAAATCTAGTTAATGAAGCCTTACTGTCAATTTTGGGCGTGGTCTGTGATTTTTTGGGGTGTAAATTTTAGGTTGGAAGTGATTTGGGTGTTTGTGTTGGGGATTGGCTCAGGCCTTTTCCTTATTGTTTTGGCAGTTTATAATGGATCGGAATTTTCATGTTGGCTGGCCAGTGTAGCAGTTATGCAAATCCGCCCTTATTGGCAGCCAATCATGTTGTTCAGAATGTAGAGGCTGGGTGAGTCTTTGGCTGCCCCGGAGGATGCTGGTAAATGTAGGTTTATTTTTATTCGTTGTTTTGGGGGCCTTTTAGGTTTTGGGGTGGAAAGTTTCTTTGCTACAAACGTACCTTGCTTGAGGCCTATTTCTGTTGGCAAGTATTGTGTTTCTGCGTTGTATGGTTTCTTTGTTTGAGGTATACATCACATGACGTAAACCCATTTATATAATAGATAGTATATATATATGTAGTATAAATATTACTATATAATATTTTTATTTTAATATTTACAATATTTATATAGTAGTTATAAGAATTATATAATTGTTTTATTAATATAGTTCACCATAACAACCAAACAACACAACACAACGTATTACACACCATACACAAACCCAAAACCCAACCCTGGGGTTGGGTTTTGGGTTTGTGTATGGTTGTCATGTCACTACTGCTGTATTTTTTGTAAAGCCAGTATATGGAACATGTTTTAATGTTTACATTGGAAAGTGCTTGTTGAACTTTTAGAAGTTGTATATTTTCTGTCATGGCCTATGGCTAGTACAATAAACAATTCATTCATTCATTCAAAATCCAACCCATGCAGAATATAACCACTTTATTTATTATTAACTGTATTTCTATACCACTTTTCTCACCCCTGGGGGGATTCAAAGCGGTTTACAACATAATAAATGGCAAATTCAATGCCTCTGATATATATAAAAATATCACATATCCAAATCAATAACATATAACTGTAGAAAATAACCATTAAAATTATAAAAACATCAAGCATAGATATAAGCGTGAGACCTATTATTGCTGCAATTAACAATGTAGACCCCTTCTCTTCCCCCCAACTCTCTCTCCACAGCGTTTCAGCCCTTTTTATACCCTCTCTGCTCCCCCCCCCCAATCCCACCAGACACAAAGTTATTTAGGTACAGATTGAATACAAAATGGGGAGGGTGAAAACAAAACACGTCCTGGGCCTTCTTGGGGGATGGCAAATGTGATATGGGGTCCTTGGGGCGGGCGGAGGAAGAGTCTTATCTGATGATGGTAGTAGGCTACTGATCAGTTTGGTAAAAGTCCAGAAGAACATAGATTTTATCAGTTCTGGTGACATAAGTCAGGTGTGAGCTATCTCTTGCCAGTAGACTGAGGATGGGGAGGGGCGGCGAGGTGTAGCTTCTGCCAAGGAGAGTTGGTGCATAGGCTGCACCTTCAACTCTGGAGGAGCCACAGTCTCCTTTCACATACCCGTACACCTTTTGCCATTACTTTCATCACTAAAGCACTGTGAAGCCTACAAGCCCAGGCCCGTAACCAGGATTTTGATTCGGGGTGGGGGCTGAGTCTGAGTGAGAGAGGGTCTACCCTAGCAAACCTTTTGTATCATTATCCCAATACTCCCATGCAAATGGGATATACTGAGCATGGTGATCAGATCATGATATGAATAGACATAACAGTTTAAATAATGTACCAGTAAGGCCTTCTCGCGGACAACCCTGAGAATTTTGGGGGAGCCCCCCCCCCCCCCCGGCTACATGCCTGTACAAGCCAATTTATCTATCCTTGTTCATAACCTAATCATAGATTCCTAATGGTACTTTTATTTTCCCTCCTGCATTTTTCAGGTCAGATACAGAATGAAGAGAGTAAAAGGATGCAATGACTGGCCCAACGCATCCTTGGGTGCATCTGCACTGTAGAATTAATGCAGTTTGACATCACTCAATGTTATGGAATTGTAGTTTTACAATGCCCTTAAGCCTTCTCTACCAAAGAGTACCCAACTACAAATTCCAGGATTCCATAGTATTAAGCCATGGCAGTTGAAGTGGTGTCAGACTGTATTCATTCTACAGTGTAGATGCAACCAATATTAGGTACCTCTTAATGTATCCCCCAATGGCACAGCAGTTTAAACCTCTGAGCTACTGAACTTACTGATCAAAAGGTTGGCAGTTCAAATCCGGGGAATGTGGTGAGCTCCCATTGTTAGCCCCAGCTTCTGCCAACCTAGCAGTTCGAAAACATGCAAATGTGAGTAGATTAATAGTTACCACTGTGGCGGGAAGGTAATGGCGCTCCATGCAGTCATGCTGGCCACGTGACCTTGAGGTGTCTATGAATAATGCCAGCTCTTCAGCTTAGAAATAGAGATGAGCACCACCCCTCAGAGTCAGACACGACTAGACTTAATGTCAAGGGGAAACAAATGAAAGGATGCAGTGACTTGTCCAAACCAATCTTGTGCATCTGATGGTTGAGCTGGGACTTTGAACACAACTATCCTGAAGGGAAAGGGTTGTAATTTACGTCTTGGTCCAAAGCTAAAGTTACATAGAGGCTTTCTTTTTCACTGAGTTGGTCCTTCTTGCTGCCTTCCTGACAATGCAAACCCTTTTGGTGCCGTTCCTGAAATGTTAGGCCTTCGTTTCAGAATTTCCAAATGGCTTTCGGCCAGATGAAACGCCTTTTGCAACCGTGGATCTTTTTGGTGAGAGACCCATTATTGCAAAAGTAAATGTAAAATGGATCTAGAATAGATCTACTTGAAAATCTTCAAGCTCACCAAGGACTTTTTGAGTTTTAATAGTGTTGTTGTTCGTTATTGTTATATCTCTTCAAGTCATTTCCATCTTGTGGCAAAGCTGTTATGGAGTTATCTTGATGGGAATTACTCAGAGAGAGTTTGTCATGGTTTTCCTATGAGGCTGTTTGTTGCATACCTCTTAAGGCCCTTCCACACAGCCATATAATCAAGACCATCAAAGCAGGAAAAAAAATCTGTTTTGAACTGGGTTATCTGAGTCCACACTGCCGTATATCCCAGTTCAAAGCAGATACTGTGGGATTTTATTCAGCTGTGTGGAAGAAGCCTTAATTGTCTGTTTCATTAACCAGACATTTGCAAATTTGGTAAACATACCCATATTTTCCAGCAGATAAGACGACTGGGCGTATAAATTATGGGTGTTAGTTCCTAAAGTGATTTTATTGTGTTTTATTGTGCTTACTGTGTTTTTATCATGTTTTACTGTGTTTTCAACATCTGTGAGTCGCCCAGAGCCACACGGAAGAGGCCACCAACAAATCGAAATAATAAATAAATAAATAAGTTGACCCCCAACTTTTCCAGTTAAAATACAGAGTTTGGGATATACTCATTGTATAAGACTACCCCTCTTCCAACGCACACCAAATAAGAATTTAAAAAGCATCAGATTTGATTTCAATTTGGTAATTTTCCTATTACTGTATTTCCTTCTCTGCCTCTCAGATCTCGCACATGCGCACCTGCACCGCTTCACTGCCATCTTCAGGAGCAAGATCTGAGATGCAGAGGAGGAGGTATGGTAATAAGATACAAGGGTAGGCCAGACAGGTAAAAGAGGTGTGTTTTTCTGGGCCCAGAGCCACTCTATCTCTTTTTTCCATACCCCGGGCGCCCCGGGCGCCTGCAGCTTGCTCCGCCCTTCACTTACACCTTCCCAGTGAGGCACCCCTTCACCTCACCATCGGGACTGCATTAAGTCCACAAATATTGATGAATGGATTGTCTTCTACTGTACTTGTACAGCATCACCCTTAATGCTTTCATACAGTCTCTCCATATGGCAGGGACGCGGCCACTGCCATTTTTGAGCTCCCCCCACCATATGCGGCAACCATCGTTTTCTCCAATCCGGATTGGAAGTTTCAACACCCACTCTATAAGATGACTCCTGGTGTATAAGTTGTCTCCCTCGTATAGACGTCCACTGGCTTTTGACAAGATTTTCTTGGGTTAAAAAGTAATCTTATACGCTAGAAAATACAGTAATTCTTTTGAAGAGGTGCCTTGCTGGCAACCCCTTATATATAACCTGCTCCATTTTTCCTAGGCTGAGCACTGTTGTTATTTCGGAGTAGTTCTGCTTTTCCTCTGTTATGCTTTCACCATCTTCTCTTTGTAGTTGTTGTTCTTTGTTTTGCTTAGGACATAACAAAAAAAGTTTTTTATTGTTTTTGATCTCTCCAGCAAGACTGAACTCATTCTACAGTTTTCTGACTTTCTGCCTAACTATTCATTGGAATATTTGTGTGTGTGTGATTTTACCTCCCCCCGCCCCATTTCTTGTGCCTGTCCTTTTAAAATCATAGTTCAGTTGAAAGTTCTTTGGCAATCCATTCTGGTTTGTTAGACGTCTCCCTATTGGAGCTATTTGAAGTTGTGCCTTTGGTACCTCACTTTTCAGAGATTCTCATCCATCAGGAACTCTCTTCCCATTTAGTTCCAAAGCCTGGCTGCTTCCTGCCTGGGGAATCCTTTGTTGGGAGGTGTCAGCTGGCCCTGGTTGTTTACTTTCTGGAATTCCCCTGGTGTTTTTTAGTGCTGCTTTTTATTTCCTGTCCTGATTTTAGAGTTTTAAAATATTGGTAGCCAGATTTTGTTCATTTTCATAGTTTCCTCCTTTCTGTTGAAATTGTCTGCATGCTTGTGTATTTCAGTGGCTTCTCTGTGTAGCCTGACATGGTAGTTGTTCGAGTGGTCCAGCATTTCTGTGTTCTCAAATAATATGCTGTGTCCAGGTTGGTTTATCAAGTGCTCTTGCTATGGTTGAGTTTTCGGGTTGAATTAGTCTGCAGTGCCTTTCATGTTCCTTGATTCGTGTTTGGATGCTGCATTTGGTGGTCCCTATGTAGACTTGTCTACAACTGCATGGTATAAGATAGACTCCCGCAAAGGTGAGAGGATCCTTCTTGTCCTTTGCTGAACATAGCACTTGTTGGATTCTCTTAGTGGGTCTATAGATTGTTTGTAGGTTGTGTTTCTTCATCAGCTTTCCTGTGTGGTCATTGGTTCCATTGATGTGTGATAAGAACACTTTTACTTTGGGTAGATTTTCGTCTTTACTCTCATGGCTTGTTCTCAGTCTTGCAGCTCTTCTGATGTCTGTGAGGGAGTATCCATTGGCCTGTAGAGTCCAGTTTTTAATACTGGTTACCAGTATTTTAAAAACTCTAAAATCAGGACAGGAAATAAATAGTAACACTCAAAAACAGGGGAAGTCCAGACAATCAGGCCCAGCTATTTATTTATTTATTTGTGATATTTGTGATATTTGTGTACTACACTTCTCAACCCCGAAGGGGATTCTAACACCTCCCAACAAAGGATCCCCAGACAGGAGGCAGTCAGGCTTAGAAGCTGCAAGGCCATTCAATGCTTATTAAGAGAGTCAACTATAACTTTCACACTTGTCTCAAACAGACACGAGTTCTTTTTCCCACCCTGTACATTCCACACATACATAAACCTCACCTTGAAACGTCGGTTTCAGCAACAGACCTCACAACCTCTGGAGTTTTAAAACTTCTCAGTGCTTGCCACGCTGCCACCAGATGTGGCTGAAACGTCAGGAGAGAATGTTTTCCTTTTAAGATGCAAACAATTTATTTTGAACAAATGGCCATACAGCCAACTTTTTCTGTTACATAGAAAACTATTATCGGGTTTCCACTACACCACTATAAACCCCTGCAACTTTAACTAGGGTCTCTATACCCTTTAACTGGACTGCTCACTAGCAGACCTTAAGACACACACTAACACTGGACCGTTCTCTTTCAGTCCTTAGGACACTCTAAACTAGAACATAACTCCTCCCCCTCTCATTTGGCAGTTGGCTCCCGCTCTTTTCCAACTGTAGAATTCAACCTGAACATTCTACTAGCCTCTAGCCCTGGTTGCCATGGCGACAGCTCTTCTAAGCTTCTGCCATGCCTCCCTTCTGTTTCACCCACAGAAACAAACCATAGAACATTCAAAACAACATACATTTTAACACATGTCACACAACATTTACACACAAATAATCAACATCATTACACCCAGTAATTACAGTCATGAAAGCCTTCAACAAGACATCTCTGCTGTTTGTTTCCCCTTTAATTTTTGCCTATATGCTCTCAACCTGGCTTCCAGGATTTAAGACATGGGTCTCTTCACAGTTGTAAACAACCTTGATATATAGTTATTCTCCTCCTTTCGTGTTGGGTCTATTTTTCTGAAACATGTCATACGTCTCTATTACTATATTACAATCATGAACCCCATCCACCAGGTTTCAGTGATGCATTATTATATCATGTTTAGTTTGCTGTATTAAGAATTCGGGTTCATTTTGTTTTCTTTCATGCTCAGTGCATTAGTGTAGAGACATCCAAAATTGACCTTGAAGTAGGGATGATGTAGCTATAGGGGAGGCAATATGATGGCACTGCTCCCTCAAATAAGAATTCTGCCCACTAATAAAATTTACCTTCATTCTCCAGATGTTGGGCATTATGGTAACTTAAAATTCCAGTCGAGCATTTCAGAAGACAAAGAAAAGGAGGAAACAAACTTATCAAAGAAATGTCAAGCTGGAATATAACTAATGAATATTGGGGAAAAATTCACAAAGAAGTACAAAAAATATTGAATAAATCATTCCCCATAAATCCAGAATTATATTTACTCGGAATAACAGCAAAGGATTTAAACAAAAAGGAAGAGATCCTAATAATTTATATGACAACAGCAGCAAGAATAGTGTATGCCAGGCTATGGAGAATGGGAGAAATACCCACAATTCAAGATTGGATAATTAAACTATTAGAAATTAGAAACATGGACAAATTGACTCAATTGTTTTTTAAAAAAATCAGGAATAAAAAAGAAATCAAGGAATCGAAACAGATAAAAATAACAAGAAACACAATGGAAATCTGTGGCCCCAAGCCAGTCTACTTAAAGGGGGAGTGAGGAAACAGATAAATCTCTTGGTTGTTGCTTATAGAAATATTTAATGTTTTTAGAAGCTTCATGTAAACCAGTCGCCAAAAAGGCCGAGAAAGGCGGTATACAAATACAGTAAATAAATAAATAAATAAATATAACTTCAGAAGAAACCACCATGGGAAAAGGTTGAATAAGAAACAGAAGACAAAAGAAGTTAAGAAAAGAAGACTTAAATAGATTTTGATTCATGATAATGAAGATCGGAAGATCCAAATTCTTAGTTTTTAGATTAGACATTCCATCTAGTATTTCCCAAAGCAACTTACCCCACCCTATATCACCCTTTCCTAACAACTTCCAAAACAACCTCGCTCAAAGAGAGATAGAGAGGGAGAGGGGATTTGTGATAATTGTATTTGATCATTGCTGCTGGGAAACTTTTCCCCTTATTCTTTTACTTACATTGCATTTGAAATCTAATAAGCATTTTTTAAAAAAGAGCTGGAATATATCCAGAGAAGGGCAACCAAAATGATCAAAGGGTTGAGGACCAGCTTAGGGAGCTAGGTATGTTTAGCTTGGAGCAGAGAAAGTAGAGAGGGGAGGTGGTAGCCATATTTAAATATTTGAAAGGATGTTACATTGAGGAAGGGGCGAGCTTGTTTTCTGCTGCATGGAATGGGCCAATGGGTCCAAATTACAAGAAAAGAGATTCCACTTAATCATTAGGAAGACTATTCATGTACATCTCTGTTTCTCAACCTTCCTAATGGTGCGGCCCCTTAATACTATTCTTCATGTTGTGCTGACCCCCTAGTATAACATTATTTCTGTTGCTACTTCATAACTAATTTTGCTACTGTTATTTTGTTGCTACTTCATAACTAATGTTGCTACATTATTTCTGTTGCTACTTCATAACTAATTTTGCTACTGTTATGAATCATAATGTAAATATCTGATATACATAATGTATTTTCATTCACTGGACAAAATTTGCACACATTTGAATACTGGTAGGGTTGGGGGGGATGATTTTGTCATTTGGGAGTTGTAGTTGCTGAGATTTATAGTTCATTGACAATCAAAGAGCACTCTGAACTCCACCAACGATGAAACTGAACCAAACTTGGCACACAGATCTCCCATGACTAATCAAAAATACTGGAAGGGTTTGGTGGGCATTGGTCTTGAGTTTTGGAGTTGCAGTTCACCTACATCCAGAGAGCACTGTGGACTCAAATAATGTTGGATCTGGACCAAAACTTGGCACGGATACTCAGTATGCCCAAAGGTCAACACTGGTGGAGTTTGGGGAAAATAGACCGTGACATTTGGGAGTTGTAGTCAAAATAGAAACCCGATGGTGTGTTTATTTTGTGTTCTTGCATGGCACAACATGACAGCTCTACGTATGAAAGATTTTCAGTACCTCATTCTCCTCAGTGATTTGGGGAAAAGAATGAAGATGGCATTGAGTGGCAAAAATTTTATTTTGGGGATTATTGCCCTCATTTTACCCTCGTCTCCAATTATTATGCCACAATGAACTTCAAGAAACTGAGGGAAGCTTGCTGCAGCCTTAGGGGTTTGTTAGCTACCCAGTCAGCTTTGCGATTATGAAATCCTTAGAAAATAGGTCATGGTGTGCAGAGAACCAGTAGGGAGATCCTCCTGTGACTGGTCTCAAATATATGTCAGGCCTTCTATCTTGTGAGTTTCAAGATAAAGCATAAATAGTGTTCTATTTGGTTTGAGGAAGTAGAGGAGAAATGCCAGCCACATTTCAAACAACAGAAACCAACACAGGAAATATCTTTTGGCTTCCTGTTGTTGTTCTTTCCAGATCAGCCCTAAACATCCCCATAGCAGAGAGCATATTATGCTGACATCGGCTGAACACATGCTCTTTTGATTATTTGTCCTGAGAAAATAGTCCAATTTTACATGACAAGCCTTTCCCTCCTTTTAAAATTTTATTTTCACATCCGTGTTCCTTTCATTACATGAAATCATTTTTCAGAATGGCTTATAATCACTGTAATCACTTTATATAATCCGCATAATAGCTCGCATACACCCTTTATTGCACTGCAGGATGTTTACCAGATTTAAAAGAAATGGTTATATGGAAAATCAATCAAACCAAGGAGGCAAAAGTGTGACAGAGGGTTATATAAAAGTGTAAATAAGAGCATTTCCTCTGAGTGACTATACTAAACGGGGGATTCTAGGAGCTTTAGTCAAAAAGGGATTCAAGCACCCAAACATGAATCGAGGAACATGAAAGGCACTGCAGACTACTTCAACCAGAGATGTCAGCTTAGTAGAGCACCTGATGAACCAACCTGGACGCAGCATATTATTTGAGAACACAGAAATGCTGGATCACTCCAACAACCATCATGTCACACTACACAGAGAAGCCATTGAAATCCACAAGAATATGGATAATTTCAACAGAAAGGAAGAAACCATGAAAATGAACACAATCTGGCTACCAGTATTTTAAAAAAACCTCTAAAATCATAACAGTGAATAAAGAACAACATTAAAAAATGGGACTTCCAGACAAGAAACAATCAGGGACATCTAATCACCTCTCAACAAAGGATTCCTCCAGGCAGTAAGAAGCCACACCTAAAAACTACTAGGCCATTAAATGCTAATCAAGGTGGCCAATTGAAGCATTCACACCTAGCTTCAACAGACAAGAGTTCTTTCTCCCACCCTGGACTTTCCAGAGATATATAAACTCCATTTTTTCTAGTTTCCTCTGAGAGGTGCCTGCCATAGATGCAGGTGAAACGTCAGGAGATAATGCTTCTGGAACATGGCCATGCAGCCCGAAAAACTTATAGCAATCCAGATTCAAACATTGTCTTTGTTGGTGTCATACAAAGGTTGTCATTTTGTTAAAGGATACTTCTGTGTAGGTGAACCGCATGCTAACCGGGGATGTGGTGCAGCTGGCTAAGTGTCAGCTGCATAAGATCTCTGACCAGTAGGTCATGAGTTCGAAGCCTGCCTGGGTCGAGGTGGGTGCTCGACTGTAAGTGTAGCCTGCTGTCGACCTTTGCAGCCCGAAAGACAGTTGCATCTGTCAAGTAGGAGATAAAAGTACCACAATAAGTGGGGAGGCAAATTTTGACTGAATTATGAGGCCATAAAGAACTCCAGGAAACGCTGAAGGAATGCGGAAGAACAACAAGGGATGCTGGAAACACTGGGAGATGAGGAGTGCGTCAGCTCCCCCTGGTGGCCAGAATTTGCCTCTGTTCATTTATATGTGTGTTTATGAAACA
This sequence comes from Anolis apletophallus, assembly GCA_030556195.1. Lineage (NCBI taxonomy): Eukaryota > Metazoa > Chordata > Lepidosauria > Squamata > Anolidae > Anolis > Anolis apletophallus. The sequence goes on from JARBWK010000004.1 coordinate 14,502,444, forward strand.
GCAGGGAGTGTCTGCTAAGTATGTGTACTGTAATCCGCTCTGTGTCCCCTTCGGGGTGAGAAGAGCGGAATATAAATAAAGTAAATAAATAAATAAATAAATAGTCTGCTGAGAAGCAGCTTCCAGACAACACTTACCTTGAAATTGTCTTGGGTACAGACTTCTGTAGAAAGTCCAAATAATTTATTTACTACATTTATATCCCACCCTTCTCACCCAAAGGGGACTCGGGGTATCCTTACAGATAGGCAGCAATTTGTTGCCTTTAACAACAGACAATAAAATAAACAAGTACTTCAAAACCAAAAAGTTAAAACAAATCAATATTAAAACCAGTTATTAAAATCACACCATCCAGAATCATAATCCAAGGCCGTTCCATATTGTCATGCCATTATTCCACATTCTCATATTGCACTGAGCTTCTATCCAAAGACTTGGTCACATAACCATATTTTTCCTTTCTTATTGAAAGTCAGGAGGGAAACGCTGCTCTGATTTTGGTGGGGAGGGAGTTCCATAGGCAAAGGGCCACCACTGAGAAGGCCCTGACTCTCGTCCCAGCCAATAGCACCTGCGAAGGAGGTGGGACCAAGAGCAGGGCCTCTCCAGACGATCTTCATCTCTGAGATGGTTCATAGAGGAGATATGATTGGACAAATAACTTGTTTGTACATGTCTCCTTTCCCCATGACTTTGGTCAAACATGGTCAAATAGAAGCCCCTCTCCCACGTTTTTCAGACAGACCTGTGCTCTCATCCATTCTATTATCTGTAGAGCTTGGTTGTGAATTTCGCCCCACACACACTAGTGGATTTGGGATGCAAGATAATATGTGAAATTATGCACATTATTTCTACAAAGTCACATGGATGTATTTGTACAAACAAATATGTGCCTTTTCTCCTTTCTCTTTCATTCTTGTCCTTTAGTATCTGTTACTTTAAAAATTAATATACATTAATATTTTAGCAATTTCTGGAACCAACAAGTCCTTTCCACGTGACTACAATTTCCAAGGAGATGAGACAGACTGGCAGCTTGGGAATGTCACTCTTTTGAAACAGAATATCTGATCTCAGCAGGTCCCCTGGTTGATTTCGCCAACGTTGATTTTGCTAGGTTTTTTAAAAAAAATAGTAAACTTCATGTTAAGTAAGTTTATCCCCTGACATTAAGTCTAGTCGTGTCCAATTCTTGAGGGGGGTGCTCATCTCCATTTCTAAGCTGAAGAGCAGACATTGTCCGTAGAAGTCTCCTAGGTCATGTAGCCGGCATGACTGCACGGAGCACTGTTACCTTCCCGCCATAGTGGTACCTATTGATCTACTCACATTTGCATGTTTTTGAACTGCTAGGTTGGCAAAAGCTGGGGCTAATAGCAGGAGCTCATGCACGCTCCCTGGATTTGAACTGCCAACCTTTTGGTCAGCAAGTTCAACAGCTCAGCGGTTTAACCTGCTCAGTGTAGTTCCCTATTATTTCTCTTGCCTTTTTCTGCATCCAAAAATATATTAAGGATGGAAAGATGGGATATCCTCACAATGCGTAATGGCAATGGTGTTAAACACTCTCTGAGTGGAAACAATCCCAGCAATCCCAGTAATTTGCAATGCCAAAAATGAAGTTTAGAATTAAGCAATTTAGCATTATCTCCACTGATCAGCTCTTAAACATAGGCTGCATTGATAGAGGCTGGAAGGAAGATTCTGGCTGGAGGAAATGCAAGATCTACAGCAAGGAGACTAATAATAATAACAGTTTATGTTCCGCATTTCTCACCCCGAAGGGGACTCAGGGCGGATCACAAGTACACATACACGGCAAACATTCAATGCCGTTTGTATAGACGTACGCAGACAGAACAGAAGGAGGTTTTTGTGTCATGCTGCAGGGGGTGCTGTTGCTCCATCCTTTATGACAAAGGGCTGTCGGGACTTCCTCATTCCAGCATTTTCTGATCTTCCTTTTCTTTATGGCATTGTAAAACACCTCCCCGCTTTTTAGCGGTACCTAATTTCTCTAATTACAGCTAAAGCTGTTTTCGAACTGCTTAGGTAAACAGTGGGCAGGGCTGACGGTTGGCTGTCCACACCAACCCGGGGTTCGAACTTGCAACTGTAGCAACCCAGTTCCCTTTCGTGCCTGGGGGGCAGGGGGCAGCACCGGGGGTCCCACTTGCATTAGGGCCAGCTGCAGCTGATAAGGACATGGAGGAAGGGGATGGCGAGGTAGCTGGGCCTTCCTCTCCCACAGAGAGCTTGGCCTGGGATGATGAATGGCCTGACGGCTATGATAGCTGGGAAAGTCAAGCTGACCCTGAGAGTGCTGACTCAGATCAGTATGAGAAACCAGGTGGTTTCGGGTCGCAGGAAAGGATTAGGGAAACAGTGGAGGATGAGCCCATGGAAGCCGAAAGGGAGTTCGGCTCTCACGAAGATAGCGACCCAGGTGCTGGGAGGCAAGGACGGAGCTTTGATAGGAGACGGAGCATTGAGTCCAGCAGGAGAGATTGGCACCGCAGCCTAGAGCGCCAGAGAAGCTCTAGATCCCGTAGCACAGATTGGCGGCGCAGCCTAGAGCGTCGGGGGCTGCGCCAAGGGAATTAAGTATAGGATTCGTGGGAAAGGATCCTCATGAACTTTGCCTCGTTTGCCTTTGCCACGGACCAAGTCTGTTTTTGATCCGCTTTGTTTTGCGGAGCCTTGTCGAGCCTTGCCTTTGGATTTAACTACAAACTCTTTGCTTCTTTGCTATTTTGATACTTTTTATGGACAATTACCCTTTTCACCTGTTTTTTATTATTCAATAAATAGTTAGCTGATTACCGTCTCTGTGTGTGTGATTAAGGGGCCGGGCCGAGACCCTGCATCGTGACAGCAACCTTTCGGTTGATAGATCTTTTAGCTGCTGATGATTTAACAGTTGTGCTAAACCTCCAACTGTGACAGAGGGAAGCCAAAAACTAACAAACATACAAACAAAAACCACTAGGCTTGAAAACTAACCGAGAGTCCAAAGGAGCTAAAGCAGAAAGTGGGGTGGTCTTCTTAAATTGCAATATAGAAAATAAAGTAGCTATAAATTAATGAAGCTTACAGTTCTCTCCACTCATCAGCTTAAATAATACTTAATATGCTTATTAGAATGTGCAGAAAAGTAGTTTTATGTTGTTAGTGAGTCTTGACTAAATAAATATGTTTTATTTATAATACTAATGTATTATATGTATTACAAGGAGAAAATGATGATATCAGCAATAGCTGGTTGCAGAGGTTGAACTGGTGGTTTGAAAAGTGCATCCTTGCATGTTCTGATTCCTAGCTTCATTTCATAAGAAAATAATCCAATCCATTATTCCACAGGGATATTACATAACTACTGTCAGAAATATTAAACATTAGCTGAGTATTTTTGATTACAAAAAGTTTGAATCAAACACTGAAAGAGTTATGCCGAAGCCTGTTAGAGTTAGTGGGCCGGGGCTGGCGTATGAGAGAAGCCTCGTGTGAGGGACCTCCAGTGTATAAAAAGGCTGCTGTGTGCATAAAGCTACTATGTACCGTCTATACTTGAGTACAGTGTTCCCTCACTTATCATGGGTGTTACGTTCCAGGACCACACGGAATAAGTGAAAATCTGTGAAGTAGGGATGCTCCTCTTTTCCCTGCCCACAGGGGGAAGGAAGGAAAGGAAGCAAGCCCTCCTCTTTCCCCTCCTCCTTCCCTACATGATCTTCTATGGTGCATGAGTTCAGAATGCTTTTTGATGGCAGGAAACTATATATCCCAGCAATTCCCAAATGCCAAGGTATATTTTCTGACAGCCTCTCCAGTATTTTGTGTTGGTCATGGGAGCTCTGTGTGCCAAGTTTGGTCCAGGTCTGTAATTTGTGGGGGATCTCAGTGGGCTGTGGAAGTCAGAGCTAAATCGATTGAAGGTACTGCAAATCCCATCATCCGTTGTCCATACTCCCACAAACATATTGTTTTGGGGATTAATCACTTTGCTTTAATTATATTCAATTTGTAACAATGAAAATACATCCTGCATATTAGATATTTGCATTAGGTTTCATAAGAGTAGCAAAATTATTTATGAAGTAGCAACGAAAATATGGATGGGGGTCACCACAACATGAGGAACCTTATTTAGGGCTCACGGCATTAGAAAGGTTGAGAATCACTGCATGAATACATATATCTTTCTGTTTAATTGCTAATAATATTTTTTAAATTAATTTCTAGGGGGGACAGTGAGTAATTTTTTTTCTGGAAAGGGGATGGTAGGCCAAAAAGGTTTGGGAACCACTGGTATAGATGCACCTTGAGACAGGGAGCTTGGGAAAGCTGTATAGAATCCCACAGTCAGCAAGTTTGTATATCCACTTTCTGTTTTGTACCGAAGTTCTTGGGCTCATTGCTCATGTGTTTGTTCTTAGGAGAAAAGCGTATTTTGTATGCAGATATATTCATGTAGAATTAATAAAATGAGTTTTCTTGTAATGGTGTCAGAAAGGCCTACTTCTAAGAGAAGAAACAAACCATTATAATATGTGCCAAGGCACTGCAGGATGAGTTGGATGAGGCCCCAATGCAGGAATGTTCAGTCTAGGTCAGAAGGCGTTTGCTTCCCTTGAAAAGGGATCCACAAAACAAGTCTCCAGTTTGAGGCGCATTATCTGTTTATTTTTAGCCAAGCCAGTTCTAAAATTAAGTTGCAAGGTTGACTGTAATGTGATATATATTTGAAAGCAATTCTGCCACAGCTAAGAAATAATGCTTGTCATTCCACAATCTGCTTTTCTTTCAGCTCTGTTTTTGTGGCAGGATATGTATATTCAGAGGAAGATGCAATGCAGCAGAAGGCTCCTGGTGACTTTTCTTGTGTGAAACCAAGTAACAATGACATTGGTACCTGCAGAGCATGGGCAATGTGGCGGCATCTTACGTGAGTGAAAGAGAGAGAAAAGGATCATGTGGCCCACTTTCTCCAGAATACAAATTTTGTGCTTGGTCCTAACAGTGCTGGCTATTCTAGGTTTTGTTCATAACTTTTATCAGGTCGAGGTGAGTCATTCAACTCTCTTAAAGATAAGGCAGTGGGACTGAACTTTTTATGTGCCCCTATTTTTGTTGTTGTTATTCGATTTATGCTATTTGCCGTTCATGTTTATGTGTTCAACAGGAAATTGAAAGTCCCCTCGGAATCTCAAGAGCTTGAACACTGTTTCCATCCTAAATATCTCGGTGTCATCTTAGATCGAACACTAGCCTATAGGAAACACTGCTTGAACACCAGTCGCCTCTGGGCTGAGAGAGGCGGTATATAAATGTAGTAAATAAATAAATAAATAAATAAAGTAGCTGCATGCAATAACATCCTGCTGAAACTTACTGGCAGCACATGGGATGCAGACCCAAAATTAATGAGAACATCAGCCCTAGCCTTGTCTTACTCAACTGGGTCGTCAGGGCGGTGGGGATGGCCATCTTCCGACCCTTTTTTCCATCTTCGTCAGGCTCGGAGGCTGGCCTCTTACTTATCCCGGCACGGCCTGGCCACGGTGATCCAAGCTACGGTCATCTCAAGGTTAGACTACTGTAACGCTCTCTACATTGGCCTGCCTCTGTCGGTGACCTGGAAACTCAAGCAAGTGCAGAACGCCGCAGCTCGGTTGCTCGCAGGAGTCCCTCCGAGCTGCCACATTACACCAATTGTGCAGGAACTGTACTGGCTTCCTATCGAGTACCGGATCACCTTCAAAGTGCTAGTTTTAACTTTTAAGGCCTTGTATAGTCTGGGGCCAGTGCATCTGAGGGACCACTTAACCCCATACTGTCCCATGAGATCACTTAGATCCGAAGAGAGGAACCTTTTACTCGTGCCAAATGTTAAACAGTACCATCTAACCTCAATGCAGACGAGGGTGCTTTCCATCATCGCCCCAGTCCTCTGGAATGCATTGCTCCAGGAGGTTAGGGCCTTACGCAATCTACTGGCTTTCCGGAAGGCCTGCAAGTCTGTTTTATTCTGGCAGGCCTTTGAGCTGTGAATAATATGCTATCTTTAAAAATAGTATCTTTTTCTGGAATCGTTTTTATTCTGTGTTTTAATTTTATTGTAGGTTGTGATTTTATGTCGATGTAAGCCGCCCCGAGCCACTGGGAGTGGCGGCTAAGAAATCTAATAAATAAATAAAATAAAATAAAACTGCCGAGTATGCCTGCCCTGTTTGGCACACGTCTGCCCACGCAAAGCAGGTGAACATAACATTGAACAAAACATGCAGAATACTCACAAGATGTCTTAAACCTACACCTGTTTATAAACTCTACAAGGTAGCTGGCATCCCCCCCCCAAAAAAGTGTGATAGGAAGTTGCTACTAAATGTGAGAGAAATAAGGTTGAACACTGTGAAAGCCATCTACTACATGGCTACCAGCCTCCTCCCAGTAGACTCAAATCAAGGAAAAGCTTTATGAGAACTACCACTCCTCTTGGTGTCCCCCCAGCAACATTAAGGGTATCCCCCTGGACGGCTAAACCAGCAAATCCCAATTGGATGGCCCCCCACGAGGGTCTTCTTTCAGAGGCAAACCAAGAATGGGCAACTTGGAATTCCCTGAACAGAGTCGGAAGTAGAGTGGGCAGATCAAAAGACAACCTGGCAAAATGGCACTACGTAAAACAATCCCACACCTTGTGTAACTGTGGAGCAGAACAGACAACTCCGCATCTGTATGCTTGCCCACTATGCCCTGACTCATGTACGGAGGAAGAATTACTTTTTATACGAAGTAATAATAATGTTTATGTGTTGTTTTATTCTTCTGTGCTTTAAATATCCTGAAGGTGTATGATTTCACTGATGTGGGCAGATCATACTTGCTGCAGTAGGGTGTATTCTCGGATTACAAAACTAATTAAGCTCTTGGTATTTAGGCTTCAAAACATAGAAGCATTTCCCACACTTGCAGCCCAGGTTACTGCATCAAAATACTTGAAAAATTGCCAGATGATTCCTTGTCACCTCAAGGTGCATGCTTTTGCTGTTCTGGTCAACAGGTTTTCAATAAGAAAAAGTTTAAAATTCTCTCTTGTGTAATGATAGTCACTTGCTAAAAAGAGAAGTGATAGAACTCTAGTATTCTTAGAAGGCAGTTCTTATAACATCTGCTATTGCTATTATGCTCTCTATGCAGTGGACAAAATAGGTACCTCAGCAATATTATTACTCTTGTAAGCGTGAGCTCCAAGAAGGCCTCTGCCCTTAGAGAGAATAAAACATCTGCCCTTACTTCAAAGGAAGGCTGTGTAAGTCTTCAAAGATGCTGAGGCTCGGGAGACTTTTATCACAATCACCCGGGTGATTGTAATGCAGTGGTTTATTTATTTACTTTATTTATATTCCACTCTTCTCACCCCGAAGGGGACTCAGAGCGGTGTCAGGTACTCAGTCCAGCACGCATGAAATGACTCACAGATGCAAACTGGATCTCACTCAACACCTTTAATGTATGAAATCCAAGACTATATGATGCCAGGAATAAACACCCACACCCCGCATCCCTTTATATACACATATCATTTAAAGAGCGATCAATCAAACAGTGTGTTAACGCCCCTTCTCTTTGGCGCCAACCTTGCGTGCCAAGGCACTAATGGTCTTAGCTTCCCAGACCTTGCTGCTGGCCCTTATCTGCTGTGGAAAGCTGTCAAGACTCCAAGGACGGAGCCAACCCCCTTGGCTTCGGGCTTTGGGTCGTGACAAGCGGATTACAGTACACATACTTTAGCAGACAATTCCTGCTGTTTCACAAACATACTGTACATATAAATGAACAGAGGCAAACTCTGGCCACCAGGGGGAGCTGACTCCTCATCTCTCAGCGTTTACAGCGTCCCTTGTTGTTCTTCCGCATTCCTTCAGCGTTCCTGGAGTTCTTTAATGGCCTCATAATTCAGTCAAAATTTGTCTCCCCACTTAATGTGGTACCTTTATCACCTACTTGACAGATGCAACTGTCTTTCGGGCTGCAAAGGTCGACAGCAGGCTACACTTAAGGTCAAGCACCCACCTCGACCCGGGCAGGCCTCAAACTCATGATCTTATGACCTCAGAGAGATCTTATGCAGCTGACACTTAGCCAGCTGTGCCACATTCCCGGTGGTTCTCTACCTGCGGGTCCCCAGGTGTTTTGGCCTACAACTCCCAGAAATCCCAGCCAGTTTACCAGCTGTTTCTGGGAGTTGAAGGCCAAAACATCTGGGGACTCACAGGTTGAGAACCACTGTTGTAATGGATATATGTGGAGATATGGGACTGAGGGAAAATTGAAAAGGGAGACATGGAGAAGACAGAGGCGGAGGAGGAAGAGAAAGGACTGGAAGATTTACCCTTAAATCTATCTGCAGTGAAGACAAAATAAAATATATTTTCTGTGTATTTTGGCAAGCCAGATAGTTTTTTTTTTGTTTAAAGTCTATCTACCATAGTTTTTAAAAAAATTATAAACCCAGAACAGGAAAGGAAGCTTTCTCTGGGGGAACCCGATTAAGTATACTAACTGGACTAAATTAGATGAATATGAAAAGATGAGACTCAAACAGAGTAAAAGATATTAATAGATATTGGAGATTTAAGAAGAGATGATTAACCTTATTACAGTGACAGGAATTGAGACCCTCAATAAAGAAAATTCAAGGACAAGTCAAAAATAAAACCGCAAAGGACTAGATGAAAGTCAATAATCTCAATTTTTTTCTTTTCTCTTTTTTTTCTTTTTGTGTGTGTAGTGTTACATGTCTTTCCTACTTTACTATTAAACCATTGTTCTCCCACTTTACTTGTTAAAATATTTCATTTCCCCCCTTTTCTCTAAAACCCCAGTCCCCTGCCCCCTCCCTGTTTTATGTTTTGGTTAATATTTAAAATAAAAGTTTTTGAAAAAAAATTGCTGTAGGATTGCTATGCAGGTGTTGGAGCAAGTAGTGCTGGAACAATTCATCAATATTGTGCCCTCGAAAATGGTGTTATCAGTCAGATATTCCTGAAGCTGCAGTGTTGTTGATGGAAGCTTTTGCTGGGACAGAAGAAGCTGAGAGTAGGCACCCTCAACCAGGTATACCCCGAGGGCACCCAAACATCCAAGTGGCAGTCAACTTTACCAATATTTGCCACAAGCCAAGAGGTGTGGGAGGACAATCCGAGTTTCCACATTGTACAAACAAGGCAGCAGGAGGGGGCTAAGGACTCTTTGGAATTCCTCTGCGCTTTCAAGGGATGTCCAGGAAGGGAGAACTGGCAACCTCATTGTTCGTTATAAATGTAGACAAGGGGGACATGTGTGCTGGGATCGTTCATTTATGGAATGCAAGCTGGAAAATACATGGGTAGTGTCTCAGGTGAGGTTTTGTTCCCAGGTGGAAGGGTAGTGCCAGCAGAAGTATATTTATTTATTTATTTATTTATTTATTTATTTATTTATTTATAAATTCGATTTGGTAGACCGCTCTCTCTGGAGCCCAGAGCGGTTTACAAAATAAAATCAATAAAAACATCAAAACAGATAAAAGACGTATACCCAAAAGCCCCACTCCCCACAATAACCCCGGCAAGCAGCAATATGCAGAAGCAATACATGGCAGGACGGTATGTTGGCAGCTGGCAAATAAGAGGCATCAGTTGGGACCAAATGCCTGCCTATATAACCAAGTCTTCACAGACTTGCGAAAGGCCAACAAGCCCCGTAGTGCTCGTATCTCCTCTGGCAAAGAATTCCAGAGGGTCGGAGCGGCCACTGTAAATGCTCTCTGCCGGGTGCTCGACAGCCTACAGATCTTAATACTGGGAACCTCTAGTAGATTAAGCCCCTCTGAGCGCAGTGATCTTCTGGGTTTGTATGGGGTAAGACGCTCCCTCAGGTACACTGGCCCCAAACCATGTAAGGCCTTGAAAGTTAGAACTAACACCTTGAAGGAGACCCGGAATTCAATGGGAAGCCAGTGCAGTGCACGCAGGAGTGGGGTCACATGCGCAGATCTTGGGGCTCCCGACAGCAGGCGCGCTGCTGCGTTCTGCACCAGCTTAAGTTTCCGGATCGCCGACAAGGGTAGGCCAATGTACAGCGCATTACAGTAATCAAGCCTCGAGATGACCGTGGCTTGGATCACCGTGGCCAGGTCGCAGCGGGAGAGGTAGGGAGCCAGACGTTTCGCCTGCCGTAGATGGTAGAACGCTGTTTTGCAAGCGCAGGCAATCTGCACTTCCATCGACAGTTGGGTGTCCAGCTGGACCCCAAGGCTCTTAACTAGGGGCTGTGGGCGAAGTGCCACACCATCAAACGTCGGCAACTGGGTCTCTACCCCCCCGGGCGGCCCAGCCACAAGATCTCCGTCTTCGCCGGGTTCACCTTCAACTTACTGGCTCGCAGCCATCCAGTTACGGCTTCTAGGCAGAGATGGAAATTATCGGGTACAGATTCCACCCCGGGGTCCATCCTCAGAATGAGCTGGGTGTCATCAGCGTACTGATGGCACTCCAGCCCAAAACTCCGTACCAATTGGGCGAGTGGTCGCATATAGATGTTAAATAACAGCGGGGAGAGAATGGCCCCCTGAGGGACCCCGCAAAGAAGAGGGGAGCCCTCGGAGACCACCCCTCCCCACTTCACTCGCTGCAGGCGGTTTTGGAGGAAGGAGGACAGCCAGTTGAGGGCTGTCCCCCTCACCAGCCACCGCCAGGCGGTGTGTCAAAGTTGGTAATCGACAGTATCAAACGCTGCCGTGAGGTCCAATAACACGAGCAGCGCCGATCCGCCTCGGTCCAAGTGGCATCGGAGTAGGTCTGTGATGGAGACCAGGACGGTCTCCGTCCCATGGCCTGAACGGAAGCCGGACTGGAAGGGGTCAAGCCAGGTTGCATCATCCAAGAATGTCTGCAGCTGGTCCATTGCTGCCCTCTCAATTACCTTGCCCAGGTACGGTAGATTGGACACTGGGCGGTAATTGGAGGGAGCCGAGGGATCTAACCCGGGCTTCTTCAGCAATGGACTAACCACCGCCTCTTTTAACTCCTCTGGAAAAGCTCCTTGCTCAAGGGAGCAGTTGACTATGTTCAACAGAGGGCCTCGTAACCCCTCCATGCAAGCTCGTATTACAGTAATATATCGTATTACAGTCAAACTAACAGCCTCGGTGGATTCAAGATTCTAGCCCTTCCTTGTGGGAAATTCTGTGGTAAAATGCATTCATGGGGGTATAAAACCATATAAGAACACCTTAGTTATGATAAAGGTAACAGGGCAGAAAAGATGACAAGGTGAGAGTTGTACCCAGGTTGTCAAAAGAGGCCATGTTGGGGAGAGATTGGCCACATTTAACTCGTCTACTGACCCCAGCATGTTTGAAGAGGGGGAAGGCTCCTCTAGGGAAAATTTTTCTCATTGGTAATGTGGCAATTGTAACTCAAACCCAATTAATAGCTTAGCAACAAGATGATTCCTCTTTGACTTACACATTGAGTCAGGCTCAGGGAACTCATTTTTATGTTGTTGGGAGCATCGAATTGTGCCAACTGTAAACCGCCTTGAGTCGCCTTCAGGCTGAGAAATAAATAAATGGTAAATAAATAAAATAAACTGCAGTCTCCATAAATCCCCAATTTGAGATAGTGGTAAATCTCGTGTATAGATTGGCTAAGAAGGTGAATAAAGGTGAATAAAGGAGGGAGCTAGTAGTTCCACATGGTCTGCACCTAGAGATCATGAGGCTGGGTCATGATATTCCTATTGCGGGATATTTGGCTAGGGACCTTAAACAGAATACTCCAATAGTTCTATTGGCCAGGAATATCATAGAATCATAGAGTTAGAAGAGACCTTGTGGGCCATCCAGTCCAACCCCTGCCAAAGAAACAGGAAAATCACATTCAAAGCACCCCTGACAGATGGCCATCCAGCCTCTGTTTAAAATCCTCCAAAGAAAGAGCCTCCACCACAGTCCAGGGCAGAGAGTTCCACTGCTGAACAGTTCTCACAGTTAGGAAGTTCTTCCTAATGTTCAGATGGAATCTCCTTTCCTGTAGTTTGAAGCCATTGTTCTATGTCCTAGTCTCCGGGGCAGCAGAAAACAAGCTTACTCTCTCCTCCCTCTGACTTCCCTTTACATAATTATGCAAAGCCATCATGTCTCCTTTCAATTTTCTCTTCTGCAGGCTAAACATGCCCAGCTCTTTAATTTGCGCTTCATAAACTTGCTCTCAAGAGCCTTGATCATTTTAGTTACCCTTTTCTGGACGCATTCCAGCTTGTCAACATCTCCCTTCTATTGCGATGTCCAGAATTGGACACAGTATTCCAGGTGTGGTCTGACCAAGGCACATAGAGGGGTAGCATGACCTCCCTGGATCTAGACAGTATACTCCCTATTTATTCAGGCCATAATTCCTTTGCCATTTTTATCTGCCGCATCACGTTGTTAGCTCATGTTTAACTTGTTATCCATGAGGAGTCCCGAGATTTTTTTCAACACATACGGCTGTTGAACCATTTTTTCTTCCTAAGTGGAGTATCTTGCATTTGTCCCTGTCAAACTTCATTTTGTTAGTTTTGGCTCATCTCTCTAATCTGTTAAGATTTTTTTGAATTCTGCTCCTGTCTTCTGAAGTACTCGCTATCTCTCCCAGTTTCATCTGAAAACTTGATGATCATGCCTTCTAATCCTTCATCTAAGTCATTAATAAAGATGTTGAACAGAACCAGGCCCAGGATGGAACCCTGCGGCACTTCACTCGTCATTTCTTTCCAGGATGAAGAGGAAGCACTGGTGAGCACCCTTTAATAAAATAATAATAATAAACTTTATTTATACCCCGCCAGCATCTCCCCAACGGGTACTCGGGGTGGCTTACATGAGGCCAAGCCCAAACAACTAATTGCAATAAAATAAAATCAAAACGTAAGTAATAGCACAGTAAAATACATAAAACATGAATACAATAGGCAAGATACAAATGCAATATCCACAAACACAGTGACAATGAGCGGGCCACATGTACAAGATAAAATACTAAAACTCAGGGTGAGATAAGAGAAGAGTAAAACTTACGAGTGAGAACTCAAAAAAGAGAGGTTAAAAAACAGGCCTTCATACAAGGGGGGGGAGAGTGTACTCCAGGGACAATAACATTGAGTGAAGCAATAGTTTAAGGTTGTGTGACTACTCTCCAAAGCACAACGGAATAGCCAGGTGGGGGCTTTCCTAATCTCTCCGGGCAATGAGTTCCAGAGTTGGGGGGCCACAGAGAAGAAGGCTCTCTCCCTTGTACCCACAAGACGAGCCTGTGAAACCGGCAGGGGCAAAAGGAGGGCCTCCCCCGAAGATCAAAGAGCTCGGGCTGGTTCATGGAGGGAGATACAGTCACGAAGGTAGGCGGGTCTCAAACCGTTTAGGGCTTTGTAGGTGCTAACCTGCACCTTGAATTGAATTCGTTCAATAAAGAGGTTCAGTTTACCAGCTGTTTGGATTTCTGGGAGTTGAAGGACAAAAGCATCTGGGGACCCCAGGTTGAGAGCCACCGCCTTAAGATCTACTACATCTCAGGCCATCATTAAAGTTACCCTTTTTTTCCCCAAGGGTTGGCTTCCTGAAGCAGATCTTAATGGATCAGGGAGTCAGCTGATGAGGCATATACGGAAACTCTGAAGATCAAACCTATAAATACATCTGTATATCATCCTCAGATTAATGGATTGGTAGAGAGGTTTAATCACACCCTCAAACATGCTTAAGAAATTAGTAGGCACCAGACCTAGGGAATGACACAAATTATTACCTTCCTTATTGTTTGCCATCTCTTGAGGTTTCCAAAGCTCGAGGTATGCCTCTTTGAGAGGCAACCAAAATGAGTTTTAGATCTGATTAAGGTATATAGTATTGCAACTTCTTCTGGAGATGAGAAAGCATCTTAAGATAGTTTCCAGATAGCGAAAGAGCATTTGGAAAAGGCTCGAACAATCCAGAAGTCCTGTTATAATCCGAGGGTAAGGCTGCATGTGTTTCAGCTAGGACAGATGGTTCTACTCTTAGTATCCTCTTCAAAGGCTAAATTGTTTGCTCAATGGCAAGAGCCCATTGAAGTGATTAGGAGAGTGAGCCCTGTAGATTATGAGATCAAGCTCGAATGACGGAGACAAGGGACTCAAATCATCCATATTAATCTGTTAAAGGAGTGGAAGGGGCAAAAGGTCCTAGAGGCAGACATAGAGGAAGAGGTGCTGTAGAAGATGTAGCACTGAATACTCCAACTGCTCTAGGAGAAAAACTTACTTCAGAACAGGTCATACAGGTGAGAAAACTGAAAAGAACATATCCTGATGTTTTAAAATTCAACATCATGTATCAACCATACCAGGGAACATAGTAGGGAGTCCAAGACGAGTATGGCTCCAGTTATTAAAGGATGCCAGCAATATGGACATAGAGGTCATATTAAAAATGGTCATTTCGGAGTTTCACAGTTCTTGGAGAAGCCAGTTAGTATCGATGTCCAATCAGATGGTAATGTATTTTATTGTTTGTCATTTATATTTTTACTTCTGTTTTATAGAGGCATTGAATGTTTGCCTTTATTATGTTGGAAGCCGCTCTGAGTCCCCTCACGGAGACAGGGCAGGCTACAAATAAAGAATTATTATTATTATTTTGCTGACACAAAAACACAGTATGTCACAACAAATGAGATCTATATGCTGGATTTCGTATCACAAAATTGCAAGTCGAACACTTCCCAAGCGTCTATGAATGTGTGCTTTATTTTTGAATGATATGTGCGCAGATCCAAGTAAGATGGCCTTTTGCAGTTGACAGATTGTGTTTATTGTTTCCAAATGCCAGCTGAGATCTTTTGGCACGGCACCCAGTGTGCCGATGACCACTGGGACCACCTGAACTGGTTTATGCCAGAGCCTTTGCAGTTCAATTTTGAATTATTATTATTATTATTATTATTATTATTATTATTATGGTAGTGTGCAATTTTGGATAGATTTCCATCAAGTAAATAAAATTTCCAAGTTAGATGCCTATCCCATGCCCTGAGTTGGTGAGTTGTTGAGCAAGCTGGGAAATGTGTAAAATGTCACCTCCTTAGATTTAACAACAGGATATGGGCAGGTTCCTTTGCTGAAGGAGTCGTGCGAAAAGACCGCTTTTGTCACTTCCAGAGCACTTTACAAGCACTTTACCAATTTACCTTCATGACCTTTGGTTGCATGGAGCAGCAGCTACTTTCCAGCGTTTGATGGATATTGTGTTACAACCAGTACAGGATTGTACTGTTGCATATATCACAAACATTATTTTCAACCCCTCATGGAAGCCCACCTGGTTCATTTGCAGAGAGCTCTCAAGGTTCTTAGGCTGGTTTTACTGCCAATCTCAAGAAATTTAAAGCAGCACAAACCGAGTTGCCTTACTTGAATTACATTGAACGTGTGGGGCAGATTAGATCAGTGCCAGTAAATGTTGATTAGGTGGTCTGATGGCCTAGGTCTCAAACTAGAAGAGAGGTATAACAATTTTTGGGGTTGGTAGGGTGTTACAAAATTTGTTCCGTATTTTGCCATCTTGGCTGCTCCCATAACTGATTCAATTAAATGGAGATCTCTGAAGAAAATCAGATGGAGAGAACAAGAGGAGTAGGCATTTCTGAGCTTAAAATAAAGTTTGTGCCAGGCTCTGGTATTAATTGCACCTGATTTTGCCGAGCCATTTATTGTAGAGACAGATGCTTTGGTTTAGGAGTGGGAGGCAATCTTGGCACATCAGAAAGGCGCAGAAGAGCGTATCATCTTTTATCTGAACAAGAAATTAAGTCCTAGGGAACAACAATATTCAACCATTAAACAGGAATCACTGGCGGTGAAGTGAGCAATATACACCCTGACACTATCTATGGGGCGCTCCCTTTCAGCGGTCACAGATTATGCCCCATTGCAATGGTTGCATTGGATGAAAGATGCCAATCTCAGGTTGACTAGGTGGTGTTTTAGCCTCCAACTCTTTGTTTTCACCTTTTCTCACTGGACCATGCTAATTCAGATTATTTTTCTTGACAGGGTGAGCCAACCAAGATGAAAGAAAGGGGTGGTCCCCTCTTGGTGGGAGGTCCATGTAAGAGAGATGAAAGGGGAGATGTGGGGAAAAGAGGGGAAGGAGGATGAGAAAGGACCGGAAGATTGGCCCCTAAATCTCTCTGCTATGAAAACAAAATAAAAGATACTTCATGAGTATTTTGACAAGCCTCTTGGCTTTTTTAAAAGGACTATCTGCCAGAGTTTTTATTTATTTGTGGACCTAAAACAGTAAAGGAAGCTTTATTTATTTATTTATTATTTAAAACTTTTATACCCCGGCCTTCTCAACTCCGAAGAGGGACTCAGACTTGCAATTTGCTTTCACAATGCAAGTTACCATTCCCAGAGAGAGGGTCAGCCAGCAACAACTCTCCACTTAGTACATTTGCTGCTTGAAGTGTAATCATTATATCATGAGTTTTTCTGCCACTATAGTTCAGTATCGTTTTAGTTGGTCACACTTACAGCACACACTTACTATTTGGTGT
This sequence comes from Anolis apletophallus, assembly GCA_030556195.1. NCBI lineage: Eukaryota > Metazoa > Chordata > Lepidosauria > Squamata > Anolidae > Anolis > Anolis apletophallus. The sequence goes on from JARBWK010000004.1 coordinate 14,519,072, forward strand.
GCAAAGTTCTGATGCACAATCCCACTTGAAAGCAGGAGTCGTAACTTTACTATAGAAAAACTAGTTCCTGTGGAAATGACAACACCTAGATTGGGTGTAATTTCAGATGTACAAGAGCAGCTGTGCCCTTTTGCAATGCATCTGCAATATGCTCTGAGCTTCTCTTTATTGCATATTCTAGATGTGAGCATTGGCACTAAAAAGTGAAGAATGAAGCTCTGATAAGACTTGGTTTTATTCAGCTCTGCCATAAGTTCTGTGGGACAACAAGAAAAGTCAACAGCCCTGCCATACATTCTGACAGAAAGAGCCGTTGATGGCACCTGCATTCCATGTGCTGACATTTACTTGCAAACAATCCTGGGTGGGGAGCAGATAACTTGATGGCATTTTCAGTTTAAATATTTGGGGTATTGGTATAATTTTATTTTAACTATATCCCGTCTTTCTCCCATTGTAAGATCTGTCTCATAACTAACATTAAAGCAAAATGCAGTGGGCCCTCTACTTTTGCATGAGGTAGGGGTTCAGAAACGACACAGAAATGAATTAAAAATGCTATTTTTTAAATTGAGAGAACATCTTTCTAGGAATCTTTGGGTCCTCCAGTGCATCTCTGTGGCCAGCTCCTAGAGGAGGTTGACTATAGAGTAATGGTAGAAGCCCTCCTAACAGCTGAGATTCTAGGATTTCTGGGAGTTGAAGTCCAAAACACCTGGAGGGCTGGTAATTGCCCACCTCTGCAAATCTAGAAGCCCTGGAGATTCCTAGAGAGAGCATATTACTCAAATCTCCAAAAGTGATAAATGTGGGGGTATAACTATAAAGTTACAATCAGTCATATTTTTTTAAAACCTTAAAAATTAGTAAGAATAAGATTCCAGCAGTTCAAAGTAGTTCAGATTCAAGCAGATTTAAAGCAAGTAAACATGCATGGCTCAACTTACAGTACTATTTATTTATTTTGTATCGAAAGCATTGCATAAATTAGTATAAAACTGATAAAAATAGAAGGATTGCAGGTGGCTAAATATCTTTTGACCAAAAACCGGGAACAGCATTGTCTGTAGCCTCCAACCATTCTTCCTCCGTACATGAGGCAGGGCATAGTGGACAAGCATACAGATGCAGAGTTGTCTGTTCTGCTCCACAGTCATACAAGGTGTGGGGTTTTTTAAGGTAACATACAGTACTTACATATGTACTAGGCCTGTTTGATTAAAAGAAATGGTTCAAAACTCGTTCTGGATGTAGGGGGTGCTGGCGCTTTGAATCTGAAATTTCGGAATGGCTTCGTTAATGGCAGACACACATGTTTAACCCAGTTTGGATGGGGATGTCTTCCCTCCGCGTCAGAACTGAGGTGACAGCCACGTTTAACCCAGTTTGGATGCGGCTGTCGCCCCAGTTCTGACGCGGAGGGAAGACATCCCCATCCAAAGTGGATTAAACACCCAATTTGGATGTGGATGTCTTCTTTCCGCATCAGAGCTGGGGCAACAGCCGCATCCAAACTGGGTCAAACAAGGCTCACGTCAGACCTGGGACGAGAGCCTTGTTTAACCCAATTTGGATGTGGCTGTCACCCCAGTTCTGCCACAGAGGGAAAACATCCGCCTCCAAACTGGGTTTAACCCTCCGCATCAGAACTGGGGCGACAGCCGCATCCAAACTGGATTAAACAAGGCTTTTGCCCCAGTTCTGACGCGGAGGGAAGACATCCCCATCCAAACTGGGTGTTTAACCCAGTTTGGATGCGGATGTTCTTCCCTCTGCGTTAGAACTGGGGCAACAGCCGCATCCAAATTGAGTTAAACATGGCTGTCGTCCCAGTTCTGACGTGGAGGGAAGGACACCCCCAGTTAAACACCCAGTTTGGAGGTGGATGTCCTTTCCTCCGCGTCAGAACTGGGGTGACAGCTGCATCCAAACTGGGTTAAACAAGGCTCTCGCCCCTGTTCTGAGGTGGAGGGAAGGACATCCGCCTCCAAACTGGGTGTTTAACTGGGCGTTTAACTGGCGACATCCAAACTGGGTTAAACAGCCAATGAGGGGAAAGCACCTCGGGAAGGGTGGGAATCTAATGCCAATTCCTTTCCGAAAATGGCAGGGGTGGCTTCGAAATGGCAAATTCACATCCGGGTTGCTTACATCGCTTCAAAACCGCTTCAAAAGTAAATTTAATCCAAATTCATTCCGATTTTACGAGCATTCCGACAAATCTACCCAGGCCTAATATGTACATACACTAAAACTCTCCTGAAACTACCAAAAGCCTGTTTGGATAAATACAGGCAGAAGAGGAACAGGTGAACCTTCTGTTGGAGGAATTTGGTCCATTGATGTGCTTTTTAAGAGTGTATTTGTATGTTGTTTCTGTTGGAAGGTCATTGTGTGGCTGTGGTATGTCAGTGTTAGAGATGAAGGTATATGCTTTTTTTCAAAGAACTTCCTTTTTTAATAGAATACAACAGGTTTAAAGTGGTTGGTGGAAGACGATTACCAGCAGCCTTCATCACAGTGGACTAGAATACCCAGAAAGTTGTATTGTGGCTATGAACAGCAAGTTTTGTCCACAAGAGAACGAGAGGAAGAAGAGGCCTTATTTGCATCCTTAGAGTGGCCCAAACCTCATGCGGACAAAATCTCCTTTGTGAGGAGTACAGACCCTTCCCTTAGCAGCTTTATAATACTGAACCCCCATAAGCAGTTCAAAGTTGGAGATCATCTGGAGGTACTGGTCCACATGCGGGATTATGAAGGGCGGCCAAAACAGTACGGTGGAGACTACCTTCAAACAAGAATCCATTCTGCTCCTCTGAAAGCTGGGGCCATTGGAAGGATTTTAGATTACCAAAATGGAACCTACAGGCTTTTTTTCACTTTACTCTGGGCAGGAGAAGTCGTGGTATCTGTGTCTTTGGTCCACCCAAGCGAAGGGATCCAAGTCTTGCAACGTTTACAAGAGGAGAAGCCCGACAGGACCTATTTTAAAAGCCTGTTCAAATCAGGGAGGATTTCAGAAGCTACTGAGTGCAATGTGTGTTTGCCTGGAGATATGCCGGTCTGCAACTTTACAGATCCCTACACCGGGGAGCCATGGTTTTGCTACAAGCCACGGAAACTCTCCTGTGCCACCAGAATCAACCATTACAAGGGGGGATATCAAAAGGGCCTTTTGACCTCAGAGGAGGGGCGACTTTTCCAAACGTATGTATTCTCTGAGACTCAACTGTTGTTTTATTTTGTTTGTGTAATGTTTCATAAGAAACCCCGATCCATTTCAGTGACACAGTATAGCGTAGTGGTTTTAGTGTTGGACTAGGTTACTGGAAGATTAGGGTTCAAACCTTGCTCAGCCATGGAAACTCAGTGGGTGACCTTGGGCAAGTCATATTTAGCTTCAGAGGAAGGCAAGGGCAATTCCTCTCTGAATAAATTCTACCACGAATTTTTATTTATTTATTTATTGAGGACATTTATATCCCATCCTATCTTAACCTCCACGGAGGGACTTACAACAAAAGCATAAATATACATATTAGGTAAAAACAGTATAAAACATTATAAAAACATTAAAAAAACAATTGCCAGTTTAAGTCGTTGTCCAAAGAAACAGTCCATCAGAGTCCATCAAAGTCCATTAAAACCATAGCTTTGCCATTAAGTCAATCTAGTCCACAAAGGCCAGGATTTCACCTTTTTCCGGAAGGTCAGGAGGGATGGAGAGGATCTGATTTCACTTGGGAGGGAATTCCATAGCCGAGGGGCCACCACAGAGAAGGCCCTGTCTCCTGTCCCCACCAACTGCGATTGCGATGGTGGGGGGACAGTGAGCAAGGCCTCCCTGGACAATCTCAAGGTCCTAGGTGGTTTGTATCAGGAGATACATTTGGACAGGTAAATTGGGCCAGAACCATTAAGGGCTTTATAGGCCAAAGCCAGCACTTCAAAGTGTGCTTGGAAGCTAATAGGCAGCCAGTGGAGCTAGCATTGCAAGGGTGTTGTATGCTCTCGATATCCCACTCTCGTGAGCAACCTGGCTGCTGCACATTGGACTAGCTGAAGCTTCCGAACAGTCTTCAGGGGCAACCCTACATAGAGTGCTTTGCAGTAATCTATTCAGGATGTAACCAGTGGAGTTGTCAAAACTGGTAGTAGTTCTAGCCCTGTGTGGGGCTCCAGTTAGTAATTTGGCTGCCAATTTCTGAACCAGTTGAAGCTTCAAAACTATCTTCAAAGGCAGCCCCACGTAGAGAGTTTGGTAAATTCAACTACACTGTTTTGATTTTTGAATTTTTATATAATTAGCCCAAATATGAAAAAAAAACACCCTGGTGTAAAATAATGAAGAGAAACTTGGGAATGGAACAGAAAAAGATTCTGTTCAGATTTTCTGATCACGAAGATTGGGTCTCGATTTCTCAGCCAACCCTACCTAAAAGGATGTTTTGTGAGGATAATCAGAAAGAAAAAACCTTGAAAAGCAACATGTGCATTGCTGCCATGATTTAACCTAATTCTGAATAGTGAATTTTATTTGATGCTAGTATTGTTCGCCCTGAACAATTCTCTAGGATAAATACATTTTTTAAAAATAAACAAACAAATTTCCTTCTTTCTCATTGGAGCAAAATGAAATGGCCAACAGATTACTGGACATCATTGATCCGTGATATTTATTTATTTATTCATTCATTCATTACTATATTTATATCTCACCTTTCTCGATCCTGAAGGGAACACAAGTCGGGTTACAACATAGGCAATAATTCAATGCCTTAAAAACAATATACAATTAAAATATTTAAATTAAAAATTATTAATTAAAATTATGATGTGAGAGTTGGTCACTACCTTTGATAGAGAAGCAGAAGCAATAATTAAGAGATTGTTCAAAATATAAACAATTTCAGTCAAGTTTTGTTTGATTTTATCATGTTCTTGTACCAACAGAGATAGTCCCAAACCATCTTCTAAGTGTCACTACCCTGTTTGTCTCAAGTGTATGCCGATATTGAACACCTTAGATTGGCAAACTGACAGCATAAACAGGATTTTATTCCTGATTTCAGGCATTTGTAGTATGCTTCTCTTTCAAATGTAGTTTTTGTATGTTTTATGGCTATTTTGTGTATTATTTAGGCATTGAATTGCTGTCTTTGCTGTTTTTATATTTATTGTTATAATCGCTTATTTATTAATTATTGAGCCCGTTCCCCTTCTCAACCCCCAGGGACTGAGAAGGGCGGGGTAGAAATGCTGTAAATAAATAATTTTTGTTCATTTGTTATGTTTTTGGTTTACAATTTATTTTTATTTATGCTGTTTTTATCTTTATTGTTATAATCATCTTATTTATTAATTATTTATTTATATCATTTCTATCCCGCTCTTCTCAACCCCTGAGGGGGGACTCAGAGCGGCCTAACGAAAGGCAACAATTCAATGCCGAAACACAATATAAATACAATATAAAACCATGGACATTCAGGATTAAAATACAATTAGCATTATTACATAATACACATACATTTAAGTTAAAACAAAGTTCCGTCTATCACATAAGCATTGAGCCATAACCATCAACTTACCAATTACAATTACAATCCAAAGTGCTGCATTCTGCTAATGTGCAAAAGCCTGGTCCCAGAGTCACGATTTCACTTTTTTTCCTGAATGCCAGGAGGGATGGGGTTGATCATATGTCGCTTGGGAGCGCATTCCACAGACGGGAAGCCACCACCGAAAAGGCCCTCTCTCTCATCCCCGCCAACCGCATCATGGATGTCTCATTCAACTCAGTAGATCTTGATCCTTGCCAACTGCTTTTAAAAAGTGTTTGCTTCTTTTTTGAAAAAACAAACATGAGCTCAAACAGACTCATTTACTCATGCCAGCCTTAGTTTCCAGCAAGTGTTTGGGCAATCTGGAACCAAACCATACTGTAATCCAGCTGTAAATAGAACTGTAAATAGAACTGTTGCCATCAAGCAAGATTTGCTTCCATGCTGCCCTCGAATAAAGTCGTTTCACACTTCTAGCCTCCCAAAGTCAGAGCATCTTTTAAAAAGATGCCACATCCTCATCTATCCTTTCTCTCTCTGGTATCCCTGGCTTTTTTATTTATTTATTTACAGCATTTTTACCCCGCCCTTTTCAACCCCCGAAGGGGGACTCAGAGCGGCTAACAAAGGCAGCGATTCGATGCCAGAATCAATAGACAATATAAACCATAAAACATACAGAGTTAAAACAGTAGCAATTAATTAAAAACAAGTTATCCAAGAATCAATTAAAATTAAAACAATGTTCAGTCCACACACCCAATTCCTAGAGCAGTAAAACTGTGTCCTCATATCTCTTGTCATGCCAGTCCATTCCAGTCAAAGTAATGCTATGTCATTATGCAAAAGCCTGGTCCCACAAACCAAGATTTTGCTTTTTTCCTGAATGCCAGGAGGGATGGGGTCGATCGTATCTCACTTGGCAGCATGTTCCACAGGTGGAGGGCCACAACTGAGAAGGCCCTGTCTCTCATCCCCGCCAGCCCCATTTGAGATGCTGGCAAAAGCGAGAGCAGGGCCTCACCGGATTATTTTAAGGTGCGAGGTGGGACGTAGAGGCAGATGCATTCAGACAAGTAAGCTGGGCCAGAACCATATGAGCTTTATAGGTTAAAACCAGCACTTTGAATTGAGCTCGGAAGTGGACAGGCAGCCAGTGGAGCTGAGACAACAAGGGGTGTGCTCCCTGTATGTAGCTCCAGTTAGTAATCTCGCTGCTGCCCGTTGGACTAATTGCAATTTCCAAACTGTCTTCAAAAGCAGCCCCACGTAGAGTGCGTTGCAGTAATCTAATCTAGCTTTTGTGCTTGTGCAACACACTGTTTTCTTTTGGAACTACTTGGAGAGGTGCAGGTGGGAAGACACTTGCAATACATCACATTGTTTGATGGGAATAGGGCTACACATTTTGCTCCAAAGTTCAGCTCTCATAAGGATTAGAGGCTTGCTTTAAAAAAAATGAAAGCTTGGAATCCATGCCAGCGAATGATGCAGATGGGCAATAGGTTCCAGATAATCAACTGGTTAACTTCTCAATCCTAGTACCAGGCAATCAGAAGTGAATATTAATCTCTGCTGCTTAGTCGTGATGTTTTTAATTTGTTTGAAAACGCATAAGTGGGGGCACTTCAATCAAATATTCTAGCTTACAGTTGTCAGATTCCAATTAACTTGGATTAGTTGCCAGTATTATGCACATGCTGTTATTTCGGAGGTTGCATAACAGTAGTCAGAAGTGCATTTGGTAAAAATGATTTAGTTCTATGCATGTGTGCATACTTTTGAGCCACCTCTTAATTTATGATGACCTTATGAATTTCATAGGGATTTCTTAGGCAAGGAATACTGGGAAGCCTTTTGGCAGTTTCTTCCTTTGAAATATAGGTGACAGCACCTGGTATTCCTTGGCTGCCTCTCCAACTTCCGAGGTTTTTTTTTTTCCATGTTAGGAGTGACTTTGGTGTCACTTCTGGTGTGAGAGAATTGGCTGTCTGCAAGGACGTTGCCCACGGAACGCCTGGATGTTTTACCATTCTGTGGGAGGCTTCTCTTATGTCCTCGTATGAGATGCTGGAGCTAACAGACAGGAGCTCACCCCACTCCCCAAATTTGAACTGCCGACCTTTCGGTCAGCAGTCCTGCCAGCACAAGGATTTAACCCATTGCACCACCAGAGCTCCTACTTCCGAGGTTAGATGGGATCTGGTGCCATTAGAGTTTTATTTAAGGAACACTTACGTTTCGTTTTGACTATGTCTGCTCACCACTTTGGATTCCATGCCCATCTGAAGGATGACAGCACAAGGGTTTAACCTTGCGTATGTGTTATGTACTAGTGCAGAAGCTCTGTATTTTATAGTAGTTTATATTTTAATATACAATCAAAAGAGGATTTAATACTTTTAACAGCATTAGAGTTGTTAGTATATCATGGGCTCTGAGTGTTTGACTTGACAAGCCCAAATATCTTAAATAGACACTCACATGTGACCTGATACAAAACTATGTTAACAAATTGAATGTTGTTTTAACACTTTTGTGTGTTTCTTTTTTTCTTTTTGAAATATAGTGGTGTGAATATCAAAGTGCCAATATCCTCTCGTGGCCCTGATACTGTGGTCGTGAGACACTCGGGACATGCAGGTAAAGGATTTTCCTTTTTCCTTTTCTGCAGGGATGGGCAATTTCAGATTTGTGAAATTATTGTGACCCATACCTATTCCTGTCGTTTTTTGGTTTGGGGCAGGGGTTGAAAGGCACAAAAATTAGCTACATTTATATAAAATTATCACTACCCAAAATCATACCTGCTTATTGTAAATTTATCTGTAAACGTACTTATATATACTGTTTTGAGTATCCATTATGGCAGTGTTTCCCAACCTTTTTTGTGGCACGGCAAATTTTTTACATTTACAAAATCCTGGGGCACACCACCAACACTAACACAGTAATACATATAGTAAATATATTTTTTAATGTATTTATACGCTCAGTGTGAAACCTGGGCCTGTTTTGATGAACACAACATAGATATCCTGGCAGTAATGGCAGAAAGACACACACGAAGGTCTTGCACAACAGCTGGGAGTTATAGTTCACCTGGAATCAAAGAGCATTCTGAACTCCACCAATGATGGAATGGAATCAAACATCCCATAACCAAGAGAAAATACTATAAGAGTTTGGTGGGCAATTACCTTGAGTTTTGGAGTTGTAGTTCACATATATCCAGAGAGCACTGTGGACTGAAACAATGTTGGATCAGGACCAAACTTGGCATGGATACTCAATATGCCTAAATGTGGACACAGATGGAGTTTGGGGAAAATAGACCTTGACGTTTGGGAGTTACAGTTTCTGGGATTTATAGTTAACACAAAATCAAAGAGCATCCTGAAGTCTTGCAACAATGGAATTGAACCAAACTTGGCATACTGAACTCTCATTACCAGCAGAAAGTACTGAAAAGGTTTGCTTGGGCATTGATCTTGAGTTTGGAAGTTGTAGTTCACCTACACCCAAAGAGCACTGTGGACTCAAACAATGTTATGTTATGTTGTTGTTTGTTTTCTATCCAGAATCACAATGTTGGAAGGAGGCTCACCACTTTAAGGTCCCTAAAACAGGCATGGGAAAACTTCGGCCCTCTGGGTGCTTTGGACTTCAACTCCCACCATTCCTAACAGCCTGAGGCCCTTTCCAGCTTAAGGGGGGGGGGGGGGAGGAAAAGGGCCTGAGGCTGCTAGGAATGGTGGGAGTTGGAGTCCAAAACACCTGGAAGGTCCAAGTTTGCCCATGCCAGCTTTCGACAGAGACCTCTTCCTCGCCCTTCCCCTTCATGCTCTTTCTTCCCCCTCCTGCCAAACACTTACTTTTACTTCTCCACTCGGGCTCCCTTCTTCCCAGCCTCGCTCTGCTCGCTTTGCTCACACTGCCGCTTCTGCCGCCATTTTGATCCGAGGGGGCAGTGTGAGCGTGTTCAGTAAGGAAGGGAGGAGGGGAGGGAGGAAGACGTGGGGCGAGTCTACGCAGTAGCGCCCGCACGGGTCACGTCTTCCTTCCTCCCCCCTCCCGCAGAAGTGGCAGCGTGAGCAAAGCGAGGCAAAGTGACCAGAGCGAGGCTGGCAAGAAGGGAGCCCGAGTAGAGAAGAAAAAGTCTTTGGCAGGAGGGGGAAGAAAGGGTATTGGAGGTTCCAATTTCCCACGGCACACCTGATGATCGCTCACGGCACACTAGTGTGCCGCGACACACCGGTTGGGAAACACTGCATTATGTAATATTCTTTGGGACCAGGAGTGTTTTGGATTTTGGGGTTCCCCCCCCCAGATTTTCGAATATTTGAACATACATAATGAAATACCGTAGAAATGGCCCCAAGTCCCAAGACTAATTTCAGTTGGGTTTTATATGCCCCTTATACACACAGTGACTGTGGTTTTGAGTCTTCTCCATTATTTTCACTCCTTCTGACAATTGAGTCATTATTTCAGGGTTGGTTTTTACAGTTTCTGATTGATGTAATATGCTCTTATTTCCTAAATATTTCTGATTAATAATTCAGAGTTGTTTCTTTCAGAGATGGACAATCTAGAAAGATCGCAAAAGCCTGATGTATTCCCTTCTGGCCATTTTTACCTAGATGAATGGCAACCAAGAACACAATGGATTCGCCATTTTAACAAGTCATCAGAGGTTATTGAATGTTTAGAGGATAAAATTATCCACTTGTTTGGTGATTCTACAATCAGGCAGTGGTTTGAATATCTAACAGCATTTGTTCCAGGTTATTATTATTTTGCCTTACTTTTGCTTGTAAAAATAATTAATATCTGGGTTTTTTTTGGATGTAGAGCTTCTGGGATTTTATTCATATCTTTCTGAGCTATTCTCATTTGGCTGACATTAGTGTTTCTCAAGAGATACACACATTGAGCAGAAATGCCAAATCAGTTCCTCCCATCTATCAGTGCTATTTTATTCTGTGATCTTCCTAAAGATTGCAACATTTGCAGGCTTCTGTTCCCAAACAATATTTGTTTTGCCAAATAAATTAGTGCCTCCAGATCTCTTTATCTGGCATTTATTTCGCGAACGAAGAGTCTTAGGAAGGACTCATCCCACACTTTTTACGAGTGCGTTGATGACTAAAAAGGCCAATCCGAGATAGGCAAGTCCGGTTGCAGAAAGCACAGCAGAAAATCTCCTCGGGTGATGTTGTTTCCAAGTTGCGGTTCTTTCTGCGTTGTCATTTCTCATCGAGACCCGTTGGGCGTGACTTCTCCAAAGAGGCCACAGCATTGTGGATAGTGCTTCTCCATGCCTCCCGATGTGAGGTCAGGGTGGACCATTGTTGGTGATCAATCTGGCCGAGCCTGAGATGTTGTTTCAGGGAGTCCTTATATCTTTTCTTTGGGGCGCCTCTCTTGCGCTGACCCATGGCGAGTTCACCATAGAGTACTATCTTAGGGAGGCGGTGGTCCTCCATCCTAGAGACGTGCCCTGCCCAGCGCAGCTGTGTTCTCAATAGCATGGCCTCAATGCTGGTGATCCCTGCTTGCTCAAGGACAGCAACATTCGTCACATAGTCGGTCCAGTGTATATTTAGGATTGTGCGAAGACAGCGCTGATGAAAGTGTTCGAGGAGTCGTAGGTGTTGCCGATAGGTGACCCATGTTTCAGACCCATATAGGATTATAGATAGTATGATAGCTCTGTACACACTGATTTTGGTGCTTTGCCTCAGGTGTTTGGTACTCCAGACTCTTTTGTGAAGCCTTCTGAAAGCACTATATGCCTTTGCTAATCTGTGATCTATCTCTTTATCAATCTTGGTATCTGAAGAGATGATGCTTCCCAGGTAGGTGAACTGCTGAACGGACTTAAGCACAGATGTGCCTATGCTGACGTGGGGATGATGGTGTTCTTCCTGTGGTGCGGGCTGGTAGAGGACTTCCGTTTTCTTCAGACTGACTTCCAGCCCAAATAGCTCTGCAGATAGTAGAAAGGAAAGAAATTAAGAAGAAGAAAAATTAAAGTGAATATTATATATGCACATATATGCACGTGCATCTAGTTGACTGCAGAGAGTCGATTGGTGCCGCAGGGCAAAAAGAGCTGCAGTATAAGACACCAACTTCATAGTTAATATATGTAATCAGAATTTTTGTCAGGGGAAGTAACAGGATGGAGTTCTGAAAAACTGCACAGAGAAAGCCTAGAAAAGGATCACCAAAATGGTCTTTAATGAGGAATAAACTGTTCATGTGGTTCAGTTGAAAGAAAATATTCCCCTTGGGTTGCTGTGAGTTTTCTGGGCTGTATGGCCATGTTCCAGAAGCATTCTCTCCTGATGTTTCACCCACATCTATGGCAGGCATCCTCAGAGGTTGTGAGGTCTGTCGGAAACTAGGAAAATTGGGTTTATACAGTATATCTGTGGAATGTCCGGGTAGGGGGGTGGGGGAGGTGGAGAAAGAACTCCTGTCTGTTTCAGGCAAGTGTGAGTGTTGCAATTGGCCACCTTGAATGGCCTTGCAGCTTCAAAGCCTGGCTGGTTACTGCCTGGGGAAATGCTTTGTTTGGAATTCACCTGTTTTCTTAGTGTTTTGAGTGTTCTTTATTTGCTGTCCTGATTTTAGACACCGCTGCAGAAGTTTATCATATACTATGCAGCTGCAGATAAGTCTGCATAGGGACCACCAAACGCAGCACTCAAACACAAATCAAGGAACATAAAAGGCACTGGAGACTAATTCAACCAGAGAAGTCAGCCATAGGAGAGCACCTGATGAACCAACCTGGACACAACTTATTATTTGAGAACACAGAAATGCTGAACCACTCTAACAACCACCATGTCAGGCTACACAGAGAAGCCATTGAAATCCACAAGCATGTGGACAATTTCATCAGAAAGGAGGAAGCCATGAAAATGAACAAAATCAGGCTACCAGTATTTTAAAAAATCTCTAAAATTTGGACAATAAAGAAAGAAAAACACTAAAAAGGGGAATTCTAGACAAGGATCAATCAGGGCCAGCTCACACCTCTCAATAAAGCAATCAGCCAGGCTTTGAAGCTGCAAGGCAATTAAATGCTAATCAAGGTGGGAAATTGTAACATTCACTCTTGACGCAAGCAGACAAGAGTTCTTTCTCCCAATCTGGATATTCCACAGATATATAAACCTCACTTGCCAACTTTTGAGGATGCCTGCCATAGATGTGGGTGAAATGTCAGGAGAGAATGCTTCTGGAACCTGGCCATACAGCCCAGAAAACGCACAGCAACGCAGTGATTCTAGCCATGAAAATCTTCAATAACACAATATTCTCCTTATTTAATGCAAATATGTGCAAATATGTGTACAGGTAAGGCCTAAATGTACTGGATCCCGACTGATCTTGAAGCAGCTGCTGTTTACCTGGGAAGGATTGGCCTCTTTCTCAGCCCACCCTTCTCTCAATATCAATGCCGCTTAAAAAATTAAAACTTGACATAGGACATACAGGAAAAGGGGAATATTGAGCAGGTATAAAAAGACTTTGGAGGAAGTAACTTTTTTGTCAGAACTTTGAACCGGTGCTTGGCTGCTGTGTCGGACTGGATGAGGGCTAGCAAATTGAAAACTTAATCCAGACAAGACAGAAGTCCTCCTGGTCAGTCGAAAGGCCGAACAGGGAATAGGGTTACAGCCTGTGTTGGATGGAGTTACACTCCCCCTGAAGACACAGGTTTGCAGTTTGGGAGTGATCCTGGACTCATTGCAGAGCCTGGAACCCCAGGTCTCTACGATGGCCAGGGGAGCTTTTGCACATTTAAGACTTGTGCGCCAGCTGCGCCCGTACCTTGGGAAGTCTGATCTGGCTACGGTCATCCACGCTCTGGTCACATCCCGAATAGATTACTGCAACACACTCTACGTGGGGCTGCCTTTGAAGACAGTTCGGAAATTGCAGCTAGTCCAACGGGCGGCAGCCAGATTATTAACTGGAGCAACATACAGGGAGCATACCACCCCTCTGGTGAGTCAGCTCCACTGGCTGCCTGTCCACTTCCGAGCTCAATTCAAAGTGCTGGTTTTGACCTTTAAAGCTCTATATACGGTTCTGGCCCAGCTTACTTGTCCAAATGCATCTGCCGCTACGTCCCACCTCGTAATTTAAGATCAGCCGGGGAGGCCCTGCTCTCACTCCCGCCAACTTCTCAAATGCGGTTGGTGGGGACGAGAGAGAGGGCCTTCTTGGTGGTGGCTCCCCATCTGTGGAATGCACTCCCAAGCGACATACGATCAACCCCATCTCTCCTGGCATTCAGGAAAAAAGTGAAATTGTGGCTCTGGGACCAGGCTTTTGCACATTAGCACAATGCAGCACTTTGGATTGGAATTGTAATTGGTAAATTGATGGATATGACTTAATGCTTATGTGGTGGACGGAACTTTGTTTTTAACCTAGTGTATGTGTATTATGCGATAATGCTAATTGTATTTTAATCTTGAATGTCTATGGTTTTATATTGTATTTATATTGTGTTTCGCCATCGAATGGTTGCCTTTTGATAGGCCGCTCTGAGTCCCCCCTCGGGGGTCGAGGAGAGCGGGGTAGAAATGATGTAAATAATAATAATAATAATTTTATAATTGATGTATGGCTGTATTATACAAATTTTAACAGTTAGAAATGGTGACAAATTGCCATTGATGAAACCGTAATAATAATAATAATAATAATAATAATACAACTTTATTTATATTCCGCCCTATCTCCCCAAGGAGACTCAGGATGGATTCCAACAAACAAAAAAGGCAAACTTTCAATGCCTCAGTACAATAACGAATGTAGAAATAATATCCCAAAATACCCCCACATGTGAAAATAACATATAACATGACATATATAGATTAAATAAAACATAACCTATCTAGAAACTATATCTTGACATAAAACTCAAATATTAAATATAAAATTGCTTTTTATTTTTCAGATCTCGTGGAACTAAACCTCGGGAGCGCTAGAAAGATTGGTCCTTTCATGGCTGTTGACACCAAGCATAACATTCTCCTCAAATTCCGCTGCCATGGCCCTCCTATACGCTTTTTCACGGTTTTTAGCAGCGAGCTGCACTACATTGCCAATGAACTCAACCGCATTGTTGGTGGGAAGAATACTGTGATAGCCATAACTATCTGGTCTCACTTTAGCACTTTTCCAGTAGAGGTGTATATCAGGAGACTGAGAAACATTCGCAGGTCAGTCATCCGACTTTTGGATCGGAGTCCCAAAACTCAGATAGTTATCAAAACTGCCAATGTCCAGGAGCTTGGGCCAGAGGTGAGCCTTTTCAACAGTGACTGGTATTCTGTTCAGCTTGACACAATCATGAGGAAAATGTTCTCAGGAATTGGAGTGCATTTTGTGGATGCTTGGGAGATGTCGTTAGCACATTATTTGCCGCACAAACTACACCCAGACGACGTCATTGTCAAAAACCAACTGGATGCTTTCTTGTCTTTTGTGTGCCCACCCGAAACACCTTATAACTTTTTAAGGGGGATACATAATCAAATGTCAAATCTTTTTCTTTAGTTCAGTGTCAAATACATCTTCTGGAGTTGCTGCTTTACTACTGATTTTGGTGCCCGCAACCTGCATCTAAGCTGCACAGTTTACAGTACAGCACATGTATTCATATTTTCAGTGTTTGGGGACCAAGTTTTGAAAGCACTTTTGTTCGCAGACACAAACCACTTTACAACACAGCTCCATGTGTAGGTGCCCTCAGTTCCACTTGCCACAATTGTCGTGGTGAAAGGAGATAGCTGTTATCAGAAGGAAAGGGAGTAGAAAGTGCTGTTTGTTTCTGAAATCAGAGGGCCCGAAAGCTTTGCTGTCAGGGCATATGGGCTGAAGATACTGCTACTGACTGACTGGTTCATGACTGTGAAAACAGCAGCCATTCTGTATTTAACCCTAGCTGGCTTGTATAACGGAGACCTGGTTGGACGAGGCTATGTGTGTGTGTGTGTGTGTGTGGGGGGGGGTTAATCTCTCCCAGGTTTGTCCACCAGGCTACTCTGTGCAGCACCAGGCGAGATCTGGAGGGCAGGGAGGGGGAGTCCCAATTGTCTATAAGGATTCCATCTCCCTGACTAGGTGCCCCATCCCGCAGTCTACCATGTTTGAGAGTGTCGGCCTGAGGGTTGGTGACCGGGACAGGATAGGGTTTCTGTTAGTGTACAGCCCCCCCCCCCCACTGCATTACAGTCTCCCTACCTGAGTGGTCTCGGGCTTGACATTGGAGTCCCAAAGGCTCATTGTGCTGGGGGACTTCAATGTTCATGCTGAGTCCACTCTGTCAGGGGCAGCTCAGGACTTCTTGGCCACCATGGCAACCATGGGCCTGTCCCAATTAGTATCGGGTCCCACCGATAGTACTGGACACACGCTGGATCTGGTTTTCTGTCAGGGATGAGAAGACAGTGGCGGGGTGGAGGAGCTGTCCATCGCTCCGTTGCCATGGACCGACCACCACCTGATCAGATTTAGACTTATTGCGCCTTCCTACCTCTGCAGGGGTGGTGGACATAAGGATCCAAATGGATCATATGGACATATGGATCCATATGGATCTGCCCCAGGAGACATATGGATCCAAATGGATTCCTGACAGCTCTTGGGGATTTTCCCGCCTTCTCGGTAAGTGACCCTGTCGAGGGTCTGGTCTCTCTCTGGGACAGAACACCAGAATGGCCCCTTTCGAGTAACTGAGCTAAACCAGCTCCTCGGTTCACTGAGGAGCTGGCAGCGATGAAGCGGAAGAAGAGACTAGAGTGCGTGTGGCGGCAGAAGCGTAGCGGGTCAGTCAAAGCATGCCTAGTTTCCTTTTTAAGGATCTATGATGCGGCAATAAAGGCTGCAAAAAACCACATCTCTAGCGGCATTCGCTAAGAACCGTCCAGCTGAGTTGTTCCGAGTTGTCAGAGGACTATTAAATCCGCTGCAGAGTGAGATCCCTCACAACTCGGCAGATCGCTATGAAGCTTTTGCTCGGTTCTTCGTGGACAAAGTTGCACTGATCCATTCCGACTTCGACACCACATTAATTGCAGTCTCTGAGGAGGTAACACAAGCATCTGCTTGTCTGATTTTAATGGATTAATTTCAATTGGTTCAGCTCGAGGATGTGGACAAGATCCTTGGAAGGTGAGGCCCACCACATGTTTGGCTGCTGTGTCGGACTGGATGAGGGCTAACAAATTGAAATTGAATCCAGACAAGTCAGAGGTTCTCCTGGTCAGTTGAAAGGCTAAACAGGGCATAGGGTTACAGCCTGTGTTGGATGGCGTTACACTCCCCCTGAAGACGCAGGTTCGCAGCTTGGGAGTGATCCTGGATTCATCGCTGAGCCTGGAACCCCAGGTTTTGGCAGTGGTCAGGGGAGCTTTTGCACAGTTAAGACTTGTGCGCCAGCTGCGTCCATATCTTGGAAAGCCTGATCTGGCTATGGTCGTCCACGCTATGGTCACATCCCGAATAGATTACTGCAACATGCTCTATGTGGTTCGGAAGATGGCTCGGAAATTCCGACTAGTCCAATGGGCTGCAGTTAGATTACTGACTGGGGCAACATAAAGGGAGCATACCACCCCCTGTTGTGTCAGCTCCACTGGCTGCCGGTCCATCTCCGAGCCCAATTCAAAGTGCTAGTGTTGACCTATAAAGCTCTATACGGTTCTGGCCCAGCTTACTTGTCCGAACGCATCTGCCTCTACATCCCACCTCGTAACCTAATATCATCCAGGGAGGCCCTGCTCTCGCTTCCGTCAACATCGCAAATACGTCTGGCGGGGACGAGGGACAGGGCCTTCTCGGCGGTGGCCCCCCACCTATGGAACGCACTCCCAATTGAGATTAGATTGACCCCATCCCTTCTGGCCTTCAGGAAGAAATTAAAATTGTGGTTTTGGGACCAGGCTTTCGGACAATAGACAGAAGAAGCATTGTAGTTCGATATGAACTGGAATGACGTTATGGCTGATGATATTGTGATAATGTTTATGGTTTTAATTAATGCTGTATTTATTGTTTTAGTGAATGCTGTGTATTTAATTGTGATTTTACCATTGTAATTGTTTGTAGCGCCATTGTACCACTACTGTATGTAAGCCGTCCTGAGTCCCCCTTTGGGGGTAGAGAAGTGACGGGATAGAAATACCAGAAATAAATAATAAAATAGATGAATAAGACAGCCTGCCTTGTCTTATGGAGACCTGGTTAGATGAGACTGATGAGTGTATATAAATTTCTCACTGCTTCACCCACTGCGTTTTCCACGCAGCGACCATTTGAAGTTGTACTCTATGGGAGTAGTACTGGAAAAAATGGTGGTGGTGGGGACTTCCTTGCCATCATTCTGTGGATGGAAAGTTTTCCAATACCATATTTTCAGGTGGCCAGAGGCTTGCGGTTTCTTGCAGAAGTATTCAGCTTGATTTGACTCATCCCCATTTTGTTGTATAATAACCAGAAATTAATTCTCTGCACTTCTATAAAACTGAGTTTTGTGGATTATCCAGGTGATATTTGTCCAGTGGGTGATTTTTCCCATTTCACTTGTGGATCTCTCTAGCTTGGTTGCTTTCTCCCTTTTTCGCGTGTGTCAGAAGCGAATTGAGAATATACTGCAAGTTGCTTCTGGTGTGAGAGAATTGGCCATCTACAGAGATGTTGCCCAGGGGATGCCCAGATGTGTTACCATCCTGTGGGAGACTTCTCTCATGTCCCCGCATGGGAAGCTGGGGCTGACAGGCGGGATGTCACCCCGTCTCCCAGATTCAAACCACCGACCTTCAGGTCAGCAGTTCAGCCAGCACATGCCTCCCTGACTTTCCTGACTAAAGTTCTCCTCACCCAGTCACTGAGTTTGCATGGACAGTCTTCTCTATGGAGAATCACAGTAGAGCCATATTATTCTCCATTTTGTAATTATAGATTTATTAGTGCTCTGTAGCATGTTCATAGCATGGGACATATTTTCAGAACCCAAACTCTACAGGAAATTCTGCAAAGCCTTCTCCTGGGCTTGTTATGATAGTTTTCATGTTCTCCAACAAACTGGGCCTTCCAGAAACAAGTGTTTTTCATGTGAGACCTGTGGAATTGAAATGACACACAGATAAATCCCATCTAGTGATTTTTGGAGGTAATGAGTTGTGCCAGAGCTTATTCAGGTGTATCAGAGCTGAGCAGGGTAAAGAGCTAAATTGGGGTAAATACCTAGGCAAGCACCAAGTGCCAGTTGTTCTTGTTTACTGTTCCACAATAAAATTATTTTGTACCTTCACAGTGTTTCTCTGATATGAATCAAGTGGTAACAATACCACTGACATCTATTTTAGTTTTGTAACACTACAACATGTGGAAAAGTGTGTGTAAATACTTCTGTGAGGCACTATATATTACATGCTGGTCAACGGGAAGAAAATGGACTGCACAAGAGCTGATTTTCATCCATTGCTTTCTGCAGACACGATGCAGATAAAAGTAGAACTTTTGATGGTTCCTGGGAATTGTCTAAGAAATGCGTTTTTTAAAAAGGAATTTGACTGAGATAGAACAATTTCAGGCTAGATAAGAGACTACAATAGAAACTTGCCTAAGCTCAAATCTAGACAATTTTAGGCTCGAAGAATGCCAGTGTGTGTGAGAGCACACTGAGGGGATTCCAGTGCACTGAGCTGTTTACTATTTATTAGAGAAGTTTATTGTATATGAATTTAGGCTCGGAACATCTTACTGCTAATGCATACATAAACCAAATTTTGGATTTTGTTTTTTCCCCCTGACCTTGATATTATTTCTATTTATTTAAAACTTTTATTTCTTTGTGATTAAAGTATTTCTCTACCTATGATAATGTTCCATGTGTAAGTTTTGTGGCAATGTCATAATGCAACTCTTTAGAACAGGGGTGGGCAATTATTTTTTCCAAGGGGCCACACGAGAGCCAAAAAATATTATGGAGGGCCGCACCTACAGGCGGAACTACATTCTAATCTACATTATTTATTTATTTATTTACTATATTTACTATATATTGCACATCATTAATATTAACATATTAATATATCAAGAAATATTCATATATTAGTATTAATATCATAATTATTATATTATAGTATATATATAGACATTATAATCTATTTAAATTATAATATAACATTACTATGTTATATTATTTATTATATTATTATATTATTATTATAAAATTATTATAAAATAATAATAAAAACCACTAAAATTAAATTAAATTAAATTCAAGAAGACAAGGTGCGAACCAAGATGAAGGCTGACATCCTCAAGAGAGGAAGGATCCCAAGATGGAATGGCCAAATGGACCCAGCCGTAGCAGAAGAGAGCAGAGCAGCAGGCGTTCGGAGGCTGCAGGCCTCCGCCCGCTCTTGCCCCCAGCCATTCCCCAGCTGATCGCCCTGCTATGGAGTGCCTGCCATCCCTGGAGGCCAAGAGGAAGGGGTGCCACTGCTGCCATCCCATCGCAGGCTCTGTGGGGTCTGTGTTGGCAGACAGGCCGGAGGAGCGGCGGCTTTGGAGTGCCTCCCATTCCTGAAGGTGATCCGGGCCGGGGCGATCTGAGGCAGCTAATCGCCCTGGCGACCTGGAAGACGATCAAGTCTTCTGGGTCGCCAGGGCGATCAGCCCGCGCAGGTCGCCGAGTGTTCCCGCTGCAGGCCTGGATCGCCTCCAGGATTGGGAGACACTCCAAAGCTGCCGCTCCGCCTGTCTGCCGACACAGGCCCCACAGAGCCCGCGCGATGGGATAGCAGCAGCGGTACCCCTTCCTCTTGGCCCCGCCCCCAACACCCTTCTCCCCGGGCCGGACAGAATCGGCTGCCGGGCCGGATTCGGCCTGCGGGCAGTAGCTTGCCCACCCCTGCTTTAGAACCACCAAAATAATGTGCCTCTTTAGAAGTATGTAGGTTTATAGCTGGGTTTATCATGCAAGGTGGCTAGATAGGTGGGTTATCTTCTGGCCTGGGAGCTCAGCTCTGGCCCATCTGCGCTTCCAGAAAAAGGATCAGTTGTTAAAGATAACAGGAACAGTCTGCTACTTGCCCTCCAGATCTAGAGGCAGAGTGATGTACAAATTCAAACAATACTAACAGGAATCAACTAATCCATAGATCTCATGTGGAAGAGACTACAAGGGAAATCCATTCCAACTCCCTACCATGTAGTAACACACAAGCAAAGCACCTCCAACAGAGAAAGAGACTCCACCATATTCCCAGGCGGCAATTTCCACTGCCTAACAGTTCTTCCTAATGTTTAGTAAGCATGTCCATTTGTGGGAAACCTTGTCACATTTTGTGTGTGATGGAGGAAACATGTAAATGTAGGCTGAAATTGTCCCTATATGAAAGCCTTCACTTGGGTGGTGGGCAGTATGCCATTTGTGGGGGACATTGGCAGGGCTCTTGTACATTTTCATTGCACTCGCTATAACCTGCAACATCATTGGAGGGAGGGACATGGGTGTCTCTTGAGCAGTGAGAGCTATAGCTGTTTGAGGAGGCAGGAGCTTGTCTGTGTAAGTGGAAATCCCAGCCAGATACATACATATTTTCACTTTTATTATGTATATAAGAAGATATGCATAAAACTAACAATAAGAGATGGCTAAAGAGCATTAACAGTCCAGTCCTGTTCCTGATCAGATGTCTAGGGGAATGCATTGTGTCATGGGATCTTGTATGCTTAGTTCTCTCTCATATGTGCATTTTTAATCCATTTCTAGAAATCCCTTTAATCCAGTTGTACTTGTTTCTGTTCTTATAGAGGTCTGAATTCATGTGTTCTTTATGGAAATGCAAGCATTCTAGCACAGTTTGGGGATAGGAAAACAAAATGACAAAAAAAAACCCCTTCCATTTCATTGTATATACCTTTTGAATTATCTCAGCTCCCCTTAAAACAAAATATCACCATCTGTCTGGTTGTTCCATTTACAGAAATCTTAGAATCTGGAATTACATCAGAGAAAGGTATTCTCAATCTGTTTGCCTGAGGATTCAGGAGCACCTAATAATTTAATTTATTTTTTTACATCATTTATATTCCACCCTTCTCACCCCGCAGGGGACTCAGGGCGGATCACAATGCACATATACAGGCAAACATTCAATGCCATAGACACACAACATATATAGACAGACAACGAGCTACACAATTGGTCGAGAGCTCACCTCGACCCGGGCAGGCCTCGAACTCATGACCTTCTGGTCAGTAGAGATCTTATGCAGCTGACTCGCAGCCAGCTGCGCCACATTCACATGAAGCGAGATAATAAAATGTCATGGTAGTTAAAGGGATTTTTCCTTTGTGAGGCGTAGTCCTATTAGAAGGCCAAGTTGGTGAATCAAGGATCTCACTTTATGAAAGAATTGCATTTTCATCTTGCGTTCTGACAGCTGCATAGAACTAGAACCCTGAGTCAGTGGCACTTACTCTATATTTTGGATATATAGTTTCCAAAATGTCTGTAAAGTATACATTGCACATGTGCTAATATAACTATCTACCAAGCTATGGATTTTAGATGCTGGTTTGATTATCAGGGAGTGTTGTGCATTTGGGGTAAACCTTGACTCGTTTCGTGTCCCAGCTTTTGGTGGGGGCCCTGCTCCCTTTTTTGGGAGCCTCCCGAAATTGGGAGGGCAGATATCTGTTTTTGCTCTGGGGTGCCAAAAGATCGGTTTTGTATCGGCCCATTTGGGGGGGAGGCTTTCCAAGCTCCCCTTCCCTACTGTTTCTATTCTAGAGGAGAGGCACTCAGCTGCAGGTAAACAAATGCTTTAAGGAGGTTTCTTATTTGAGAGAAGACATTTGGCTGCAGGCTGGCGCACACGCTTTCTGGACCTGCACACCACACATTTTCCAAGGCAAAGAGGCAAGTTCTCTGATTCTTACTGCAGACCAGGCGCTTGGCTACATGCAGGCATGTGCTTTCTGGGCCTGTACGCATACCACACACACTTTCAAAGACAAGAAGATAAGTTCTGTGTTTCTCACTCCAGAGAAAGTGCTCGGCTGAAGGCAGGCACATGTTCTTTCTAGGCCTTCACGTCACACACATTTTTCAAAGCAAGGAGGCAAGTTTCCTGTTCCTTCTCTAGAGCAGTGTTTCCCAACCGCTGTGACGCGGCACAGTAGTGTGCCGTAAGCGATCAGCTGCTGTGCCGCGAGAAAACCTCTCCCCCCCCTTCTTCCCCCTCCGAGGTTTTCCCGCGGCACACCAGCTGATAGCGGAACAGGGTTTGGAAACACGACCCTCTCTAGGACCTAGAGAGGCAGGGGAGTCTCAGGAGGGGAGAGGATGGGCAACGCTCTCCTCCTCCAGAAGTGAGCCCACAGGATAGAGTCTATCCTGGGGGCTCACTTCCGGAGGAGGAGGCGGCGGGAACCTGGGTACCTCGGGGAGCCTTTATCCCAGTTCACGGCTCCGCCGAGCCCGGCAGAGCCACAAACCGAGAGAACGGCTCCCCGCAGGGCCCAGGCCCTGCTTGGGAGCCGGGTGTGGCTGGCTCGCGTCTTCCGCCGGCCTGTTCCCCAGACTCTCCCTCCACTTGTGAGGGAGACCTGGGGAAACGGAGGAAATACCACGGCCTGGTTGTTTCCAAACCGCGGTTTGGAAACAACCAGGCCATGAGAGGCATCTCCGTTTCCCCAAGTCTCCCTCCGCTGGTGAAGGAGACTTGGGGAAACGGAGGAAATCTCACAGCCTGATTGTTTCCAAACAGTGGTTTGGAAGCAGCCAGGCCGCAAGAGGCATATCCGCTGTTCCCCCAAGTCTCCCTCTGCTGGTGAGGGAGAATTGGGGAAACAGAGGAAATCTCGTGGCCTGGTTGTTTCCAAACTGCGGTTTGGAAGCAGCCAGGCCACGAGAGGCATGTCCTCCATTTCCCCAAGTCTCCCTCACCATCTCTGGATGTAGGTGAACTACAACTCCAAAACTCAAGGTCAGTTAACTATATGTATTACTGTGTTAGAGTGTCATTTTGTGTCATTTTGCTTGGTGGTGTGCCCCAGGATTTTTTAAATGTTAAAAGTGTGCCTCAGCTCAAAAAAGGTTGGGAAACACTGCTCTAGAGGACGTGCTTGGCTGCAGGCAGGCACATGCACTTTCTGGGCCTGCACGCCACATGCACTTTCCAAGGCAAGGAGGCAAGTTCTCTTCTTACTCTAGAGGAGGCACTTGGATGTCAGTAGGCACACACTTTCTCTCCTGGGCTGCTCCACACCAGCAGTCACACACTCTTTCCGAGGTATTTTACGGAGGCTTCCCACTTCTAGGTAAGGAAGAGTGATTACCTCCTGGAAGAGGAGAGTAGTTTTCAGGGAATGAGGGTTTTCGTTTTGTTTGCTAGGGGTTTCGTGTTGGGTGGGTTTTTGTACTGGGAGGGCCCTTACCATTATGAGCTCCTGAAACATCAAAGGTATCGAAAGAAACTGAAGAAACAAATTCTGCGCACAACTCTATTATCAGGCCAAGCATCAGTCTGGCCCTCTATACTGTAGTTTTCTTTTGAGTGAGACACTTAACTCTACCAATGTAAAACCAACTCTCAATAAATCTTGCTAAGAAAAATCTATGACAGGGTTGTTGTAGGTTTTTCGGGCTGTATGGCCATATTCTAGAAGCATTCTCTCCGGATGTTGTGCCCGCATCTGTGGCAAGCATCCTCAGAAGTTGTGAAGTTCTGAGGATGCCTACAGATGCAGACGAAACGTCAGGGAGAGAATGCTTCTAAACATGGCCATACAGCCTGAAACCCACAACAAGCCAGCAATTCTGGCCATGAAAGCCTTCAACAATCTATGACAAGTTTGCCATAAGTTGAAGTTGCTAAAGTACTTGACGGCATTTAACAAAAACAATAAAATGGTAGAAAGGGCTTTCAGTAAATTACATAAAAACATAAGAACATAAGAAGAGCCATGCTGAATCGGACCTCAGCCCATCTAGTCCAGCATTCTGTATCACACAGTGGCCCACCAACGGGGATCTCGAGCAGAAGGGAGGGCAAAACCCTGACCTGCTCCCGACCCCCCACAACCAGTACCCAGGGAAATCCTGCCTACCTCAACCAACTCCGAGGTGGCACATTTGAATGTCCTTTTCAGTAACTACCGAGTTACACTTGGTATCCATGGAGCTTCACCCTCTGGGGAGTGCCCTCTAGTCCTAGTGTTTTGTGACAAAGAAAATAGTTTTTCTTTATTCACCTTTCTATCCCATGCATGATTTTATACACTTCGATCAAGTCACCTCTTAAACGCCGTCTTTCAAGGCTGAAAAGACGAAGGCGTTGCAACCTGGTTTCATAAGGGAGCCGCTCCATCCCTTGGATCATTCTTGTTGCCCTTCTTTGTACCTTTTCCAGTTCCGTTATATCCTTCTTAAGGTGCGGAGACCAGAATTGTACACAGTACTCCAAATGTGGCCTTACCATCGATTTGTAGAGAGGTAATACAACATTTGCCGACCTATTTTCGATTCCCTTTCTGATCATGCCAAGCATAGAATTTGCTTTTTTAACTGCTGCTGCGCACTGGGTAGACATCTTCATTGAGCTGTCCACCAAGACCCCAAGATCCCTTTCCTGGTTTGTCTCGGAAAGCTTTGACCCCATCAATTGGTAGGTGTAGTTGGGGTTCTTTGCCCTGATGTGCATGACTTTACACTTGTTTAGGTTAAAATGCATTTGCCACTTTGTTGCCCATTCACTCCAATTTCGAGAGATCTTTCTGGAGCTCTTTACAATCAGTTTCATTTTTAACTACCCTGAACAATTTAGTGTCGTCTGCAAACTTTGCTACCTCAGAATTTCCTACATCCAGATCATTAATGAATAAATTAAAAGTAACGGACCCAAAACTGAACCTTGGGGTACGCCACTTCCTCTTTCCACCCAGAGAAGTGTCCATTTATTACCACCCTTTGTTTCCTACAGTTTAGCCAGGTTCCAATCCAGGACAAGACCTGTCCCTGATTCCATGGCTGAAGAGCTTATTTAGGAGCCTTTGGTGAGGGACTTTGTCAAAAAGCCTTTTGAAAGTCAAGGTAAACAATATCAATTGGGTCCCCTTTATCTATGTGTTTATTTACACCCTCAAAGAATTCTAACAAGTTAGTAAGACATGATTTGCCTTTGCCTTATGTGGTAAAAACACTGTACTATCTTTCAGTTGCCACTAGATGGTATTGTAGATTTTCATGTTAGTCTTTCTTGCTTCATGCTCTATTTTCTTCTGAGTTGGCAATATATATTGTTTTGTTATATTTATGACCGCATTATGGTAATGCTAAAAAAATATTCAGCCTGGGGTGGTACAACCGGCATTAGTTTAATAACCAAAATATAAATTGCTGCTGAAAGAAACTGCCTACATTTTTTGAAAATATAGAGAATTTGTGGTGCTGCTATAAATTCAACATAAATCTAGCACCTGCATCCCCACTTTACATCCCATATGTGTATATTCAAACATTTTGCAAAAAGAACTCTAGCCTCT